>CAJQZP010000008.1:7630000-8180000 GCA_907164705.1 Parnassius apollo
GTTACTTACTTGATTCCCGAAATTTTCAGTGCCGCCCTCGTACATCTATTTCCAATTAAAAATAGAAGACTAAAATGGAATACCTCGTTTCCAGCATAAAGGTTCTTCGGTTCTCTACATTCACTATGCAACACACAGCAGCATTATTCTGCTATTTAACGCGTGAATTCGTGATTCTTTTTCACTACATAGGCTAACCCATTCAGAGGTTATATAAAATTGGAGAAAAAATGGCTTCCATATGGGTAGCAAAATAGGGATGATTATTTACACAATATCGAGATCTTGACATCCCCTTCACCACTCCAAGTGTAAAATTATTTGATCTTAATGTTTCGTTGTGGTCTGCTTTTAAGGTTTGTTAAAAGTTTTTTTTTTAATATAGGTAAATTATTATAATGCACCTCATTTTACTTCTAACTTTGCCATACATTCTATTCCATAATATGCGGATGCCGGAACAAAGGTCCATCCTCCCCATATTTACCATAGTAGCCAAGCTTGGTAAATAAGGTGGCAACCGCAGTTTTTTATTATTTTTCGCGGTTACTAGGGAGATGTTTGCTGCAAATCTAATGGTTCAGTTAATGGTTCCGTTCCAATGGTTCCGTTGCCTTTTATGACATCTATGGGATGTTTGAAGATATTGTGTTCGCTAACGCTGCTACCACATAAAATATTTTTTGTATAACTTAAGTAATTTAAAAGAAAAAATTATTATATTAATAAAAAGTGGGAAGAGAAAAATCGCCGTGTAAGAATATCCACTACCCCATATCGTTCCGTGGGAGTCGCTAGAGGCAACAGAAGTAACCACACAAGAGATGTGCTGTAGCTTTTTCCATTAAAACTATAAAATACAAAACTGCGGTCGCCTACCCGCTTGCCAAGCGTGGCAACTATGAACTATGAAGTAATCTATAGAGTGGGCGTTTATTTGGTTTTAGACTTTTAACTGAATGTAACGGTAAAAATGTAAAAATGGTATTTCTAACATCACCAATCATAGTGTGCCAAATAATGTCAACATTATAGCTGTTTAACATTACCGGTTACATTTGGACGGCGAAATGTCTTTCGGTACTTTAATAGCAGTTCTAATCCTCATAACACTACCCTAGTTAATGGAAGCTTGAATAATTATGCGATGTTGGCCAACTTGATTACTTTCGCATTCTGAGCGCGGCCATTTTGACGTATAATAAAAACCCTAAGTTTAATTATTTTTGTTTTATCACGTAACGATAACAGTTTAATGTTGTTTTTAACTTATTCCTTTAGGAACCATGAATGTATAGTCCATTATAATTTAAAATATAACGAACGGCGTGGGTTTTTCGGCAACCCGTTAGTATGAGTTTAACGGTGCTTGTATAGTAGTGGCGTTGGGTATATGATCGCGGTACAAATTAAGCATGCCTAAGAAACTTCGGAGATCTTGTTATGTTTTAAGCTAATACTACTTACGGGCATACTCATTAGTGGCCTTGACCTTTTCTTCTGGTGATTTTATTTCTTCTTGCGAGAATATGTAACCCAAATATTTGACTGTTGACTGGCCTAGGCATTTGGGTGGATATTGACTGATTGTATTGATTTTACGATTGATAATATTATGCCGACTGGCAAAAATTTCCGACTGGTCCTGTTGTTATCTTTTCTTCGGCTTACCACCAGGTGGACTGTAAGTTCGTTTGTCACTACAACTTTATTAAAAAAAAAAAACAAGCGGTTCGCCCTGGTTTCGAATTGCTAGGATAGTTATTTTTGCGTTCATGAAATTTATGATAATCGAGAATTATTTTTATAAATTTTTCGCTTTTTCAAAAAAAAAAAAAGATTTTTAATTAATATTTTATACATTTATTAATTAATAAATTTAGAAGAAGAAGATTTTTTTGTAAAATATAATCAAGATCACTCCTGTGTTAGTCTTTATCTATTCGTGAAGTTTCCTTGAAATCCGTTTAGTCATTCCGAACATTATCCCGAACAAACTGGCAAACATTTTAATATTGATTATTCATATTTCATATTCATAATAACGTAGATATAAAGTATCAAGGATTTTTTATAGGACTATTGTAAAATTCGTCCTTACTGAGCGTTTAAATTGCGTAATTAGTAACTAAACTACATTTCAAGTCAATCAGGTGTATAGCTTTAGAGATATCGTGATGAGTCAGTCATTATTTACAGTCAGGTATTTCGTTTATATTATATACAAACAAGCAATCAGTTACCTGATATTAAGTGGATGTTAGGACCTACAGACATCACTCATGTATCTATCATACATATGTCTTCGATTAATATTCAAAACGCAGAAGCGTTATTACCCCTGAGGATTAAGATGGATTGCCTGGTTCCCAGTATAAAGGGTCTCCGATTTTCTACACACATGGAATGCGAAAAAACTTTACTTATAAAACTGTTATTTAATGCTGATATATAGTAAAAGCTTGGCTGTTCGCCGGTCAAGCCGTACCATTCGTAATGCAAATATGTTCACTAATATACAGCAAATAAGTGTACGCAATTATTGACATTTTCATTCCGGGAAATTGTGCATACTCTCTTGTGATAGCTGATTTGTTGTTTTTAAATGAGATACGTTATTTTGTTTCACCATAAATATTGATGACATTTCTTTAATAAAATGTTTTTTAGAATTTTGTTACACATTATTTTATTGATAAAATACAATATACTTAAAAATTCAAAAAATCTAATCAAATATTTTCAAATAATGTTACTCTTCGCGGTATAGTCCAATACGCTAGTTGGTTTTATTTGCTTAGGGCGTGAAAAGATTCACCAATCAGTCTCCTGTGTCGATTCGTGTTCATTTATATATATATATTTTTACTTTAATTAAAACGATTAAACCAATTACATTGATAAAAGATAAACGTAAGTTGTTAGAATATCTGTAAAGAATATCCGTAAGCATATCATTACATTTTGATGTTTCTCGTTTGTTTAAAGTTTCGATGCAATTATTAAAATCAAATGTCGTTAAAACTGTCTTTAGTTCCCTAACTGTCTTTAGGGAACTAAAGACAGTTTTAACGACATATCATTACACTTTAAACTTTAAACATATACAAGTTGTCTTATTTATCAAGCTATATTTATCCAGTGCTAGGTGAGCTAGCACTTAAAAATTGAAACAGGGATACCTTTGTACCGGTAATGTATAGTTAAGATGAATTAATTAAATGATGCACTTCTGGGCATGGGGTTTTGCGAAGCTTTGCAGTTTCGTTGTTAATATCTGACCTACATTATGAGGTGGTTTTACCATCATCTTTCGAAAATTAGATCTTTATGACCGTTTCAACTGTCGTAGCGCACTATACCTAGGAAAGAATATGGGGTATAGTTGAACAAGATACATTTCTGTTTCAATAAATATTCTTTCACCGCCACTACACGGCACGTATACCCGTATGCACAATATCCACTACCCTATATCCCGTGAGTTTCGTAATAGGCAACACAGGGGAAAAATCAGGAGAAGGGCAGCAGCGTCTTCCTAATAGCGACCAAGCTTAGTGTGGCAACTATAACAATTATGGGGGATATCCCCCTTATGAGGCAAGCTATGAGAGAGGTCTATGTTCAACAGTGGATTTTATTGGGCTGAAACAGAGTATATTAAAAAATATTTATAGAATTAATTCATAATAAAAAGAACGAAGCATAAAAATCATGAAAATAAATTCTAAGGCTTACATTAATAGATTGCGACGGCTTAGTCGTAACCACAAACGATACACAGGCGTTTTCAATAACCAATCCACCGTTGGTATTAACAGCTAAGATAGCGGCTTCAAAGGATGACGGACTCGGCGAGCGAAACCTTGTCTATTCCACCTCGTTTTCAACTTGGTAATAAATTTCCGTTTGTAACCGTTGTCTTGAATGTATTCTTAATAATGCCTGCAGTTACTCTCGCTGCTAAGTAACTCAGTGTTCTTATTTAGGTTTTTTACCTGTATAGTTGATTAGGCACATGTTTTAAAATTATTTTTTATAGATAAACTTATATATTCTTCAATTACTTTATTCATAACGAGCAATATTTATAACGATATGAAGTATTTTGCGAAGTGTTGGGCGACCCTCGTTGGGCGAGATTGAGTGACATGTGGGAATTTGATGGATGAAGGTGGCTCAGAACTGTGCTTTGTGGCATTCCTTGGGGGAGGCCTATGCTCAGCAGTGGATTTGTGAAGGGCTGTAATGACGATGATGAAGTATTTTATTTTACATTAATAAAATAAAGTTTGGATTTTATTATATTTGTATTTACGCTGGCTCCATCTGGCATCATAACTATCGCCAAAAACGAGTAGCCAGTTAACTTGTGCGTCTTTCAAATAAGAAATAAAACATTATAGACTGCGGTTGCCAACCCGCCTGCCAAGTATGGCAACTAAGCATGTGACCACCCTATAAGGCAATCTATGGGGAGGCTTTTATCCAGCAGTGCACTTTTAATGACTTCAGGCTGTAAGCTTAACTACCAAGTAATATCAGCGGCAGAAGGTAATGGGAAGGGTAAATGGCGGCTGGCCAAAAAGCCACTCCAAAGCCGAGGACATTTATTTTATTTATAAGTTATTCCGACACACTAAGTTTAACCGACCGCAATCGGCTACATCCAGTTGTAGCCGCCTTAACCTAGGTGTAATTGCACTTTGGCTTTTAAGTGTAACACCCAGCTGAACACTAAGCAAAACTTGGCATTAAATGTGCTATATTTAGTGCCAAGTTTTATAACAATAATATGTACTCGAGTTTTTTTTTATATTCATGTCAACACTACTCTCTATATACCCTACATATGGCGTTTATATATCAAAACCTACACGTTTTCTTTAGTACATAGGTAATACTACTAGCTGGTCTGGTAAACGTTGTTTGACCTTTTCGGTAGTGGCGCCATGAGTTTCACTCCAAATTCACCCTGGAATTTTTACAATGTTTATACATATAGTATTTGTTTATCATTATAAAATCATGTCACCTGCTGATCCACTTAATATCAGGTAACTGATTGCTTGTTTGTATATAATATAAACGAAATACCTGACTGTAAATAATGACTGACTCATCACGATATCTCTAAAGCTATACACCTGATTGACTTGAAATGTAGTATAGTTACTAATTACGCAATTTAAACGCTCAGTAAGGACGAATTTTACAATAGTCCTATAAAAAATCCTTGATACTTTATATCTACGTTATTATGAATATGAAATATGAATAATCAATATTAAAATGTTTGCCAGTTTGTTCGGGATAATGTTCGGAATGACTAAACGGATTTCAAGGAAACTTCACGAATAGATAAAGACAAAATCATGTCACCTGATGAGTATGGATTTGTGATTTTTTGGCATTGAACCAACATAATATCTTGTGAATATGGGAAATTTAATAAATAATCATAAAAATGTTAATTACTTGATTACAGCGCCGCTAGTAGCTAGCGCGGCGCTAAGAGCTATGAAACATCATCTCGATTACACATATATAATGGCTATGACTTCAATCAGTCAAGTTGTTCAAAAGTAACAGGATCACTAACAAAACATTTAAGTAACGACACAGGATTAGTATAACGTAACATCTTAGTAAGATGTTACATTATACTAATCCAGTGACAATAGGTACCGAAAGGTAGTGAATATAAATAATATTCTTATGTGTATAATTCTTCTGTAAGTGTAACGATTTTAAAGAAAATTTTTGTGTATGAGTGGGCTCCTGAATGGATTTGATTCACAATTGGACTTGGTAGGTATCGCTGCAATTGGGTTATAAGTTTTTTTATTTCACGGCTAGCAATGTCTACCGGACCTGTTATTTAGTCGACCCATTGATACTTAATATTTATGTTCCGTCTAGAGGCAACTAAATTATTTTAAATTATATATTTTCAATGTTCTTGATGCAATATTTCTTGCTTGCATTTTGTTAATCATTGTCTCTAGGTCTATGGGCCTGCCCGTTAGCAGACGTTTCCTGTTAACCACGTCCAATACAATAAAAGTAAAATGGAAAGGTGTGTAATACCGAGCATCGCTAGACAATAATATGATAGTTGTCAACGATAGTCCCGTCAAACGTACTTGGATCTCTCCCTCTCCCCGTCTCTCTCTCTATCTCTCGACATTTTTTGTAACCGAACCGAATGGTTTATGGTCGAGTGGTCTTTTAATAAATGCTTGCCGAGATACGAATATAAGACGCAAAGTTCATTGTATTTGAAGTAAGGAAAAGATCTACCGTCTAAATATGAGATTGTACAAATATCTTTTATTCAATGTTTTAAATCTTGCTTTTGTTTGATTGACTGCAACTGTTCTCTATGATTTGCATTAACAAATAAGTTAACAGTCCGATAAATTCAAACTTAGAAATCAACAGTAAAACCAACTTAACAAGAATAAAAATACAGTGATTGATTTACCTTCAAAATCAATATATTTTGAAAATGTTTTCGGTCTGATTTGTATAATATGTTGGTAATGAGCTATCATAAATTATTGGAATTATAAACTACTGTATATGAATATGCATCTACATATCAATACGCGAAGGAAAAATTAGTGTCCCCACACTGTTGAGATTTAGCAAAGTTAAAGTTTAAATGGAAAGGGAGTACAGAAAACTAAAACTCAACTCAACTAACTACATAGTGTGCCCCACAAAGGGTAATATTTTCGGGTGTATGTATGTGTACTGCCTGTTTATGTATGTATACATACATAAACACGCAGTTCACATGTATAATAGGCTAAATTTTATGTAGATACTAATACGACGCATACAAAAACGAACATGGCGCGTGTTTAAAGTATATTATTTAGACTTACGTTTTCTATTTTGAGCTAATAATAAACTGTAATCCTAACCTTGCCTTGAAAAATGAATTTTTGTTAATATATGAAAAGGCGCACAGAAATTGGGTCCCCGAGTGACGTAGTAAGTCCTATGTCCAACGCGTATTTGTCAATCTGTTTCCCTGTTCGTTTCGAATGTTAGTGTCATCATAAGAAAGTTAAGGAAGAATACGATAATCTTTTAGTTTTTCTGTACATATCACCAGCAATGCTTCGATCGAGGCATTGCTGGTGATATGTAAAAGCTAACAGTTATGTTTGAGTAATGACAGGGCGACAGTTGAGAAAGTACTTAATGACTCCGTTGTTATGATAAGAATATCAGTGAAAAAATTCTCTACCCATTTCTTGATTTGATTTAGTCAATTCATTGTTAATTTTCAGTAGAAGTTTATATTACGAGGTTTGCCTTCACTGGTTTTGTTGTTAATTATACTACAATTTAATTTTATTCTTACCCGTCTTAATTTTGTTTGGCTGTGGAGCACACTATTTTATACATTTAGAATATTTTTGACATATTTTTGAATAATATGAAAATGATTATATGGTCTTTCACGATAACGTTCATATAACTTTCGTATGTTCTTATAAATTTCTACTGTCGCCCACTCATTAAATGCCTTGCGACTGTTAATGGATTTAGAAGTAAATATTTTATAAAATTCTTTACTTATAAGGGTTAATAATACTCCATAACACATAGTCTGCATTGTTCCTGTAAGAAAGCGATGGAAGATTTTTAACGGAACAAACACAATACTCTCAATCTTTTGTTTTTTGTGTTATATATAAGGTTATGAAACCAGTAGTCCACAATGATCTGAACTAAGTTTTTGAATTATTTGAAATCCGCAAAGGCGCATTAAAGCAGCACAGTGGACTTTTTCCTCATTTGAAAACCTTTTCTGGTAATTACAGGAGGGCCTATGCACAGTATACCGTACGTACTTGAGCTCAATGCTACGGTGTTTCGTATGTTGAGAGTAGAGAACCGGAGACCTTTTTGCTGGAAACGAGGCGTTCCATCTTTGTACTCAGGGTTGACAATGCATTTGAATTGGGATATTTCATCGAGTATAGTTGTAAAAGTCTATAAGTCACAAAATCCACGTACAATCAGGTGGACCGTGCGCTTTCTTATCACTCTTATTCAATAAAGAAAGTTGAAAGTTACATTTTTAGCAACAAAAATAAACTTTCAACCGAAATTTTAAGAGACTAGCCTTTTAGAGTGGTATAAATAATGTAGACTTCATTTAGGTATGAAGGCGGTAAAGAAATCTAAAAAAAATCTAAATGGAATCTCTTATATTTACACTTACGCTAATGGTTTAGCTAGTACTGTAGTAAACAATGTTTAAAGAAATTATATCCATTGAGTTTTATTAACGAACTTTCTAAGTGGCCATTAAGTTGGCGCGATAAGCACAAAAGCCACAAGTTAAACATGCCTCATTTTTTAAAATATAGGCATTTATTATAATATGCATATTAACCATATTCTAAAATAATACATTTTGTGTTTGCCGTGTGGTAGCGGCTTAAAGAATACATCACTCCTTTGTCCCGTGGATGACGTAAGAGGCGACTTGCTTTTAACGTGGTTAGATGACGCTGCAGCGATATTACGGTTGCAGCACGAATTGGTCGGATCGACCAGGTAAGGACCTGCGTTCTTCTTCTAACAACAAAATTTGTTTCCTGTTCACTTCAGCGAGTTCTATGGTAACTTCTTCTCAGTTCATGCTACAGGCCTTTGGAACTTCTTGCCCGATTACAACAGAAAAGCACCCAATAAGTATGCTTCTAAAAAGTGGTCCGTAATTATGTATTAAAGACAACGCATTTTACATGCCTCATCTATTTTGTATGTCCATTTATATTTCATAGTAATTTGTTTGAACTAATTATATTTGTATTTAAATATGAATATTTCTATGTATATGCAAGTATTTATATATTTGTTTAAATATATATGCTTAGGCCATACATGTATAGTTTATTTTTTAATTAAATGTAGAAATACACAATGTTTTATGTAATTAATAATTGCCATTGGTTTTATTTCTTATGTTCTATTTTGCCACACCTACGTCTAATTCTAATGAGAATACCTCAAGGTTTTAAGTCCGCCCTTTGTATTATTCTGTTTTAAGGAATACAACAAAGAATAAGTAAAATAAATAAATAAATAAAGAAGATTCAGAACATGAAGTTTATTTTTATTTTTTATTAATAACGTGTATCTAGAATAAAAGAGAATAACGAAACGACAGAACAAACTTTCACTAACTAATACACATCATCTTGATGGAAGGCAATCAACCAGCGTACATTTCGCTAAGAGTTTCTGCTGCTTTGTAGATTTAACTGTTGCTAACTGTTTTATGAACATATATGACATAAGAAAATGGAATTAATTAGCTGGAGATTTTCTGACATTTTAAAAATAATGCCTGGTTTCTAAAGGCAATATAACATCAATAGAGTTTTCTCTTACAACTTGTTTTACAATACAAAAATTGCATGAAAAAATCATTTATAAAACAAAACACTGGCTTAATAACTTATGTTCAATTAAGTGTTTCTGAACCAATACTTTTATTACTAAACTTAACTTTTTTATTAAAATATCATAAATTTTTAAAAAATTAAGGAATTTTGCCACCCTTAGTGGTGGAATTATTCTACCAATATAAATGTTAGGATTATCAAAACCCACTCACAAATAAGAAGAAGCTTGTGATCAGCAGAGAAACGTATATAGGCTGTTACTTTACATCTCGGATGAAACATATTATTAATAAAGTATTATTGATGACTATTTAGGAGCTGACTCCATATTGGTGCCTATTGGTGACCATAATGAAAGATGAAATCTTTTACTAATATATTTATTATAGCGGAACGTGCCATACAGTTGGCGGCAACTAGTGACTGGTTGAAAAATCTTATTCACTACATAATATAGTTACAATACAACATTGCGAAGTTTACATGTGTGTGCGCAGCACACCTACAATACTTCCCCCTTTACAAAAAATGAATACAAAAAAACTTAAAACTATACAATGAATATAAACTTAAAACTAACAACAAAAACTTGCTAATGCGCTTGTGCGCAGGGCTTTACGGAGACCCCCGCGAAAGGGGTGGCGGCCGCGGCGGGCGCGGGCACATGCTGCAGACTGGTGCTAGAAGCACCTATCATCTGACCCATATTCTGGCCCGATATCGGAACGCCTGTCATTAACACCTGATGACGAAGCCAGCTTTTGAACTTCTTATTAAACTTTACCCAAATAGTGTACAGGATTATCGCCCCCATAAAACTGGCTATCACATATAACCATGTTTGAAAATTATCCACTTATTCTCTACAGTATTTTGAGCCTGAGAAACAATAACTGGTTTTTCTTGGTTGCGATTTCATTGCCGTTAGCTGCGTATAATTTATATTCACTACACTGATTTAGACGATCTTTTCTCACGGCTGGTAAAACAGACACATTGGCACCGGTGTCAACTAAAAATCTAAGTCCGGAGTTACTGTCTGACACACACAAACGATTGAATGGAAAAACGGTACAGACCTGAAGACCCTCGGACTGTACCTCGCTGCTCAGTTTTCCGGCTGTGTTGTTTTCCACGCGCAAGGCTTCGTACACCTGTTGGCCTTTTCTCGGAACCTGTAATGGTAAAAGCATAAGTAGTTCTCCTTCCGGGGACGGCAGGGACTGCTACGGCGCCTGGACTGTGAACGACGCCGGTTGCGATCAGGGGCGCGGGACCGCGACCTCTGCTGATCGATCCGGTCCACGGTAGCCTTTATTTTAGCCACCTCAGCTCTCAACAGGGCCAAGTCATAGGCGGTAGTAGATGCTGGCGCTGGCACGATGTAAGTAGCGGTGGCGGCATAGGAAGGCCACACAGCCTCCATGACGTTATCTGCAACTGCTGCTAGGTTGTCCAGGTCCTTGGAGTCGGACACAGTTAGCACGGCTCGGACTTGTGTCGGAAGACGACCCTGCCACAAGACGCGAAGGGTTTCATCAGGAACCTTGTCAGTAGCGAGCTCACGCATCCGCCGAAGCAGCTGAGATGGTTTCTGGTCGCCCAGCTCTAGCTCGCTCATAAGCTTCTCGATCTGCCTCGACATTGACTCCTCATAGATGTGGAGTAGCCGAGCTTTGAGTGCGTCGTACTTGTAGGTAGGAGGCGGGTTGAGTAATATGTCCGTCACTTGCGCGATAACCTCCTTACTTAGCTTAGACACGACCAGGTCAAACTTCGCCTCATCACTCAACCTCTGAGGTGCGAGGATAGCTTCCGTGCGTACGAACCATACGCGTGGCTGGTCCGTCCAAAAGTCTGCGAGGCGAGACTGTAGGGACACTGCATCTACACCTGGCGCCATAATGGGCGGTTGCGCAGGTGGCTGGATGTCTTGAACGGGTGGCACGTTAACAGGCGGCACGTTCTGTGGCGTTGGCGGAAACGGCACACTCATGTTACTATATAAATTGTCCTTCCGATCACAACCACGCGAATATTGCCCACTACTGCATTAACATCACATAGACCACTTCGGTCATCTTGATCACGTCGGGCTTTGATCACGTCGGGCTTTGATCACGTCGGGGTCACCAGTTTAGGAGCTGACTCCATATGGGTGCCTATTGGTGACCATAATGAAAGATGAAATCTTTTACTAATATATTTATTATAGCGGAACGTGCCATACAGTTGGCGGCAACTAGTGACTGGTTGAAAAATCTTATTCACTACATAATATAGTTACAATACAACATTGCGAAGTTTACATGTGTGTGCGCAGCACACCTACAACTATATCACGTGACGTGTATGTATTTTGCCACCCTTAGGGGTGGAATTATTCTTCCAATATATAGGCGGTCCCATTATGAATTGGCCTAACTATGAAACAATGAAGGAAAAGAAACGAAACTAATTTTATTTTTCAATATAATCACCATGAATACTAACACACTTCTTACATCTGTGAATCAACATCTCTAAACCTTTATAAAAATAATCACATTTTTTATCCTCAAAATGACTGAAGACGCCTGCAACTCTTCATCGCTTGAAAATTTTCTTCCTCTTAAGTCCCGCTTTAAATTTGGAAATAAATAATAGTTGGACGGGGCCATGTCTGGTCTGTAAGGTGGATGTTGAACTTCTGTGAACCCGCATTGACGAACTGCATCCTTCGAAACACCAGCGGTATGAACAGGGGCGTTGTCATGGAGCAACAGGACACCTTTAGACAGCTTGCCTCTTCGTTTTTTCTTTATCTTGTCTCGTAATTTATATATTAAAGAAGCAAAATATTCGCCGTTCACGACTGTATTACGTTCTTTAAAATCCACCATCAAAATGCCTTGAAAATCCCAAAATATTGTGCACATCAGTTTTTTAGTCGGTTGTTGCACCTTTGCCTTTCTAAGGGACTTTTCACCCTTATAACGCCATTCCATTGACTCGCGCTTGCTTTGTGGATCATGATACAAGATCATAGTTTCATCACCAGTCACTAGCCGCTCGATCACAGTCTTTGGATTTTAGCCACAAAGATCCAAAAACTCCGAAGCGCAGCGCACTCTTTCCTGTCTCTGTACCGCTGAAAGAAGTTTCGGTACCCATCTTGCACTCACTTTTTTCATGTGAAGATGAAATGATACTCTTAGAGAGCCCAAGCCTTGCTGCAATTTCTCTAATCTTCCAACGACGGTCACTCAGAACCTCCTCTTCGATAAGATCAATCGTTTCGGGAGTGAGCACTTCCACAGGTCGACCGTCGTGGCCAAAGTCTTCGACGGTTTCTCTCCCGAGGCGAAACTCTTTCACCCAATTTTTCACTGTACTATAGGAGGGGGCAGACTCCTTATACACGACATCCAATCGTTCTTTTATTTGGGCAGGGGATAAACCTTCTTTAAACAGAAACTTTATGACACTTCGATACTCAGTTTTCGACATTTTGAAAAAATACGCGACTCTCGTTATTCAAAAGCCTGTTAAACTAAGACTAAGCATTTCATGTCGATGCATGTTTCTTATATTAAGTGCACCATAAACTATATCAGGCCAGTTCATTATGGGACCGCCTGGTATGTTAAGATTATCAAAACCCACTCAAAAATAAGAAGAAGTTGTGATCATCAGAGAAACGTATATAGGCAGTTTCTTTACATCTCGGATGTAACATATTTTTAATAAAGTATTATTGATGACTATATCACGTGACGTGTATGTATTTTGCCACCCTTAGGGGTGGAATTATTCTTCCAATATATATGTTAGGATTATCAAAACCCACTCAAAAATAAGAAGAAGCTTGTGATCAGCAGAGAAACGTATATAGGCTGTTACTTTACATCTCGGATGTAACATATTATTAAAGTATTATTGACGACTACATAACGTGACGTGTATGCATTTTGTCACCCTTAGGGGTGGAATTATTCTTCAAATATATATGTAAGGATTATCAAAACCCACTCAGAAATAAGAAGAAGCTTGTGATCAGCAGAGAAACGTATATAGGCTGTTACTTTACATCTCGGATGTAACATATTATTAAAGTATTATTTACGACTATATCACGTGACGTGATACAAACTTTGTAAGTATATGTATATACATACATATACTTACAAAAATACATGCAGTTAAATTGTAAGCATTCTCCTTTAGCTGAAATATGTTAAAAATCATTCATCAGCTTGTGAATTAGACTTGCAATTTTTTTATAGAAATAGGGTCAAACGGTTATGCAACTCAACTGATGGTAAATGTGAAGCACTGCCCATGAACAACTGCAACACCAAGGAAGTAGAAAGTGCGTTGCAGGTTTTTTAAGAAAGAGAAGGCTCTTTTCCTAAAGATCCCTAAGTCGTATCGGTCCAAAAAATTCGCTGGTGGTAGTCAATTCCACAAAGTAGTGCGAGAAAGCAAACATCTTGTAATACGCACAGTGGTGGATCGCCAATCATCTAAATCGTATGAATGGTATCGCGAGTTTTGTTGCGATTTACGATGGTGAACTTGAGCAGCTGGAATCAATCCGAATTATTCCTCAGAGCACTCCCTGTAATGGATGCGATAAAATACGTAAAGAGATGCAACATCTCTTTGCAGTGCCAGTGAATCAAACCGATAAGAAAGAGCTCGGACGCCGACGATTCGGACTTTTCTGCTCTGAATGCGATCAAATGGAAGGACCTGGCATTAGGTAGCCCCGACCCAGGAATGGGAACAGTATTCCATGTGAGGCTGAACCTACAACTCGTAAAGTTGCAGGCGATATAATGGTGAAACGCTGTCCGCTCTGCTGATAACGCCAAGCTTTTTTAGAGGCCAATTCGGCCTTCTCTTCTAAAGTTATCATGACACTGCACATAATTTGATATGTCAACGCCGAGGATTTTTTACAGGCTGAGGCAACAAAGGAAGTGCCTTGAAACTGAGAAGATACAACAAATAGGTTCTTTTTAGCGGCAAACGCGCAAGCTTGAGTCTTCTCCGGATTGAACTGGACTAAATTTAGTCGCCAATCCAATCTAAGACGTTATTCAATAAACGCACGGTACGACCGGTGTACAAAGCACCACTAGTGCTGTCGTCCGCATAGGAATGAATGTTACCGGTTTGAAACATCATTGGTATGCAAAAGTAACAGCGTTGAAGATAGCACGCAGCCTTGTGGAACACCAGTGTCAATAGGCTTGCAATCGGAGCATTGATGCTCCGATCTGCGAGAAAACTGGTGGTCCAATTGCACAATTACTCAGGAAGTCCATAGAAAACAAGTGACGAAAGTAGCAATTTGTGTATAATATAATAGATAAGTGATTAAATAAAAATTGTGATAAAATGTATTTGGTTTTTAATCGAATCTGTCGTATTAGCGTTCTCTACAATTAAATTCCTCTCCATAGCTCTTACCTGTCTAATTTGTGACATGCCTGACTACGTGACATGTCGCTACTGAGTGTTTATTGTACGTTTATATAAGTAAACCTCCTGAATTATTTGCATGTATCCTGTTACGGCATGAATATTTCACAAGTGCTGAAAGCGATAGAAATATTTTAATAGTGTTAGCAAATATTACAATTTAGATAACCTTTCAATTTTATTTTAATCTGTTAATAACTAATTATTATGTAAATAACCACTTATTGGTACTACGCGTGACGTCAATTTGGTGGTATTGGATAGCTACCCTATCGAACAGAGAGTCATACAACAGGTGTACACATATTTCCGGCGGGTTTAAATACATATTACCGACATGAGCCGTGAAGCTTTCTAAGTGCCCAGATATTACAACGCCCAAACATCTTCCGTAATTTGGAGTTAACTGTCGGTGATCACGATCTCACAGAATGATAGCTTAAATAGCATCTTAATGCTATTATGTTTCGTGTGGTGAGTGTATAGAACTGGAGACCCTTTTTACTGGAAACGAGGTAGTCCATCCTATTCCTCAGGGTTAACATAAATTTTTGATACTTAATCGAAGATAAATGGGATATCCTTGGGCCATAGCATCCACTTACTATAAGGTGGACTGTGTGCTGGTTGGTTACCGTTATTTAATAAAAATATATTTAAATGTGTGCACATAAGAGAGATACATCTATGTATTCCATTCGTGCTAGGTGTAATTGGATTAAACCGCTGTTCATCTATCACTTGCTACATAAATAAGGCTATACCTAAGCTTGTCTTCGTTACGCTCGCGACATGTTTGCCTCACGTCGTGATACGTCTTGTAGGAGTTGGGAGCTATAGTCATTATTTCGTTAAGCACCCGTATAACATAGCCTCGGTCTTGTATTACGGAGCGTATTTAATTCGAACTGGAGCAGGTTGCGTCGCTTTGCTCCGATGTACAACAATCTATTTATGTGCAAACTACTAGTCGAATGTTTTAATCAATGTCTGTTTCATTCACGTAACATGAACGGGGTTCTTAAATCACATAAGGTGGGGCCTTCCTTTTGTTAATTTGTTAACTTTATTGCCCATAAGTAATTGTAATGTTTACGTTTATTGACAATCCACTTGCGTTTTATCACGGATATTTACTGTGTTTTGTTTATAGAATAATGGTGACAAGCGAGCACACAGTGCATTTTTGCATTTAAGAAAGATTACTACTTTCATAACACGATAAAATCTAAAATGTTATGGCATTTGATATGTTACATTTTTTTGTTGATCAAAATTGAATATTGGGCAGTAAATTTCATTTTGACAACGTTTGTTTGCTTCCGCTTGATACCGTATCTTTCAGACCATAACTTTTGTGCAGATCGAAATATTTTCAACTAAGAATTGAAAACTAGGTACCTACAAATGAAAAGTTGGCCGGTATTGTCTGTGGTTTATGCCTAACTACAGAACAAATACCCTAACTTATGTCCCAGTAGATACGTTGAAACTGAATTCGAAATAAATATATTTTGTTCAAAGTTAGGACATATTCGTATTTATAATTGTTAAAGTCAGCTTCACGTAGGTGTATTCGTTTATGAAGTAATGTTGTATGGTGTACGTTAGTTTTATTTAATGAGATTAAATAAAATCACAATTTTGCAAAAAAAATATTTAAAAGTTACCTCAGAAATAATTTAGCTCGAACTCGAGGAACAGAGAACCGATAAGGAAGAAAGATTGTCGAGTAGCAGCCTCGTGTAAAAGAAGTAGGGTTCTACAACTAAATGGCGTTACAGACCTGCTGAAAGATACAGGATGGCCGGGTGGACATCAGAACCATGCTTTGTCCGCTACTTCACGCTGGTGTTCTGTGAGAGCGTAGTCCTTCTTGCTGCAGTCATAATAGAGATTTTATAAAAATAATCCTATTTACTGGTTACGAATCACTTCTAACACAAGTACTTAAAATTAATTTGCAGGGGTAAACGGGAATATCTGTAATGTTAAATGCTATACTACTATTTATTAAATAAAAATAAAAACACGTAACGACAAACAATATTTTATTTTCTTATAAAAATATTTCATTTTATTCATTTACAAATTTATATCATACACAATTGCGCAACATTAAAACTGCTGACTGATTGGCCTTAATTTAAGTAACACTGGGAAACCGACGCATCTTTGTATGGTTGGTATCCATCAATGTCATTTATGCTATCATCATCATCATTATCATCAATGGTTACACAAAAATCTTTAAGTTTTTAAAATAAACTATAGTCTAGATCACTGCTGAATTTGCCTACTATATGTTAGTGAAGTGTCAACGCAAATAGTTCAGTCATTCCAAACATAAGCTCGGATAAACAGACAGAAAGGCAAACAAAAATCTTGTAAATGGTTACGCATATAAATAACCCCTTGAGCTCAGTACATTACATTTATCCCGTTTTCTTTTTTACATGCTCCGTCCGCTGTTTACTTAAGTAATCTTAGTTACGCGTTCATTAAATTGTATTAGATAATAATTTACAGCTATTAAGGACGAAACTAAAATACTAAAATCTTAGCATAGGTTTAATGTAATCGGAGAAATAAAGGCATCTGCGCATACTAATAAAAAATGTATCGGTTTTCTTCAAGACCAGACCGAGACCTTACGACCATTTTATCATCATCATATTAAAAGTCCGCCATCAGTGGTCCACTACTGTAAAGGCCTTCCACAAAAAATATCACAAAGCACAGGGCTAAACTCCATGGATCCATCTACTTTCTTAAATAAGTTTTGTAGGTAATATTGACAACCAAGCAAGAACATACTTGCTGTTTTTTCCCTGGACAAAGGTTTGCTTCCGAATTATTGTACCAATAAAAATTACTCAATAGTGAATACTTGGGATCTATGTTGAATAAAACACTATTATATTCTATTCTTATCCTATCTTCCATCATTACCAGGTCAATACCAGGTCATCAGAAGGGGGAGAAGCCCCTCCCCCACTTCATTTGGCATACCAGTACGAGGCTAATAGTCCAATCCAACCAAAAACCTTTCTTCCCTATCGGTTGTCAGTCTTCGAACTACTTGGCCAGCCCCTTACGACATCAGTCTATCGATCCGTTTATGACTATTTATTACTCCTAATGTATAAAAATAAAATTAAGCCGCGCTAACAAAAAAATAAGTCGATTTTTACAATAAATTTTGTCCAGCGAAAGGTAACGTCTACCAACAAAAGCAAAACTTTTGCCATGTGACATATAGACACTATTTTCAATATTCTAAAACTTACGGTGTAACGTGTTCGTGAGATAATATACATACTATATATATATATATATATATATATATATATATATATATATATATATATATATACATGTATGTATATATATATTGATTGAGGGAGAGAGCGAGGTCCTCTTCAAACTTGATTCTGAAATTGATTCTTAACATGTTTAATAATCCAAATTCGATCCTCATGGTGCCAGCAGCCATTTTTCTTCTTCATTAGATGTCATTTTATATAACCAAAAACTTAAAATTTATATCATATTAATATAATTAAATTTTCAAAATTTCCAATTTTAAAAACATTCTAATGTCACATTTTGTGATTTTTGTTTACTTTCATTAATTATTAATATATTATCTTTATTTCTGACCCCTTCTACTGTCGTTTAGTGATAAGAAAGAAAGAGTAACTTTTAACTCTCAAATTGTCATGTGTGTGATGTAATAATGCCGCAAGATGTTACATTTATTTGCCAATTTTTTTTAAAACATTAACTTCTAAAATAGAAATTGCAAAACCAACTTTAATGTTACGTTATTCATAAATATATAAAGAATTTGATGAATTGTTTATAGAATAAGGGTGACAAACAAGCACATAGTCCACCTAATGTTAAGAGACCATTTTTTCCAGTATAAAGGTTCTTCGGTTCTCCACATTTACCATGAAAAACACAGCAGTATTGTGCTGCTATTTTATGCATGAATTTATCATTCTTTTTCACTACATAGGCTAATCCATTCAGAGGTTGTCCCATATAAAATTTGAGGAAAAATGCCTTCCATAAGGGTAGCAAAATAGGAATGAATTTTTTAATGTAACTACATATTTAGACTATATCGAGATTTTGATATCCCCTTAACCACTCCAAGTGTAAAATTATTTAATCTTAATTTTTCGTTGTAGTCTGCTTTTAAGGTTTGTTAAAAGTTTTTTTTTTAATATAGGTACTTTATTTTTTTAATACACCTCGTTTTTACTTCTAACTTTGCGATAAATTCTATTACATAATATGCGGATGCCGGAACAAAGGTGTTGCATCCTCATATTTACCATAGTTGTCAAGCTTGGTAGAAAAGTTGGTTACCGCAGTTTTTTATTATTTTTCGCGGTTACTAGGGAGATGTTTGTTGCAAATCTAATGGTTCAGTAACCTCCGTTGCCTTTTATGACATCTATGGGATGTTTGAGGAGATTGAGTTCTCTTACGCTGCTACTACATAAAACTAATGTTATGTATAACTTAGTAATTTAAAAGAAGTAATTAAAAGTGGGAAGAGAAAAATCGCCGTGCAAGAATATCCACTACCTCATATCGTTCCGTGGGAGTCGTTAGAGGCAACAGAAGAAACCACACAGGAGATGTGCTGCAGTTTTTTCCCATTAAAATATAAAATACAAAACTGTGGTTGCCTACCCGCTTGCCAAGCGTGGCAACTTCGGCCTATGAAGGCTCATATTCAGTATTAGACTTTTAACAGACTGTAACGGTAAAAATGGAAAATTGGTATATCTAATATCAGCCAACATTACCAGTTATATTTGGATGGCGAAATGTCTTTCGGTCCTTTAATAACAGTTCTTATCCTCATAACACTACCCCAGTCAATAGAAGCTTGAATGCAATGTTGGCCAACTTGATAACCTTCGCATTCTGAGCGCGGCCATTTTGACGTAAAATAAAAACCTTAGGTTTATATTCATCCAAATCTAAGAAATACCTTTTGACGTTTCACATCAATCATACCGCAATAACTTTGAGCACAAGCGTACTCACACGATTTAAAATAACCTTTTACGTAAATCCGAAGAATTATGAAGTTATCTATTTCATTAAAACGTGTAAAACAAAGCAAAATATTAAAAAAATAACCAGTATCACATTTTTTTACTTGACGTCGTTTCAATAATATGTCGCTATTGCCGTAGTATTTGATGATTAAAATTAATTTTTATGCGAATAATCGGCAAAATATTCAAATAATCGGTAACAATATTCACATAATCTAATCATTAACTTTTTAATGTATTATTTGTTTAATTAAATTTTTATTTCAAAAATTCCTGAAATTACATGAATCATGAATAAAACAAGTTTTTTCTTTACTTTGTCAACGTAAATTTGTGTAAGCATAAAAACTCATATACAAGGCCGCGCCGGAAAAACCACTACGTAATTTCAATCTCCCACCATTTCGGGAGCTTACTATGCTTAATTTTGTGATTTTGTGTTTTTCTTCTTATTTTGTGAATCGGCATTAACTTTTTGGACTGTTTCTTCTATATTTGTTGAAGCATGTGCCCATGTCACAAAGGATGATTGGGCAAAAGTAGTAGAAAAAAAAGAAATCATGGATTGAAAGAGACATTAATTTTTAATGCATTATTTAAAATCAAATAATAAATAATCTAAACAACGACGGCTCAACTAATTATAAGGTAATTGCATCTAATAAGGGCCGGGTTTTTGGAAATCCTTATAAATCAATTTAGGGAAGTGTGTTAATTTGAAGAGAAAATATTGTACAAAAACAAAGCACCAATGGCCAATTACTTACAAAAAAGTTCTTTAAAAGCTTGTCTATGGTCCTTATTGGGCACTAGGGCTCTAAATAAGGTCCATAATTGAACTGCAAGGTTTTAGGCGTTATATACCAGAAAAATTACATCTTTAGAAATCAGTGGCTTTAAACTACTATTAAGTTCGTAGCTTTCGAATAATGAAACGGTAATTTATATAAATTAGTGTCGTGGCCCTTATAAAGTCTTAGGAAATGTATACGAGTTATAATTAATCTATTTTCTAGTTATAATTGAAACAAATTGTAGTTTTATGCTGATTTTTATTTACTCTAGTAAAGAAAAGCACAAAATGTTACTAATCAGTCATTTATTCAGTCTTAGTCATTGGACCTTATTAGGTATTACACTTCTGTAATCATAGTCTGGACCTTATTAAGTGTTTGAAAATAACAAACATGGCAACCATTGCAGCTAAAGATTAAAAGATAAATATGCACATATATTCACAGTGTGTATTTACTTATCCTTATTATATATTTTTCTGTTTAAAATGTAATCAAAACAAGCGTATATAAATTAAAAAATGGCAACATTTCACCTAATAATTTGTTCAACAAATAAATAAAAACTAAATTAAACTTGTGGGAGAACATATTATAACAAATATAAAAATCAAAGTAATTAATAACTTCAGACAAATAATGTAAAGCTCAATAATAAAGCAAAAAGTGATAGTTTGACCACACGGTACTTAATAATAATCATTAATAAGTAATTATAAGTACTTATTAATGATTATTATTTACATTACACATTACACACATTACACACACACACACACACACACACAATATATATATATATATATATATATATATATATATATATATATATATATATATATATCGATCTGCTTTTATTCAGTGAATATTAATTTACTTTTGTCATTATATTTATTATTTTATTTTATTATTATATTTATAACAAAAACAAAAATATAGAACCATAATATACTGCAATCGTATGTAAAATATTATTCAAATTACATGACGTTACAATTTTACCGCACTGCTTCGTAAGTGTTATTCAGCATGTTGTGAAACTCTAGTTGTGTTATTGGCTAAGTGTATATAGTAATACATATTTTTAAGTATGTTTGTTAAAAATATGTCATTGAGTTTCCTAATAACATAAAAAATGTCTATTTTAAAACTTCGTACCCCTAATAAGGTCCGGCCCTTCTTTGGAGACAACAAGTGGACCTTGTTAGGCACTTAGATGTGTACTGAGAAAACTAAAACAAAATCGAGATAAAAAAGCAATAATTTTGTTAACTTACCCTGTCAATCCACGTTCTGATAGTATTTTACACTACTATTGCAGAATTATTACAAAACGACCGGGTTTTATAACTAAAACAACGCAAAATTGAGTCACAATATTTTATAAATTGAGTCACGTCGACCGCCCCTGGGGTTAAACACAGAGCCACTGACAAAATGGTCACCGCGAAAACAATAAACGTCGGTGCGCTTTTGTGATTGGTTACTGGGAAGGGGCCGCGTGGTATCCGTTTTGTTTTAAGTATTAAGTAGGAGAAGTTTGAAAAGATGGACCTTATTTGGAACCGGTCCTTTTTAGGCGCACCTACCTTAGTGAAAGTGATTTAATGAGTTTGTTTTTAATCTAGTTTCAATCTTAATTTTTTTAACTTTGCCTCTAGAAATAAGTAGTAAGAACAAATATGAAGAAACTGATAAATCTTGTATTAAATTATCCGTTTTTAATTTGTTTTGGTATTATTCGTACCAAACTGTAAATTATTACAATCTTTAAATAATCGATATCGATTTTTTTCAGAATCGAATATTTCACATTCTCATTTTATGGTTGGCATGCTTGGTGCAATAAGTTTGGAGTTTTGGCGGGAACTTGGCCGATGACAGACTGTCGCTTCTGTTTTGTCGCTTGAATAGTGGTTTGAAGTGGATTTTAATTCGTAACAGTAATTTTAATTTTAATTTTGTGAATTAATTGTCTGCGCGTGTGAACTATTAGAGAAAACGACGAAACAGGTGCTTCTATGTCGATACAAAACTCAAGTTATTTTGATCGCTTAGGCACCTTTTCAACATCTCGTCATCAACTTCCGCCCCACTTCAACAAAAAAAATGATCTTAAACTGACTATAAATCTATATGATTGAACTTATAAAGATAATGTAACAAACTTGCTTTGTGGTTTTTTAAAATATGAAGAATTAAAGAAGATAAGATTTGGCTTCGGCCTTTATGGATTTTGAAGAGATGGAAAGATGAAAAATAAGACTTGGTTCCGGCCTTTACACTTCAAAATTCTATATATTCAAATTTGAAAAAAAAAAAGACGAGGCTGTATGGCTTAGTTCCTTTGCCTGCTCTATCGAGCGAATAATAAAAACAACAGCAATAATTTTGACAACCGTCAGATTGTATTTCTTAGATTTGGTTGACTATAAAAAAATTTTATTGTTTTATCACGTAATGACTACAGTTTAATGTTGTTTTTAACTTATTATTTTAAGAATTATGATTTTATAGTACATTATCATTTAAAATTATAACTAACAGCGTGAGTTTTTCGTAAACCCGTTAGTATGAGTTAAACGGTGCTTGTATAGTAGTGGCGTTGGGTATATGATAAAAAAATGTCAGAGATCTTATTTTATTTTAAGCTGGGTATATTCGTTATTGGCCTTGCCCTTTTCTTCAGGTAGTTTTATTCCTTCTTGCGAGACAATGTAACCCAAATACTTGACTGTTGACTGGCCTACGCATTTGGGTAGATATCATTGAAGTAATATGTACTTACGTACTAGAACAGCTTTCTCAAACACAAAATAAGCGCTATTCTGTGTTCGCGCGGATGTTTTTTATCATAGAATAAACATAGGTAGAATGTACAACCCGTAGGTAATAGTCAATTGTATTGTTAAGTAGGTAAATTATATGGAGAATAATATTTAATTATTGTCATTTATTTTGTATATGATATTTACTTATTTAATATAATATTACATGATATTATATCACAATTACATTTTAATTATATTTTATATGAATATTTTAAAAGGTATCTAAGTCAATTATAAAACCATACTAAATGTATGTTTAACTAAAAAACTTATTAACATAACATTTAAATTACTAATATATTTATTTAAATTAGAATAAAAGTCGTTCATAAATGCTGGGCACACGAGAGTTAAAAATGGATGAATTTATACCACTTTGACTTTGATGTGGAAACATAAAAAAAAATAAAAGAATAATAAGCAGATTTAAACATGAAGAACTTGCCAAATTATAATAACTTATATACGTTTCTACAAAAAATGTGTATAATAATATATTCGTCCTATACTTAATTACCCACAGAAATGTCGCAGCTGAACATATTAATTTCATAATCTATATTCCCTGACACAACATGGCGTCTTAGGAATAATTTGTTTTATTATTAATACATAATACTTTTATATTAAATAAGTATCTTATTAACCGATGAAAAGTAATTCCTTGGTTTTTACTGACATTTCTTGAATTATTTGTGCAATATCTAAGTACACACGACGGCATATTTTTATCAAGAGATTTTTTAAATCAACACAACACGTGACAACTCAACCACACCGCAGTTGATTGGAACAGAGTAGCTGAATGCAGTGTCGCCTCTAGAACGTAGTACATAATAGCTCAATGGTGGATATTGACTTTATTGTATTGACTTTATGATTGATTATATTATGCCGGTTGGCAAAGATTGCCGAATGATCCTCTTGTTATCTTTTCTTGGACCTAAAACTGCAGAAGTCCATGTACTGCAGTAGTCACTTACCACCAGGTGGACTGTAAGTTCGTTTGTCACTTCAGCTTTATTAAAAAAAAACAAGCATATTCGCCCCGGTTTCGAATGGGTAGGATCTGTTATATTTACGTAATTAAATTTATGATAATCGAAAATTATTTTAATATTTATTATAATATAAAAATCTGGAAGATTTTCAGTAAAATATAATCTAGATTACTCCTGGGTTAGTCTTTATCTGTTCGTGAAGTTTCCTTGCAATCCGTTTAGTCATTCCAAACATTACCCCGGACAGACTGGCAAATATTTTAACATTGTTTTTTCATGTTTTAATGGCATGCAAAAAACAGCCTCAGCTCATTAAAAGGCAGTTACTTTAATATAACAAACTTTTTTTAATTGTATTTACATGTATAGGTAAGGTAATTTATAAAATGACTAGCTGATACCCACTCGCTACGATGAGCGCACTATAATAGACGATAATAATAATAATGTCCTCCAGACAGAATTTCGGCCACGGCGGCCTACCTCAACGGAGACTAGCCATCGGCGCAGGACAGGATTATAGTGCCCAAGCATATACAAGTATATGCGCAAGCACAGGTGCACTCTCTATTCCCTCACTCACATTTTTCGATGGGACGGTAAGCCGACACGACCGGAGAGATATCAGGCGCAGGACCAACGGCTTTACGTGCTTTCTGAGGAACGGGGGTGAGACACCGCCAACTTTCTGACTTCGGGCACCTACTGAGAATTTCTTGACGGAAAAATTCAATAATTAATTTTTTGGCCCGACCCAAGATTCGAACCCAAGACCTCAAGATCATCAGTCGCACTACTACAACCACTAGACCAACGAGGCTGTCACTACACTACACAATAGACGATAATAACTTAGATATAATGTATCAAGGATTTTTAATGGACTATTGTAAAATTCCTTACTGAGCATCTAAATTGCATAATAAGTAACTATACAAAATTTCAAGTCAATCGGGTGTATAGCTTTAGAGATATCCTGATGAATCAGTCATTGATATTTCGTTTATATTATATACAAACAAGCAATCAGTTACTTGATATTAAGTGGATATTAGGACCTACAGACGTCACTCATGCATCTATCATACATCTATCTTCGATTAGGATTCAAAACGCAGAAGCGTTGTTACCCCTGAGGACTAAGATGGATTGCCTGGTTTCTAGTAGAAAGGGTCCCCGATTTTCTACACTCATGGAATGCGACAGAACATTATTATAAAACTGCTGTTTTGTGCTGATATAGCGTAAAAGCTTGACCCTTCGCCGGTCAAGCCGTACCATTCGTTCTACAATCATTAAATACTACAGCTCGGCTCTACCAAGTATAAACACAATAAAAATTTATATGAAAAATCGGGTATATTTAAAAGTACATATATACTACATTCTCAGTATTGGTTGAGGGTAAAGAGACATAATTAATGAAAATATGTTCACTAATATACAGCAAATAAGTGTACGCAATTATTGACATTTTCAATTCGGGAAATTGTGCATTTTCTCTTGTGATAGCCGATTTGTTGTTTGATGATTGATGATATTTCTTTAGTAAATGTTTTTTAGAATTAAATATAATTTTATTGATAAAATACAATATATTTAAAAATTCAAAAAATTTAATCAAATATTTTCTAATTATGTTACTCTTCGCGGTAAAGTCCAATACGCTAGTTGCTTTTATTTGCTTAGGGCGTGAAAAAAATCACCAATCAGTCTATTGTTTTCATTACGTGTTTATTTATATATTTATTTATTTATTTTTAATTTAATTAAAACGTTACAACCATTTACATTGATAACAGATAAACGTAAGTTGCTAGAATATCTGTAAAGAATATCCGTCAACATATCATTACACTTTAAACATATACAAGTTGTCTTATTTATCAAGCTATATTTATCCACTGCTAGGTGAGATAACACTAGATAAATTGAAACAGGGATACTCTTGTTCTGGTAATGTAAAGACGAATGAATGAATTGATCCACTTCTGGTCATGGGATTCTGCGAAGCTTTGCTATCAGGCGTTGTCTTTTTGGTGGCTATTATCCGACTTATGTATATTATGAGGTGGTTTTGCCATCATGTTTCTTTAATAAGATCTTTATGACCGTTTCAACTGTGATCGTGCACTATACTTCAGGAAACAAAGTGTGGTAAAGTTTCGCCGTTAAGCGCGAATGTTAGATACCTTTCTTCGTAAGATACCTTACTGTTTCAATATACAATCTTACACGGCCACTACACGGTACGTATTCTCGTATATATAATATCCACTACCCTATATCTCGTGAGTGTGGTAAGAGGCAACTGAGGGAAACAAATCAGGAGATGGGCAGCAGCATCTCGTGATGCCGGTGTGAACGATGTACCGGGGCAAGTGCCAGAAATCTGCCTTATAATTCTGCGGATGCTGCCTTATGATTCATGATGAAGACAAGTTGAACTGGTTTGCAGGAACTAAAGGCTGCAAAAGACGATTCTCAGCTGTGAATGGTAGGGGTTCTTGAGGATAATGACAAAGGCTTGAAAGTTGTAGTTTCCGAAGGTTGTTGGTTGCATGTTAAGATCACGTCGGGGTCACCAGTGTAGTGATGTATGTAAATAAAAGTCACCACCTATAGCATGCAAAACGTTTACTGTCCACTAGCACAAAGAGAGTTTAGAAAGGCGGACAGTATACACAGTGACAGCAAAAGAAAGGAAGAGTTAGCACAGAACGAAATATAGAATTTAAACAGAACTTGATATATTGAATAAGACTACAATTAAACGAGCGAAAGCGTTAGGCCGGACCGGCGCAAGAGTGGCGTGCGTTCTGCTGCGGACTGACGGGGGGAACCAGCGTTGCCAATTACACGGCAGTTGCAATGTTACACGGCAATTTGGGTCTATTCAGCATTAAAACAGGGTACACGGCAGCATATTAATTTCCGTGTTCTAAAACACGTCAATGAAATGGTTACATTTTTTCCCGAAAATTTTATCGGTAGTTGATAAGTAATTATAATGCACATTACTAGACTACACTAGACGTAGTCTTGAGTCTATGAGAGGGGAAATCTCGACGCGAATACGACATGCAATGGAGTATAGAGGTAAGGAGGACAATCTCCTATAGGAGAATATTGGAAAATGTGTCCATCTGTAAGCAATAAATAACAGTTCAAAAACTATCTACTCTACTCCTTATACTACTCTGTACTCCATACGACATACATTCACGCACATTTCATTGCTTATGGTGTTAATCTTTCGTTTATTGAAAAGTACATAAAAAAGATATACCGCTGTTTATTTACTTTATTTAATTTTACTAGCTAAGCACTTAATCCGATCCCGACAAAACAACTGATAGACAATATGACGGAAAATAATAAATATAAATTGAACAAAGACGAAAGAGAAGTTTTGGATACGAGAAGAAATTCGCATGATGACTGTGAAGAGTAATGTTTTTATGTCATGTTTAATCTTACGTGTTAATTTAAAATAAATAAAAACGTACACGGCAATTTTGTATTTTTTATTCCAAAACACGGCAATTCAGATCACAAAACACGGCAGCTTAAAATTTCGAAATGGCAACCCTGGGGGGAACCTACTCCGCGCCCAATCTGATTGAGCTGGTCGCGTCATAGGTTCAGTGAGTAGCTCTCTCATTGCGGCGCGTTGAAGATGCCAGGTTCGATATGCCTCCACACCCCTTATGAGGTAATTTATGGAAGAGGTCTATGTTCAGCAGAGGATTTTATTAGGCTGTAACGGAATATATTAAAAATATTTATAGAATTAATTTATAAAAAAAGAACGAAGCATGAAAATCATGAAAATAAATTCTAAGGCTTACATTAATAGATTGCGACGGCCTAGTCGTAGCCACAAACGATACACAGGCGTTTTCAATTTCCCATCCACCGTTGGTATTAATAGCTAAGATAGCGGCGTCAAAGGACGACGGACTCGGCGAGCGAAACCTTGTCTATTCTACCATTAATAAATTTCCATTTGTAACCGTTGTCTTTAACGTATTCACAATAATGTCCGCAATTACTCTCGCTGCTAAGTAACCCAGTGTTTTTATTTATTGCAGGTTTTTACGTGTATACTCAATTAGGCACATGTTTTAAAATTATTTTTTTTAGAGATAATTTTATATATTTTTCAATTTCTTTATTCGTAATTTGCAATATTTATAACGATATGAAGTATTTTGCGAAGTGTTGGGCGACTGTTCAATAGATGGAGACATGCGGGTAGTTGATGGATGAAGGTGGCTCAGAACCGTGCTTTCTGGCGTTCCTTGGGGAGGCCTATGTTCAGCAGTGGACTTGTAAAAAAAAGTAAAGTTACAGCCTATATACGTCCCACTGCTGGGAACCGGCCTCCCCTCATTTCTGAAAGGGTTTTAGGGCAAGGAAATGTCCACCGCGCTGCCCCAAAGCATGTTGGCGAACTTGTGGACTTGTAAAGGGCTGTAATGATGATAATGAAGTATTTTATATCAATAAAACAAAGTTTGGATTTAATTATATTGGTATTTGCGCTGCTTCCGTCTAGGATTCATAAATATCGCCAAAACCGAGTAGCCAGTTAACTTTCTAGTAACAAATAAAACGTTAGACTGCGGTTGCCAACCCGCCTGCCAAGTGTGGCGACTAAGCAAGTGTCCACCCTATAAGACAATCTATGGGGAGGCTTTTATCCAGCAGTGCACTTTTAATGACTTCATGCTGTAAGCTCAGCTACCAAGTAATATCAGCTGCAGAAGGTTAAATGGCGGCTGGCCAAAGAGCCACTCCAAAGCCGAGGACATTTATTTAATTTATAGGTTATTCCGACACACTAAGTTTAACCGACCGCAATCGGCTACATCCAGTTGTAGTTGACTAAGCCTAGGTGTAATTGCACTTTGGCTTTTAACCATAACACTCAGCTGAACACAAAGCAAAACTTGGCATTAAATATAGCAACACTATCCTATACCTTTAAACGAGCAATTCTTGAATATATATATTCGGAATCTCGGAAACGGCTTCAACAATTTTCATATAATGTATTGTCCAGGGAGTTTCGGGGGCAATAAATCGATCTAGCTAGGATTTATTTTTAGAAAATGTCTTTTTGTGCGTGTTTTCAGGCAATGAAAGACTGCTACAATATAAAAAGGTAAATTTTGATGCTGTGTTAATGGTCGTAAGAGCTCAAGTGGATATCGAGCGGTTGCGAAGTCATAATGCCTTGGTTCGCGTCCTGTCTTCGGATCAACTTTTTTCCTTTTTTTTCAAGTTCTCTTCTTTTGTGAGAAAATCTATTATTTCGAGCCCTAAAAAATACGAAAATTTTAATTAAACTAATTGCTTAAAAAATTTAATTAAAACCAAGCAAAGCTCGGTCATCCAGGTACTAACAATAATACTCGGGTTTATTTTATATTCATGTCAACACTACTCTCTATATATAATATTTGGCGTATTTTTTATATTACTCAGAAAACCTACACGTTTCCTTTAGTACATAGGTAATACTACTAGCTGTTCTGGTAGACGTTGTTTGAACTTTTCGGTAGGTGGCGCCATGAGTTTCACTCCGAATTTACCCTGGATTTCTTAGTGCTTTTATATATAGTATTTATTTATAATGAAATCATGTCACCTGTCGAGTATGGATTTTGTGATTTGTTGACACTGAACCAACATAATATCTTGTAAATATGGGAAATTTAATAAATAATTATAAATATGTTAATAACTTGATTACAGCGCCACCTATCGGAATCCAGCTAGCTATGAATCATCACCCTGAATACACATATATAATGGGTACATATGTCTTCAATCGGTCAAGTTGTTCAAAAGTTACAGGATCACTAACAAAACATTTAAGTAACGACACTGGATTAGTATAATGTAACGTCTTACTAATATGTTACATTGTACTAATCCAGTGACAACAGGTAACGAACGGTAGTGAACTTAGATAATATCTTTATGTATATAATTCTTCTGTAAGTGGAACGATTTTAAAGAAATTTTTTGTGTTTGTGTGGGTTTCTGAATTGATTTGATTCCAAATTGGACTCGGTGGGTAACGCTGCAATTGGGTTCTATTTTTTTCACGGCTGGAAATGTCAGTCTTTCCGTTATTTAGTCGACCCATTGATACTTCATATTTCTGTTCTGTCCAGACGCAACTAGATTATTTTAAATTACATATTTTCAACGTTATTCATGCAATATTTGCTAACCACCGTCTCTAGGTCTATGGGCCTGCCCGTTAGCAGACGTTTCCTGTTAACCGCGTCCAATACAATGATAGTAAAATGGAAAGGCGTATAATATCGTGCATCGCTAGTCAATATGATAGTTGTCGACGACAATCCAGTCAAACGTACTTGAATCTCTCCATCTCCCCGTATCTCTCTCTCTCTTTCTCTCTCTCGCTCTCTCTCTCTCTCGACAATTTTTGTAACCGAATGGATTTTTATAGTCGAGTGGTCTTTTAATAAATGCTTGCCGAGATACAATTATAAGACGCAGAGTTCATTGTATTTGAAGTAAGGAAGAGTTCTACCGTCTAAATATGATATTGTACAAATATCTTTTATTCAATGTTTTAAATCTTCCTTGTGCTTAATAGACTGCAATCTATTCTCTATAATTTGCATTAATAAATGAGTTAACAGCCCGATAAATTCAAACAAAGAACGGCAGAGATTTATTAAAATCTCAATGATCTATAACATACTACTATAATATAACATAACTATAATACATAGGTTCGTCTGTATAAATATATACGAGTATCAAAAGGAATATCTCGTTAATTAATCTTGCTTCTTTTCATGCAACTACATGTTGGTCATTTTTACTTGTTAACCACTAAACATCGCGTGATTAAATCTCGGTTCGTGACCACTCGCCATTTCATGTAAGCCTACAAACCCTCAGTTAACGTAACAATGATATGATTTTTAAGTGCACACAATAGAATTTAATTTAAAACCCCTGCTTTGTATCACATACATTAAAAAAAACATCTTGAAGTGACCTAATTAAATTAACAGTATACTCAATTTAACAAGAATTAAAATACAGTGATTGATTTACCTTCAAAATAAATATATTTAAAAAATATTTTCAGTCTGATTTGTATAACATGTTGGTTGTGGGCTATCATAAATTATCGGAATTATTAACATCTGTATGTGAATTTGCATCTACATATCAATACGGGGCGAAAAAAATTTGTGTCCCCACTCTGTTGAAATTTAGCATATTGAAGTTTAAATGGCAGAAAGCTAAAACTCAACGCAACTAACCATATAGCCAGACAGAGGGTAATATTTTTGGGTGTATGTATGTGTACTACGTATTTATGTATAACACATAAATTTTATAATAATAAATAATTAGGGTAAATTTTATGTAGATACTAATACGACACACACAAAAACGAACATGGCGCTTGTTTAAAGTATATTATTCCAACTTACGTTTTCTATTGTGAGCTAATAATAAACTGTAATCTTAACCATGCCTTTAAAAATGTATTTTTATTAATATATGAAAAAGCGCACAGAAATTGGGTCCCCTAGGCACATAGTAAGCCCATGTCCGACGCATGTTTGACAATCTGTTTCTCTGTACGTTACAAATCTTCGTTTCATCATAAGAAAATTAAGGGGGAATACGATAGTTTTTAGTTTTTCTGTACATATCACCAGCAACGCTTCGATCGTTAAAATGTTTTAGTAATGACTTGGCAACAGTTGGGAAAGTGCTTGACTCCGTTGGTATGATAACTATTTTAAACATTTTAGAATATTTTTGACATATTTTTTAATTATATCGAAATAATTATATGGTCTTTCCTGATAAAGTTCATATAACTTTCGTACGTTCTTACAAATGTCTACTGTCGCCCACTCATTAAATGCCTTGCGACTATTAATGGAGAATGTTTTAGAATTAAATATTTTATAAAATTCTTTACCTATAAGGGTTAATAATACTCTATATACATAGTCTGCATTGTTCTTGTAAGAAAGCGATGGAAGATTTTTAACGGAACAAACACAATATTCTAAATTTTCTGCTTTATGTGTATGTATATATATATATAAGGTAATGAAACCAGTAGCCCACACTGACCTGAACTGAGTTTTTGAATTATTAGAAATCCGAAAAGGCGCATTAAAGCAGGGCAGTGGACTCTTTCCTCATTCGAAAACCCTTTCCGTAATTACAGGAGGGCCTGTGCCCAGCGTGACGAACGTAATTGAGCTCAATGCTGTGGTGTTTCGTATGTTGATAGTAGAGAACCGGAGACCCTTTTTGCTGGAAACTATATAAATATAAAATTAATATATAAATTTTCAACCGAAACTTTAAGAGACTAGCCTCTTAGAGTGGTATACTTAATGTAGACTTAATGTAGTTATGAAGGTGGTACAGAAAGCTAGAAAAAGTCTCTAAATCGAATCTCTTATATTTACATTTACGCTAATGCTTTAGCCGCTAGTATTGTAGTAAACAATGTTTAAAGAATTTATATCCATTGTGTTTGATTAATGTACGTTCAAAGTGGCCATTAAGTTTGCGCGATAAGCACAAAGGCACAAGTATACTGTGCCTCATTTTAAAAATATAGCAAGGCATTTATTATAACATACATTTTAACCATACATATTCTAAAATAAAACATTTTGTGTTTGCCGTGTGGTAGCGGTTTAAAGAATGCATCACTCCTTTGTTGCGTGGGTGACGTAAGAGGCGACTTGCTTTCTACATGGTTAGATCACGCTGCAGCGATATTATGATTGCAGCACGAATTGGTCGGATCGACCGGGTAAGGACAATGCTCTCACATAATACTAGCGTAAAATAGCAGCTTAATGCTGCTGTACTTCGCATGATGGGTGTAGAAAACTAGAGACTCTTTTTAAAGATAACAATTCATTCCACCTTGGTCCTAAAGGATGACAACGATTCAGCATTTTAATTTTCTACTGAAGATCTTGATGTCTATGAACCACAGAATCCACTTATCATCAGGTGGGATGTGTGCTCGTGTGTCAGCCTTATTCTATAAAATAGGCGATTATGGTAAATGCAAGAGAAATCTTAGGTTTCCGGTAGATGGCGGTATAATATTCTACGTCACGACGTACCGGTGACGGTTGGCAGCTTCAAAAGTGTGAAACCTCTGATATTGCGATCGACAATCTACCTGCCAAGCGTGACGATTAAAGCGAATTCTAACTAAAACGATAGAGGGCAGTCGTGGGTACGTACGAGCTGGTGAAAAAAGAGATTAAAACCGCCCTCGTTCCAAAAAGCTTCTTTCAATTATTGAGTCGGCTAATCTTTCTATTCTCCCTGTAAAGGTATTGCGTACTAGGTACTAATCATAATATCGTAACTGATGACTCATTGATTGATCTAATCTTTTCTGCTACTCATGAACATATGATGATGCATGGACAGTTACTTGGGTATCTCACGCTTTGACTTGATTGGACTTCGAATAAGCTTTAACTTTCCAAATAATCCCCTACTGTATTGCATATCCGCAGCTTTTCTAAAATAGACTTTGACAAGCTAAATAATGACGCTCTTAATCTCTATATAGCCTCTTTAATTGCAGCCTACTGTTGACGATAAAGTCTCTATTTTTAACCACAATGTTCTCAGCATCTATGATGATCATACTCCAGTTCACAGGAGTTAGACTGAAGCGTTCCCCTGCCTCATGTATGACAGAGGGCGAAAGGTAAGCAATGTATAGGCGAAGTCGTGCTTTTCCCTCTGTATCACTTAAAACATTTTCTTCCCACAACATCTAAGATCATGCCTGTTCAATAACTCGTTTACCCACAATTGATTATGCAGATGGGTGTAACCCGAATCTGTCCCAAGATCTTCTGATCAAGCTGGAAAGCCTTCTCAATAACTGTATAAGATTTCTTTCGGGCTTCGTAAGTGTGACCATATTTCGCAATATAAATCTAAGCTAAATTAGCTTATAAGAGGGCAGTGGCGCCATTCCAGAACATTGCTTGTACTTTTTTCCATATAAAATGACTTATCTTCGCCTTCTTACCTTAAGGGTAATATGACTACTACTCCTCATCTCATAATAGGGTCCTACGTTCTTCTTCTAACAACAAAATTTGTATTCCTGTTCACTTCGACGTTCTTTATGGTAACTTCTTCATAGTTCAGGCTACACGCCTTTGGAATTCCTTGCCCAATTACATCAGAAGAGCACCAAATAAATACACTTTTAAAGAGGTCCGTAATTATCTATTAAAGACAACGCGTTTTACATGACTCATTATTTTATATGTCCATTTATATTTCATAGTAATTTGCTTTTACTAATTATATATGCATTTAAATATGAATATTTGTATATATATATATATATATATATATATATATATATATATATATATATATATATATATATATATATATATATATATATATATATGTGTGTGTGTGTGTGTTTGTGTGTGTGTGTGTGTGTGTGTGTGTGTGTGTGTGCGTGCGTGCGTGCGTGCGTGCGTGCATGTATATATGTGTGTGTGTGTGTGTGTGTGTGTGTGTGTGTTTAGGGCATATATGTATAGTTCGTTTAATAAATGTCATAGGATTTATTTTCTTCTATTCTATTTCGCCACACCTCTAATTCTAATGAGAATACCTCAAGGCGTTAAGTCCGGCTTTTGTATTCTTTTGTTTTAAGAAATACAATAAAGAACAAGTAAAATAAATAAATAAATAAAGAAGATTCAGAACATGATGTTTATTTTTATTTTTCATTAATAACGTGTATCTAGAATAATAGAGAATAGCGAAACGACAGAACAAACTTTCACTACTCAATACACATCATCTAGATGGAAGGCAATCAACCAGAGTTCATTTTGCTGAGAGTTTCTGCTGCTTTGTAGATTTTACTGTTGCTAACTGTTTTACGAACATATATGACATAAGAAAATGGAATTTATTAGCTGGAGATTTTCTGACATTTTAAAAATAACGCCTGGTTTCTAAAGTCAATATTGCATTAATATATTTTTCTCTTACATCTTGTTTTACAATACAAAAATTGCATGAAAAATCATTTATAAAACAAAACACTTGCTAAATAACTGGCTTTAACTCATTTTCGAACTGGTGACTGGTTTTTTGCTTCGGGTTCGTACGCATATGTCCGGGATCGGTCACCTGATACCAATACAGCATAGGATCCTGCGTGGAATCTTTCGAGAGTTCTGACGCACCAAGAACGCGAGCCGCTTTTTGCTCTTCACAGTGCGAATGCGGTATCATCGGGAAAACTTTTTTACACCTAATTGTTCATGCAAGATTATTTGTATTTGACTCATTTCAATGTCTAAAGTTGCCTGAATTTCGCGGTATGTCACATGGCGATCTTCCTCAATCAGCTTATGCACAGCATCAACGTTTTCTTGGGTGACTGCAGTTTTTGGACGACCTTGACGGGGATCATCACTGAGCTTGACACGTGCACATTGAAATTCAGCAAACCAGTCATAAACTGTGGTTTTGGATTGGGTTTCATCACCAAATGCAGAAATCATCCGGTCCACACACTATTTTTGTGTTAAACCACTTCGAAGGTCATAATAAATCATCGTTCTTGAATTTTCTCGAGTCAATTCCATTTTCTCAAGGACTTAACAAGTTTGACAAAACCTTGTGACAAGACCGATAATCTTTTTTTAAATAAATAAATGGCATTCGATTTTTAAAACCAAGGAGTTTTCAATTAAAAAGATTTTAATATGTCAGGAACAGTGGAAATATTCCATTCCCGATACTTTTAGTGCGGCCTATGCACAAAACTTTTTTTATTGAAATATCACAAATTTATGAAAATTTATGGTATTTTACCTCCCTTAGGGGTGGAATTATTCTTCCAATATATATGTTAGGATTATCAAAACCAACTCAGAAATAAAAGGAAGTTTGTGATCAGCAGTGGGGTAAGCAACTATAACAATAGGTATATCTATTATTAAAAAAATTAAAATCAGTTTTTGACAACTATATGACGTGACGTGTATATATATACAAAAATACATGTAGGTAAATTATAAGCATTCTACTTTAGCTGAAATCCTTTAAAAATAATTAATTAACTTAGGATTTAGACCTGCAATTTTTTTGATAGAAGTGGGGGGAAACGGGTATGCGACTTAGCTGATGGTAAGTGTGAACCACTGCCCATGAACAACTGCAACACGAAGGGAATTGCAAGTGCGTTCCAGGCTTTTTAAAAAATAATAGGCTCCTTTCTTAAAGGTCCCTATGTCGTATCGGTCCTAAAAGTTCGCTGGTGGTAGTCGATTCCACAAAGTTGTGCGAGAAAACAAAATTCTTGTAAATTGCACAGTGGTGATCGCCAATTATCTAAATGGTATCGCGAGTTTTGTTGCGATGTACGATGTTGAACTTGAGCGGCTGGAATTAATCCCAATAATTCCTCAGAGCACTCCCCGTGGTGGATGCGATAAAATACGCAAAGAGATGCAAAATCTCCTCGCAGTGCCAGTGAATCAAAAAATCGGTGAATTCGGCATGCGCGAATGAGGATTGGAATCCCGACCCAGTAATGGGTAGACAGTATTCCATGTAAGGCTAAACCTACACCTTGTAAAGTTGCAGGCGATGTACTGGTGAAATACTGTCCCGCTCTGCTGAGGACGCCAGTCTTTTTATAGGCCAAGTTAGCCTTCTCTTCTAAGTTACCATGAAACTGCACATGCAACAAAGGAAGTGCCCTGAAACTGAGGAAATACAACAAAGAAGTTCTTTTTGGCGGTAAACGCGCAAGCTTGAGTCTTCTCCGCTGCTAATTGCCAGAATTTAATAAACGCACGGTACGACCGGTGTACAAAGCACCACTAGTGCTGTCGTCCGCATAGGAATGAATGTTACCAGTTTGAAACATCATTGGTATGCAGAAGTTGATGATAGCACGCAGCCTTGTAGAACATGAGTGTTAATAGGCTTGAAATCTGAGCATTGGTGCTCCGATCTGCAAGAAAACTGGTGATCCAATTGCACAATTTCTCGGGAAGTTCATAGAAAGGAAATTTCTAAAGTAGCACATTGTGCCAAACCCATTCGAAGGTATCCGCTATATCCAACCTAACGGTTAAAAGCCTTTTCCTTGAACTCTACTGATTCTGGCCATCTAAAATGTTTGTAATTATTGAGATAATTCTTATTGTATTTATAATTCGATATCAAAGCGATCCAAATTTCACTTATTATGACTAATTTAATATGAAAAAAGTTTTAATAAAAAAATCTCAAAAAGTCATAATTTTTGGAAAACCACCTACGTTTTTTGTTGCTTTTTTTTTCAAAATTAAATATTTTACGAACTAATCATTGAGCTATTATTTACTACGTACTAGAGGCGACACTGCATTCAGCTATTCTGTTCCACTCAACTGCGGTGCGTACACTGCACTTAAATTAGTCACTCGCTAAGCGCTTTTAGAGTTGTCACGTGTTATGTTGATTTAAAAAAAGTCTCTGGACAAAAATGTGCCATAGTGTGTACTTAGATATTCCACAAATAATTCAAGAAATGTCAGTAAAAACCAAGGAATTTAATTTTCATCGGTTAATAAGATACTTAATCAATAAAAAATATTATAGATTAATAATAAAATAAATTATTCCTAAGACGCCATCTCGTATCATGGAATATAGATTATGAAATTAATTTGTTCAGATGCGACATTTCTATTGGTATTTAAGTATAGGACGAATATTATATTACTATACATATTATATTTTATGTAGAAACATATATAAGTTATCATTTTTAGGCTAATTTTTTATATTTGAATCTGTTCATTATTCTTTTATTTTATTTTTAGATTTCCACGTCAAAGTCAAAGTGGAATAAATTCTTCCATTTTAACTCTCACGTGCCCAGCATTTATGAACGACTCTTATTCTAATTTAAATAAATATATTTGTAATTTAAATGATATATTAATAAGTTTTGTTAAACACACATTTAGTATGTTTTTTTTAAATTTGATATAGATACGTTTTAAAATATTCAGATAAAAATATCACTAAAATGTAATTGTGGTATAATATTATGTAATATTATATTAAATAAGCAAATATAATATACAAAATAAATGACAAAATTTTAAAAAAATTCTCGATATAATTTAGCTATTTAACAATACATACTACTAAGTACATATTACTTCAATAGAACTAATCTATATAAATATTAAAACAACTATTTTGATGTGATTTACAGTATATACATAATATGGTCTACATATTATTCAATTAAAAGATTATACTTTATGATCTCTCAATGAAGTAAATTAACATTTAAATATTGTCAAAAACTTTAACCCTCAATTACCTAGAAGAGTATAATTTTGAAATGTTCTACCACTGTTTCCGACCGACGATTTTGATTAGTTTAAAATAAAAACAGTTAATGACCATATATTAACTGTTTTTATTTTAAGCTAATCAAAATGTTTTGAAGTATTTATAATTATTGTCAAAGCTTGTTTACTATTTCTTTCTTATTTTAATATTAATTATAGTTTTCGACTTAATGTAATTTTCCTCCTACTTTTGATTTTATAGGGCGGCAAAGTTTAAGTTTAATGTAATATTACCCTCACTTATCTTATTAAATTAAATAAAGTTGTGCGATTTAAAAAGATACCTTTAACACCTTTAACAACAAACCTTTTCTTTTAGTAGGGACCTAAATTAATACATACAAGACGGACTTCCTGTAGAAAAAAGGGCTTACTTAATGTTTGTATATCATAGTGACCGCATGACCCCATGGTCAAAATATTTTAATAATTCTTCACTGGTTATTTTCATATGACAGCCAACGACGAAAAATTACAAGACTTACGATGTATGTGTATTGTAAATAATTCTTATTTTTATTTTATATTTGTATGTTAACCTTCGTTTGATCTTGTTGCCCATAAACTTAGCTTAGCTTCGGAAACAGGAAGTGCCGGCACGTAATGTTATTTCTGTGTGGTTAATTTTATTTATTTGTTTCTAACAGTTACATCAATTAAAAATAAAACTAATTATCTTTCCTACGATAAATTTTGATAAATTTAAATAAAAAATTTGCTAACTACTTACAGGTAAATACCGAATTAAAGACGTTTTAAGCTTAACAACAAATTTGGTATTCTAGAAAGAAAGCGCAATCTAAATGAACCTATGATAAATCAATATTAAATTTAAAAATTTTGACGAACGTCGTTGTTTCCATAGAGTAACACCAGCGGTACGGTCCACCGGTGCGGTGGCCCGTATTGATCTATGGTTGCATAAATTGAGAATTCAGCGTTTATATTATAATGACAATAAAATGTTAATCTGCTGTTATAGGAAACAAATTTCTTAGCTTTATCTTCTGCAAATAAAGGATGCCACAAAGAACTTTTTTGTATATGTTTAGTTAACAAAAGGATCTGAAAGTTGTATTTCTACTTTGCATTATCATTATTGCCTTACGGAATGCCAGTTATTGGTATAAACCAGCCCGAAAGTTTATTTGTGATTAGTTCTAGCACCAGCTGAAAGTAGATATAACTATTAACTAATATGCAAATTCCGTATCATAATTTTTGACGTGTTAAAGTGATATCAATTGCAATAGTATAAATAAATAACGATTTAAGACACTTATTTTATTTCAAACTAGCGACCCGCCTCGGCTTCGCCTGGGTGGACTCTATTATTGTGGCGTCATTTTAAAAAAATCTCCAAGGTTTTTGGATAAAATATATTCTAGATCACTCCTGATATTTTTCACTATATTTCTAAAATAGAATAGAATATGATTTTTATTCAATATAGATTATTACATAATACTTATTTAAAGTCATTTTTTTACTTACCACTGGTTCGCAAAACGCTTCTCTGTCCTGTGGGCAGCAAGAAACCCAGTGGAATTTTCAATATTTATCAGTTTCTTCGTATTTGTTGTTACTGCTTATTTCTAGAGGTAAAATTATAAAAATTTGAGATTAAAACAAGATTAAAAATAAATTTATTTAATCACTTTCAGTACAACTAGTTAAGCTGTCGTTGTTTAGATTAATTGTTATATAGTTTTCAAGAATGCAATCAAAATTAATATCTTTTTCAAAGTCATCTATTATTATTATTTTTTCTACCATTTTTGCCTAATCATCCTTTGTGACGCGGGCATATGCTTCAACGAATATAGAAAAAACAGTCCAAAAAGTTAAAGCCCAGTCACAAAATAAGAATACAAGCACAAAATCAAAAAACTACCCACAGTAAACTCTCGAAATGGTGGGAGATATAAATTACGAAGTAGTTTTTTCAGCGCGGCCTTGTATAAGATTTTTTTTTTGCCTAACGTTGACAAAGTATTAAAAATAAACTTGTTTTATTCATGATTCATGTAGTTTAAGGAATTTTAAAAATAAAAATTTAGTTAAACAAATAATACATCAAAAAAATGAATGATTCGATTATTTGAATATTTTTTCCGATTACTTGAATGTTTTTGCCGATGTTTAGCAGAACAATGAATGAACACTACGGTAAATACAGGTACATAGCGACATATCATTGAAACGACGTTAATTAAAAAAGTTGACTGATAGTTTTTTTAATATTTTGCTTTGTTTGAAATATTCCAATTTAAATTAGTGATGAAAAACCTTACACGTTGTAATAAAATATAGATAACTTCATAATTCTTCGGATTTACGTTAAATTTTATTTTAAGTCGTGTTTTTTTATGGGATAGCGTTACAAACGAGCACACAGTCCACCTGATGGTAAGTGGTTGCTGCGGCCCGTAGACATCTACATCTATCCTCGATTACAAATCAAAATGCAGATGCGTTGTCACCCGTGAGGACTAAGATGGAATGCCTCGTTTCCAGTAAAAAAGGTCTCCGGTTCTCTACACTCACCATTCGAAACACAGTAGCATTAAGCTACTATTTGACACTGGTATTCTGTGCCTGGTCCTTCTCCGGTCGAGCCGACCCATTCGTGCTACAGCTGTACTACTAATATAACTGCAGCATGGCTCTACCTCGTAGGTTTATAAAATCCTGTGTGAGTACGCTTGTGCAAAGTTATTGCGGAATGATTAATGTGAAACGTCAAAAGGTATTTCTTAGATTTGGTTGATTATACAGTTTGCAACGATCATTACCAAGTGTATCTTAATACAAAGTGATTACAATCATTAATTTATGTAAATTAAAAAATATGTAATAAAGAATAGGAACTATATTAGCCTTAACGCAAAAACATAGTTTCATTAATTTATAAAAAATCTTTACTTAAAGGAATTATTACATTATGTTAGCCCTAATTTCCAATTAGAATCTCAGTAAAATAATGCTTACGGAAGAAATTGAAATGATTTGCCAGCGTCTGTTTTCCACTCGATTACCATCTGGGTGTCTTCAAAACAAGAGGTAAGTAATATGCGTTTATTACACAAAGATATTGCGATTTACTATGTCGGGCCTTCTTCGCCACTTGTCAGCAGATGGGATTGCTATCAAGCACTGACTTACAATTGATGTAGCCGTAGTAGCTCAGATGGTTAACGCTCGCTGTAAATATAACAGAACGCGAGTAACCCGAGTTTGATCCCCGCCGGCACCAATGAAATTTTTAATTGCAATTTTAAGTGCTGATTTACGACGTGCTCGACGGTGAAGGAAAACATCGTGAAGAAACCTGCACGTCTGAGGAATAAGAAAAAAAATATTTCGAAGACATGTGAAGTTCGCCAACACGCATTGGGGCAGCGCGGCCGACACTTCCTTGCCCTAAAACCCTCTCAGAAATGAGCGGGAGGGCTGTACCCAGCAGTGGGACGTATGTAGGCTGTAACTTTACTTTTTTTACTGACTTACAATGAGTAAACAAACGCAGTATTTCATTATCAGTAAAACGAACCTATTTCACGATGCTATTAATATAAATGTCTAACAAGTTAAGGAAAGATGGCTTCTTTCATAGACAATAAAATCCAAAAGTTTATGGAACTTGATATAAGACATTTTTTTGTTGATCAAAATTGAATATCGGGCAGTGAATTTGTGACAACGCTTGTTTGCTTTCGCTTGATACCGTATCGGTCAGACCGTAACTTTTGTGCAGATCGAAATATTTTTAACTACGAATTCAAAAATAGGTACAAATAAAAATTTGCCCAGCATTATCTGTGATTTACGCCCAACTTGTGTCCCAGTAGATTTGTTGGAACTGAATTCGAAATAAATATATTTTGTTCAAAGTTAGAACATACTCGTAATTATGATTGTTAAAGTCAGCTTCGCATATATATATATTCGTTTATGATGGGAGGTTGGTATACATTAATTTTATTTAATTAATAAAAATCATATTTTTGAAAAAAAAAATCTTTTAAACTTACCTTAGAAATAATTTAGGGGTTTTAATTTTAGAAAGTGTATTACAAGGTGCCGGCAATATAACTTGAGGAACAGACAATCGTTAGGAATGGAAGTTTGTCGAGTGGAGCCTCTAAAAAGAGTAGTAGGGGTCACCCACTAGATGGCGTAACGACCTGGTAAAAGATACAGGATGTCCAGGTGGCTCAGGACTATGCTATGTGGCATATGACTTATGTTCGGCATGAGGCTTATATTGAGTAAAGAGAACCGGGGAGCCATTTTACTGACAACGAGGCATACCATCTTAGCCATCAGCGCTACCAACACATTTATATTTGTAATTTTAATCCACAGCGTCTACTTAAAATAAGGTAGTCTATGTGCTCGTCACCCTTTTTCTATAAAAACCTTTCTCTAAAAAGTCACTAGTTGAAGAAGCGGCAACAAATACGGTAGCATGATGCCGTATTTTTCCGTTTCTTCACGCTGGTGTTCTGTGAGATCGAAGTCCTTCTTGCGCAGCCATAATACAGATTTTGTAAAAATACTATTTCTATTTTAATTTGTTATACTTGTCGTCAATCACTTATAACCCAAGTATATCAAATTAACTTGCAGTGGTAAACGGGAATATCAGTAATGTGAAAATCCTTACAAATACATACAAACAATATTTTATTTTCTTATAATAAATAATTAATTTTAATCATTTACAAATTTAACTTTCAAACAATTGCGCAACATTAAAAATGCCGACTATTCGGCATTAATTTAGGAAACACTAGCGATTTTGGTATCTTTAGATGTAATTTATGTCATCATTATCATCAACGATCTCATATCAATTCTTCTATTGCACAAAAAATCCTTAAGGTTTTTGAATAAACTATAGTTTATATCACTGGATTTCAATTTTAAATCCAGCAGTGAAGTTTCACAGCAATCAGTTCAGTCGTTCCAAAGATAAGCCCGAATAAACGGACAGACATTCAGCCAACAATCTTATTTAAGTTTATGAATGCATGGAAATATCCCCTTGAGCTTGGTTATAATATAATAACATATAATTTAGTTCTACTGTTTTCTATTTTACGTGCTCCGTCCGCTGGTTACTTAACTAATCTTAATTACGCGATCATTAAATTGGATGAGAAAATTTATATAATATAATTTATTACGAATAAAGCTACTATTTTAATAGTAAGCTTTAAAATAGTAGCTTAATGCTGATGTGTCTCGTACGGTGAGTGTAGAGAACCGGACACCCTTTTTACTGGAAACAAGGCATTCCATCTTAGTCCTCACAGGTGACAACGCATCTGCATTTTGATTTTTATTCGAGGATAGATGTAGATGTCTATGGGCCGCAGCAACCACTTACCATCAGGTGGATTGTGTGCTCGTTTGTCACCCTATCCTATAAAAAAAAGTCAAATACTAAAATCTAGGTCATCTAGGTAATTTAATTTACTCAGAGAAATATAGACATCTGCCCACACCAATAACAAGGGCTTCGGTTTTAATTCGAGACCAAAAGACCTTAAGACTAATTTGTCATCAACATCATCATAAAAGCCAGCCGCACTAGTCCACAGCTGAATATAGGCTTTCCCCAAAGAATACCACAAAGCACGGGGTTAAACCCCATAGATAGACTTTCTTAAATAAGTTTTGTAAGTAATTTTTACAACCTGTGTTTTTATTATATATTTCATTACGAAATTAAAGTCTCATTTCGGCTTCTGGCTGCTTTCTGGTTTTTATCAGGACAAAGGTTTATTTCCGACAGTGTACCAGTAGAAATTACTAAATTAGGAATACTTGTAATCTTAATTGAATAAAACCCTATTATATTCTATTCTTTTCTTATCTTCTATCATTTCTTACCAAGTCGTCAATCAGTCTGATGGCAGAAGGGCCCTCCATTTCATTACGCATACCAGTATGAGGCTGAGAGTCCATTTCACCTGTCACTAAACGAGAACCCTCCTTCCCTATTGGTTGTCGGTCCTCGAACTACTTGGCCGATTCATTATGGCATCAATTTATTGATCCGTTTACAACTAGTTATTACACAAAATGTATAAAAGTAAAAGTTAACTGTGCTTACAAAAAGATAAATCAATTTCTGCAATAAATTTTGTCCAGTGTAAAGAAACGACTGCTAACAAAAATAAAACTTTTGCGTTGTTACAACTGATTGAGACAGCTTGCTTACTTTAAAACTTACGGTGTAAGGTGTTTCGTGAGATATTTATGCTCCTAGGAAAATCCGGGCACATTCCAGAATCGTACTGTCGAGTAAAAACGTTACGCTTTGGTAAGTTGTGGACTTAATCCAGCCAGGAAAGGTTGTGGGTGAAATTGTTGTTAAACGCTGTTTAACTTATTGTTTCTTGGTTACAAAGTTTCATATTTATTGCGGAGTTTCGAATTAGTTCGCTTGGAGCACTCTGGTGTTAAGCAGTTTTAGATTAGATAATAAAACAAATAAGGCGTCTGGTATGTGTTTGAATTGTTTGCAATTTAGGTCAGAACTATAATCCCTTTCGCTATTATATGCGTTTTGTTTTTGTAGAATAATTTGCAATAACAAGCTTTTATATGTTTTTAGTTTGATATCTGTATTGTCACATCATTTTATTTTACTACCCAGATCTCAGTTCATTGATTCTTAACAGCTTTAATAATCCAAATTCGATCCTCATGGTGCCGACAGCCATACTTTTTCTTCATCAGACGTCATTTTCTATAACCAAGAACTTAAATTTTTTATTATATTAATTAATTAAATATTGAAAAGTGTTCCTATTTTAAAAACAATCTAATATCATATTTTATTATAAAATGCTCATACACATCACTCATAATGGTTGAATTTTGCTTACCATAATTGTCTTATATATAATGTATTATATATATATATATATATATATATATAAAAAAAAAAAAAAAAAATATATTATTATCTTTATTCCTAACCTTTTTATTGCTATTTAGTGAAAATAGAGAAAGGGAGTAATTTTTAATCATTTATTTCTCAAAATTTCATAGTACCTGCGAGACCTATCTAAGGAAATTCAAAAAAAAAAAAAAAGAGAGAGGTATCCAATTTGATCTACAGATTTAATAAAATTCATTAGCTTAGTTCACAGTTTCTATAAAGTATGAACTAAAAATTGTCCCTTTTCCATAAAGAATAACAAAATTAATCATTTCTAAAAACCTTGCTAGTAGGCCTTTTTACTATGGTAGGGTAATAAGTCCTACTGCTTTAACGAACTCAAATAATCCAACAATACCATAATAGGAGTATAATAAGGCCTATGGTAAAATTTAGTAGGCCTTAATAACCGCCGACCAAGAAAACCAAATAAAAAAAATTGTGACGATACGTTATTCAAATCCTCAAGATCAACAAAGTATTTATTCACAAAGATAAAGATTTAAGATAGCTAATTGTAATATTACAAAAAATTGCTAAGATTTTAAGAGGTCGTATCTTATGATAGATAATTCAAATCTGATAGCAGGACGCGAGGTAGCGCGTCTCTGCAAACTTGTAGAAACATTATTGTGTAATAGGAATTCGTTGTTATCTCCTTGGTCAAGTACGGTTATTTTTATATACACGATTTGTGTTACTTAGGTCTTATAAGTCGACAGGTCGTATTAGCCGCAAGTACCTTATTTAAATAAGTAATGCCGTAAGATGTTAGTTTATTTTTTTTAAATTCTAAAAAGGAATATTAGGAGAACATAACTGTTAGGAAACATAGAAATATATAAAGCTTTTGATATTTTTCTTAGAGAATAAGGGTGACAAACGAGCACACAGTCCTCCTGATGTGAAGTGTATGGTGTGGCCCACAGACATCTACATCTAATCAACATCCATCCTCAATTAAGAATTAATATGCAGATGCGTTGCCACTCCTGAGAACTGAGATGTAATACCTTGTTTCCTGTAAAAAGGGTATTCGGTTCTCAACACTCTCAATGACAAACACAGCAGCATTGTGCTGCTATTTTACGCATGAGTTCATGACTCTTTTTTACTACATAGGTTTCTTTTTTACTTCAGAGGTTGTCTAAAAATTGGAAGAAAATGCCTTCCCTAAGGGTGACAAAATAAGGATGAAGTTTTTTGTGTAACTATTTAGACAATATTGAGATTGTGACATCCCCTGGTCCATTCCAAGTGTAAAATTATTTATTCTCTATGATTCTTTGTAGTCTGCTTTCATTTTTTGTTAAAAGTTATTTTAATATACATTATTTGAATACACCTCGTTCTTACTATAGTAATACATTCTATCCCATAATATGAGGATGCCGGCTTAAGTATTAAAACATGTCGACAGTGCCTCAGCTTATTGCTCCTTAGAAATAAATATTTTGCGTGCGACAGATTAATTTTGGCTTGAAGCTTCGTAGTTACATTCAGTGTTTACGTGACTTGAATAACTCTTTGAAGGTAAGAACTTTTGTCAAGAAGACATACATAAATTTTATAAGAGAACTTTGTTAGTTAGCATTATATTAATAACAAATACAATTTGCATGGTATCGTCTCCCGTGGAAGTAGTATTGAATATGCCAGAAAAATAAATACATACATACATAAAAACTCACGCCTGTCACCCAGAGTGGTAGGAAAAGACTACAGACTTCCATTTGGCACGATCCTGACAAACCTCTATCGCCTCTTCCACATCCCGTTTTCAATATATCGCCAATTTGGTCGATAAACTTTCGGCTGGGACGTTCCTTTTCGACTCCGCCGTTCACTTTTGCAACATAAATTTGCTTTGTCACTCTTTCCTCGTTTATTCTTTTACATGACCAAACTACCGAAGCATTCCTTTCTTAATCCTGGTGACAACATCATCTTGCAGACCACACTCTTCTTCTCCGAAAAGTGTGGCTAAAAAAATTATTAAGGCATCTAATATATGGCGGTAGAATCGAGCGGGGCATAGACGGCTAATGTCACATACATTTTATAGATATAATAGATAAAATTCTGAATAAAACTAAATTTACCATGGTCACGGGGGGGACGTCCCCCCATGGTTGCTGTAAAGCACCCGAAACGTCGGGAATTAAAAATAAGTAAAAGTAGTGAAATAAACGCAATAAAATCCGTAAATTTAGTTTTATTCAATGTGTAGTGTTCGCGTAAATTTAAGAAATCATTAGATATAATTCTTACAGATCTTAACTGTTAATTGTAGGCAAACGATTTAAATTATTAGATTAATCGATTTAAATAATTTATGTCATTTGCCTGCAATTAGAATTCAAAAAATAATATATGGGACATTTATTTATTTATTTATTCTTTTTTGTACATCAAAACCAGTTCATTTAAAACTAATTAAAGTATGTACATTGTGTGTATTTATTAATTTATGGAATTTGAATTTATTTAAATAGTCTGTTTTTCTAAATCATTTGCAAATCATTTAATGAATGGGCGACAGCAGAAATTCATGAGAAAAGACACAGGTTAAATTATGACCTTTATAATTTTTACCAATTCTGTCAACTCAACGCTTCGCTCTCAACGCCTGGACGGTATTCAGCGTGCATTCACTAGGCATCTGGCATTTCTTACGCAAGGCGTGTCACACCGGTCACCATATGAGCATCGTCTTGCCTTTTTTAAAATGAACTCGTTGCGTAGCCGTCGACGGGATCAAGGTTTGGTGTTTTTGCACGGACTTGTCAACGGTAAAATAAAATGCAATGAGCTCCTAGAATGTGTTAAATTGACAGTGCCTGCTCGCATACTCCGATATCCTATCAATAAAACTTTTGCCTTGCCTTCTGTAAGGACTAACCTTGGACGCCATTCTTCTCTCGTCAGATGTTGCGCATAGTACAACGAGATGAATATTGAAACATTTGACATTTTCCACGACTCGTTGTTTAAATTTAAACGAAAACTGGCCGGCCCCTTGTGAAGAGGCATTTGTTCTTAGTTAAGTTTTTAGTTTTTTTTTTGGTGAATTTTTAAAAATTTCAGATATATATATTATGTTGTTACTTAATATCTTCTGTCAATGTTGTGTACGACTATAATAGGTATATGTATAAGTAATTGTGATTTATAAATGTAACTCTTATAATATGTATACTACACGTACTGTTGGTGTACTTTTTTAAATAAATAAATGAAAATAAATAAATAAACTCAACCATCTGTCAAAGTACAACCGTGTGGTCAGTAAGTAAAATAAAATGTAGAAATTAAAGATTACATATACATTAGGTACTAATCGTCAACCATTTTATATTTCACGGATTTGCAGTTTATATATATAATATAAAAGTACCCGGTTGACCGAGCTTTGCTCGGTATTTTTCGCTCGGTTTTTTTTTTAATTCGTGTGTTTTGGAAATTATATTTAGATACAAATTACATACAGATGAAATACGAATAATATTTTTTGATCTTAGCGACATAATAGAAAAAACTGAACTGGTTATTTGAATAAAAAATCATGAGTGCAATTAGTTTAATTTAAATTTTCAAGTTTTTAAAAAATGCTAAAATAGGGCTCGATAAAATAGATTTTCTCAAAAAAAGAAAGGAACTTGAAAAAAAATTAAAAAAGTCGGTTGGTCGATCTGGGCTCGAACCATGGTATCACGATTTCGTAACCGCCCAATATACCAATTAAGCTATTTGTAATCATTTACGAACTGTTAAAATTTACCTTCTAATTCTAACGATATTGTAGCAGTTTTTCATTGCCTAAAACACGGACAAAAAGACATTTTCTAAAAATAAATCCTTGCTAGATCGATTTATTGCCCCGAAACTCCCTGCACACAAAATTTTATGAAAATCGTTGGAGCCGTTTCCGAGATTTCGATTATATATATATTTATATATATATATATATATATATATATATATATATATATATATATATATATATATATATATATACAAGAATTGCTCGTTTGAAGGTATAGGATAACAACATCTCCACACCTTAAGAATTTCCCTGTCTTGTGCTCTGCGCCAACACAAATTGAAGAAGTGAGTTAACACTTAAGCGCATTGAGCTGAGTTAGCGCATTGCGTGGTGCAGCGCATTGCGTGGTGCAGCGCATTGTTACCAATGTCTAATGTTACGTATAAGACAACATAATAAAAAATGTTTAAAAGGGCGTGCTTAACACCCAAGTCTTTACATTTAAGTATCCCCGATATCATAAAAATATGAACTCTATATAGGAGTCCTACTAAGCGTGACAACTATAGCCACCGTAGAATTAGTCTCAATAATATCTTATGTGTTTGAAAAAAGTAAAGTAAAGTAAAGTTTGTCGTAAAGCGACAATTAAAAACTAAATAACCTAACCTAACTACAACAAAACAACCAAAAATAAAATAAATTATTTAAAAATTTGAAAAAGATTTACAGTTTCTTTTATAAAAAAAAGGTATGAAGGTGATGATGGGCTGTAATGATGATAGTGATTTACAATATTATTAAAAAAAATAACAAAAATAAAGATACTGCAACGAAGTATGCACAGGCTATGCCTATGATAGGTGCACAGCGCCTGCTCTAGGTACACGCAGAATCTGGAGAAAGCACATGCAGCGTCTGGAGAAGGTACACGCAGCGCTTGGAGTAGGCACACGCAACGCCCGGAGCAGATACACGCAGCACCCGGAGTAGACACGCAGCGTCTGGAGTAGGTACACGTGGCGCTTGTAGTAGGCAAACACAACGTCCGGAGTAGACACACACAGCGTCCGGAGTAGACACGCAGCGTCTGGAGTAGGAACACGCAGCGCTTGAGACAAGCACGCTCAGCGGCCGAAGATAGCGCGGGCACTAATAGGTGGAGGCGTAGGCGTGGCTAGGCGACGACTTCAGGAGAAGGCTTGCAAGATCCCGAGGCAGTGCGGATAAAGCCTTTAAGAGGTGCTTCTCGTATCAAAGCTGAAGTGAGGACCTCTATCGGCCGATTCTTTGGCTTTTATACTTTTTGACGGATCTGGGATAAGAACGAGAAATTATTTGAAATTATTTAAATTAAAAGCAAATTTTTGTAAATGGCCAAGAAGAAAAGAGTATTTTTTGAAGTAAAAACATCAGGCCGGTAACGATATTTGAATAAAAATTGCCATGACAACCAGATAAACAACGATGTCAAAACATGTCAAATTTTGGTTTTAGGCTCGTAATAGAGAAACGGCAAGATTTAAGTGAAAAATGAGATATTATTTATATAGGAAAAAAGGTAGCGCAACAGTGCGCACGAAGCCCGAAATTGCAGAGTTACGGAGAACTAAATAAATGATCGAAAAAGGTAGACTCCATTGACACCGATTTAAAAAGTGCTGATAACGTGAAAATACGAAGTGAAAATGATTTGTTATTGTGTTCTTATGAATTAAAAATATTACAGGATCCTATGGAAATAAAGGTGATGCAAAATATCCAGTTTTGAGGTGAATGTAGAAAATCAAAAACAGAATGGAAAAATAAAAATAAAATAGTGTAAAATGATATGTAAGTATGTATGTAAGCATAACACTACATTTTCCCCCCGACCCTGGAAAATTTTTGACTCAGCAAAAATTTTGAGATGTACATTCCAAAATAAACCATAAAAACACAGCTTTGCAGTAACAGACATCACCAGGCAATATCAGATATACTATCTCTTACATTCATCATCTGCATTCAGGTAAGGGTGGAGTTCACATTCAATGACTACCACTCTAAAAGTGTGTTTTCGAAAGGACATTCAGGCTTATTTAAGGAGTTGTCATCCGCTCCTGCGTGGAAAAAAAAATTCGAAAGGACATCCAGGCTTATTTAAGGAGTTGTCATCCGCTCCTGAGTGAAGATAAAGTTAAAGAAATTAATCTTAAGCAAGCTTTAGTCGCTATGACTTAAGTAAAGATTAAGAACGGCCAGAGCGGTAGGGCTCAAAGCCAGAGATGAGCAACATCACTAAAAGTACATTTAGGCTTATTTAAGGAGTTGTAATCCGCTCCTGAGTGAAGATAAAGATAAAGAAATTAATCAGGTAATAATTATACATATATACAAACACATATACAAATATACAAACACATATACAAATATACAAACATATATACAAATGTAGTGTCATGCAAAACAGTATTAGCTGGTTCCTCACATCTAATCTTCACTTCGTATTTTAAGGAATTCGTACTCAATAACCCTTTTCATTGTTTTAGTTAAGTGCAAATAGAATAAGTAATAAAATAAAATAAAGAATAAGAAATAAAAATTTAATTAAAAATTGTACCTCTTTAAGTTATCTAGAATAAAAATATTAAAGTGATGAATGTAAGTGAAGTGTTATATGCAGGTCCAAATATAATCCAGATAAGTTGAAAAACTAGATGAAGTTTTGTTTTAGAATTTGGAAGATAGTACCTCTTTAAGTTATCTAGAATAAAGATATTAAGGTGATGAATGTAAGTGAAGTGTTATATGTAGGTCTAAATATAAGCCAGACAAGTTGAAAAACTAGATGAAGTTTTGTTTTAGAATTTGGAAGATATGATAAGGATGAGTAAATAAAGAGTTAAGAATGAAAGAGAAAGCAATTCAATCAAAAGGAAATGGATAAGGCGTAGCTAAGGTGAAGAAAAGAAGAACTTTTACGTCGGGCGCCAAATTGTCGTAAAGCGACAATTAAAAACTAAATAACCTAACCTAACTACAACAAAACAACCAAAAATAAAATAAATTATTTAAAAATTTGAAAAGATTTACAGTTTCTTTTATAAAAAAAGGTATGAAGGTGATGATGGGCTGTAATGATGATAGTGATTTACAATATTATTAAAAAAAATAACAAAAATAAAGATACTGCAACGAAGTATGCACAGGCTATGCCTATGATAGGTGCACAGCGCCTGCTCTAGGTACACGCAGAATCTGGAGAAAGCACATGCAGCGTCTGGAGAAGGTACACGCAGCGCTTGGAGTAGGCACACGCAACGCCCGGAGCAGATACACGCAGCACCCGGAGTAGACACGCAGCGTCTGGAGTAGGTACACGTGGCGCTTGTAGTAGGCAAACACAACGTCCGGAGTAGACACACACAGCGTCCGGAGTAGACACGCAGCGTCTGGAGTAGGAACACGCAGCGCTTGAGACAAGCACGCTCAGCGGCCGAAGATAGCGCGGGCACTAATAGGTGGAGGCGTAGGCGTGGCTAGGCGACGACTTCAGGAGAAGGCTTGCAAGATCCCGAGGCAGTGCGGATAAAGCCTTTAAGAGGTGCTTCTCGTATCAAAGCTGAAGTGAGGACCTCTATCGGCCGATTCTTTGGCTTTTATACTTTTTGACGGATCTGGGATAAGAACGAGAAATTATTTGAAATTATTTAAATTAAAAGCAAATTTTTGTAAATGGCCAAGAAGAAAAGAGTATTTTTGAAGTAAAAACATCAGGCCGGTAACGATATTTGAATAAAAATTGCCATGACAACCAGATAAACAACGATGTCAAAACATGTCAAATTTTGGTTTTAGGCTCGTAATAGAGAAACGGCAAGATTTAAGTGAAAAATGAGATATTATTTATATAGGAAAAAAGGTAGCGCAACAGTGCGCACGAAGCCCGAAATTGCAGAGTTACGGAGAACTAAATAAATGATCGAAAAAGGTAGACTCCATTGACACCGATTTAAAAAGTGCTGATAACGTGAAAATACGAAGTGAAAATGATTTGTTATTGTGTTCTTATGAATTAAAAATATTACAGGATCCTATGGAAATAAAGGTGATGCAAAATATCCAGTTTTGAGGTGAATGTAGAAAATCAAAAACAGAATGGAAAAATAAAAATAAAATAGTGTAAAATGATATGTAAGTATGTATGTAAGCATAACACTACAAGTTACAGCCTATATACGTCCCACTGCTGGGCTCAGGCCTCCCCTCATTTCTGAGAGGGTTTAGGGCAAGGAAGTGTCCGCCGCGCTGCCCAGATGCGTGTTGACGAACTTCACATGTCTTCGAAATATTTTTTCTTTTTTTCTTATTCCTCAGACATGCAGGTTTCCTCACGATGTTTTCCTTCACCACCGAGCACGTGGTAAATCAGCACTTAAAATTGCAATTAACAATTTCATTGGTGCCGGCGGGGATCGAACCCGGGTTACTCGCGTTCTGTTATATTTACAGCGAGCGTTAACCACTGAGCTACCACGGCTATATGTGTTTGAAAGCTGTCACTTAATAGCGTGATTTAAAAGAATACTACAGCGATATCCATTGACATAATTGTTAAATATATTGTTGACGATACCGTTACAGCCTACTAAAGTCCAATGCTGAAGCTGAACACAGGAAGAGCCTCAGGGGTGTATTTGCCATAGTTTCCACGCTTAGCAAGCGGGTGGGTAACCTCAGTTGTTACTAGTCGTTATTAGTCTACACCCACGGGACGATATGGGTTTGTGGATATTCTTACACCACCGCTACACGTTAAAAAAATCATTACCGTGTGGCGGTGATTTAACAGACTTTTCGATCTTGAATACAAAATGTGTCATGAATGTCACTGAATTGCTACTTTACTTTAGCCGAGTACATTTTGTCTGAGATTCATGTGCAAATACGTCCAATTAAGACTCATTTCTAAACAAACAAAAATTTCGTGCATTTATTACCGGGGTAGGTAGTTACGGTGTAAAATAAGATTTTTACAACATCGTCCTTTTAAGCGGCAGTCGTGCACGATGCAATTATGTGCCAATACCGACGGAGGTTGCAATCCATTAGCTACAATTTGTGCATCGTACCATGGCGGACCAATTTACAACAAGATCGATCACCAGATTTAATTTATTTAGGCTTTTAGAACTGTAGGATACCTATTTGTATGTCATATTATTATACGAGATTTTTTTAATTTTCAAAATTTTCGTAATCCCATCTTCGAGAACGGCTCTTAACATTTCGACGAAATTTGCAATATACTGACGAAAATTCGATATATTCAGGTCTTACTTTTGAGTAAAAAGCTGTAGATTATGAGTATGACCATGAAACACCACCCACTTTTTTAATGTTATAAAGGAGTCCATATTCAGCAGCGTGTGTTTCATATACAGCTAACAGTCTTCGCAACGCACTCACTGATAGACCCGGCAAAACCATGTCATTGGCATAATCATATGTTTCACTGAGTGCACCAATGAGCCCGTTATGAGTATAGAGACTGAATGGCACAAGCGAAAATGACCACTCCCCCTACCTCACCCCGCATTCCAACACATATTCGTCGGATTTTATACTTATATTTTACTGGTTTCTCGGAAACGGCTTAGACGATTTAGGTGATATTTTGTACCATTCCTTAAAATCAAACTAATTTACTATATTTTGTAAATACGAATGAAGTATGCATGATTTTACAGACATTTTCGTAGCTACTGAGCAGAAAAGCATGTTCGAATTTCTCTGATTATGACATTATTTTGAGAATGTGTGTCTTCATATAATTTATTACAGAATTTTCTATTATAAGACAAAAGCTATCTTAGTATGTATAGTCACCTGTTACTAAACGCAAGGACGTACTTTATTAGTTATGCGAAAAATGTATATTTTGATGAAAGAGCCCTGACTAGACAATTAAAAACCACCCGGTAATCTCAGAACTAAGCAAGTCAAAGTTGTGCCGATTCTGTTCCTTTACAGAAGAAATTAATTGCGGACTGATTGCGGTCTCTTAATGTGCAAACTTAGTACTCATGTTAGAAAACATATAATACCCCAAAATGATTTGAAATGTTCATAGCTAATTCATGTTAAGGGTAGTAGACTATAGAAAAATACAGATCACAACAGTTCATACTGGTAAGAGTGATATACTTAGGTATTACTAGATGTGCACATCTGCTTTGACATAAAATGCCAAATATAAGAGTAGTTGGAGTATAATATTTATCCTATAACCTCTTCCCAAAAGGAGAAGGATTTCAACATTTTACTGCATTTTTCTTTGTTTACTTAAATGTGCTAAGATGTCTCCGAATTTAGTAGACAGGTATATTGATGGTTATTTGCACAATACTGCCATAATAATGATTTATCAGATCTATTTTGGTAGCTCAGATGATTAGCACTCGCTGTAAATTTCTCAGTACGTGAGCAAACCGGGTTCGATCCCCGCCGGCACCAATGAAATTGTTAATTGCAGTTTTAAATGCTGATTTACCACGTGCTCGGCGGTGAAGCAAAACATCTTGAGGAAACCTGCATGTCTGAGAAATAAGAAAAAAAATTTCGAAGACATGTGAAGTTCGCCAACACACATTGGGGCAGCGTGGCGGACACTTCCTTTTCCTGATACCCTCTCAGAAATGAGAGGAAGCCTGCGCCCAACAGTGGGAGGTATATAGGCTCTAACTTTACTTTTTTTGAATTTGAACTTTTGAACTGTTTATGAATCCAATAATTGTTATGATTGAGTCACTGGACTCAACAAAAGAACTACATGTTATGTGTGTTTACTTTTTGAAAAAAACACAACGAATAAAATTTCAAACTTTGGAAAATAACTTGTTGACAGCTATTTTAGACACTAGTATACGGATGATGGGAGTGGACATGATATAACATTTTACATCGTCCTATAATGGCGCAATAATTATTTGCTAGCTTTAACATTAAATTTGTTGATCATTTACTCTGCTACTCGGGTATAGTTAATCAATGCGCAGCTACACTTTAGATTACATGAAAAATCTCTGCATAACTTATTCGAGTATTAAATCGTGGAATGGCTTTTCCCTATAGTAGTTGATCGTGTATACAAGTAAATAAAAGTTTGGTCGAATCCACATTTAGTCGTTTAATTAATTAATATGTCGTTATAGGATTATAATGTGAAATAATTAACACTATTATTTTAAATTATGTCTTGAAAAGTAAAAAGTTAAAAATTCACCTAGGTATCATCCTGCAAAGACCAAAACTTTCGTTGAAAATTAATGCTTAAAACTAAGAACAACGAAACAAACTACGTTGTGGTGTAGTGAGAAAAGATAAAACTTTGAAAAGTAGGGGGGCTAAGCGAAGAGTTTGTTTCAAAAAGGGCATAATGTTATTTCTATTAGATAAGTTTAATTTATCTCATATCTTTATTGCCACCAGAAATGTAAGTCAGAACTTTTGTACAAATTATTGACATATTTCTGTTCTATGAGCTAGATTACATAATCAATTATTATTATTATTGAATAGATATTATGTAACGAACGGCTTAGTAGAAGTTCTAGGGGAATATTAGTTGCGTTAAGGGTTGCCAATATTCGTAAAAAACAGTATAGTTGGTATAGATTTAGTATCACATGACGATTTCTCATATTTAGTCAAATAGTACACATTTATATTTTTTTTCAGATTTGTCACTTAATTAAATCCTACAAGTCTATATTATCTAACTAATCTTAACGAGTCTCGAAATCAAGCGCAAAGGGACCTTCGGCATTTACATTACAGGATAGATTTCGACGGGTGTTTGCAGGAACTGCATGCTTTAATTACTCGATATCCGTGCCATTATCGGACTACCAGTCGCTTGGTTAATCTATACTCCTTTGTGGTGGATATACCATGCATTTGAACCAAATGACTTGCTTCATCGTTTATAATGTATATAGAATTATTCCGTCCGGTTACAATGTGGGTATTTTCAATGTAAAATAGGTTTTTTCAAGCTAAGTCAGTGGCGATTCGCCATCTTTGGCTGCATTACCACTTACAATTATTAGGTGAAACAATCACGCACTGGCTAATAAAATGAAAAAAAAATTAAGCCTAGAAACTCAGTAACAAGCGAGCGGTATGTTCATCGTGCGTGACAAATGCAGCACTTGCACTAGAATATCCTAAGTGGTACAATGAATCACCACGTCATACGACTCACTAATCGCACAACAATCAGATATTTAGGCGAAGCCTCTGTATAAACCATGAGCCATGTGGTAGCAACGTCATAAAATACAACTCTCTTATTCTTCAGGGGTGACCTCATCTTAGTACTCAGGGGTGATAACGCATCTGCGTTTTGATTCTTAATTCAAAATAAATATGATGAGATGTTTATGAGCCACAACATACACTTACCATCAGGTAGACTATGGGTTTGGTTGTTACCCTTATTTAATAAAAAAAAGTCACAGCATGGCTCGTCCGCATATTTGTATGTGCCCTTTACATCCATTGGGTCTCGTAAAAAGTAACTACGAAATAAGCGTGAAAGATCTCATAGTTTTCAAATGATGCGGTATAGCCATTCTGCTTACGCAATAAGTAAAATATATTTTGGAGATAGTATGAGGGACAATTTTCTAAGTTATTTCGGGAAATTGAAATTTTATATGGTAATGTTGACCGTACGTCCCACAACATTGGCATTATTGAAATCTAGTTATACTTAGCTATACTTAGTTTACTCTGAGTGGAGACCAACTTCTTAACCGCATTAAAGTCACACTACTTACATGTACTATATAAATATGATATTAAGTGTGTTGTGTTTTTTGTCATAATAAAGATTTGTCTTTTGTCTGCAGTTTCTTCATTTTTTTTATTTTTCATTTTGCCATTTTGGGCCCTACTGTTGTAAAAGTAACTTTTTAAACAGAAATTTTGAAAACAGAAGCTCGTTCAGTTTCTGGATAACAATCTATTATTATAAAACAGTGCAAATATCAACTACCTGCATGAGATAGTCGCTAAGGAAAACATCTGTGAAAGACAGATATCAAGCTGATTCGATTAATCCCTTAATTGTTTTTTCTTATGAAACTTTAGTGATAAGCTAACTTACGGTCCACTTAATAGTAAGTGGCTACTGCTGTCAATGGATCCTGCAGCAAACTTCAAACAAAGAATCCTACAGAATGTATTGTCACCTTTGAAGACAAAGATGTAACACCTCACAGCCTGGAATACTGTCTCCTTATACCATTCAGAACAAAACACAGCATTGCAAGAACTGATATCTGGCGTTAGAAACAGGAGAGAGGGTGATTCCTACCCTGACAAACCTTTGGTAATTTTTGTTGAATGTGGAACTTTAAAAAACTAACTAGAAACAATTCATCTAAATATAAATATTATTTTTCAATTAAACACGTATCAGATTGCACAAATCGAACTGCCCCATAACGTTTAACAATTGCGAACGGGTTATTTGGAATATATTTCTATGCGAAACAAAATACGCAAACTATTCTGTATCTGTTTTGAATCAATTGTCACACTTCAGTGAATTTAAGTCTTTGTTTGTAAATATTGTTATTGAAATTCTTCTTTGTTGTTATATTTTTCAATAGACAATAGAGTTTCTCTTTTAATTGAAATTAAGCAACTGTATAATAATATTTACTTATCTCGTATGATGTCAAGTGAATAAACTAGTTTATGATATAAATGTGTATGCATCAATATGAGAAAAGCCTGATCAATAAGTTGAATTCCAATCTAGTCCTAGTGACAATCACAAAAAGAGCATTATGATGATATTTTATTTATTTATGATAACTCAGTGCTTTGCTACAATCCCACCTGATGGTAAGTGTTGATGACACCTTAGATGGTTAATTACACTGTCTTAGTATAACAAACGCCTATTTACTCTTGTCATGAAGATTTTACGCTCATATTTTGCAAGGGAAAGGTTTTCCGACTCATAAGCGCCGTAATACAGCTCGGCGTTGCTCTACCACTTTGGAAGTTGTGACAAGGTGTGAGGCGTTTCTGCTTCGTAATATAGTATGTTTACTTCGACAGAACGATGCCATAGCTCAGGTGACTGAACCGTCATTGAAAGCATTCAAGTGTTACGTAAGCAGACTTGGGGGGGGGTTGATTTTTCTAACTACTGCTGATAAAGTGAGGGGATATTTTAAATTATGTCAGATAAAATAAAAAAAGATATAAAAATTCTTCTCTGCTGGGCTACACAAATGTTATTCTACCTTATGCGGTAATTGATGCGCATTTACGCTGTACATTTTTGTATAATAAATATAAAATTTACTAATAACGTCACTACAGTGCCACCTGTCGATTCCATACTTTGTGATTTACTTTTTGTACATCAAATTAACATCTTGTAACTTCCCCCTGAGACCTTTGCTATGTACAAGAACGTGTTTAAAAAAATTATGTGTGAATTTTATTAATTCTAGTAAAGTTTAAAATCTACTTGCAATAATAGGAGCGCATAACTGTAACGAAAACTTTTGTGTGTCGGAAAAAATGTACAAGTATGGACTTTGAGAACACGTCACGCTAGGACCTGTGTAAGTAACACCATCACAGTACTATTTCAAAGTAAACTAATAACTAGAATAAAAAAGAATACACAATATTATATATTAGACGTATATAATTAAAAGCAGCCTAGAAACACTTCCGTCGAATTGATTTAAATTAATGAAACTCCAAAAGTATCTCTCAACATAGTTAGTAATTCCTTTAAGTAAATTGAAAGTCACCTGGCCAATACTATCTTACAAAAATTAAATAAAACTGAACTTTAACTTGCTTGGGAGGCTAATAGAATTGGTCCAGCTCAATCTATGTCATTTTAAACAGATCCGAAAGAAGTTCGGCTCATAATAAATAGCCTCAAATTCAAATTTGCTTCGGGATGGGATGACTTTTCTGAAGATTTTTAATTTTTTTAAAAAAATTACACTGCTAGCCCCTCATAAATCCCATAAATGTAACTTAAGTTTTCTATCTGGTATTTTGCCAGATCAATTTAAACGACCAAAAATTTGTCCAATATATAAATCAGGAGACAAGTATACTCCATCAAATTAAAAACCAGTTGCTTTATTATGATCAATGTCTCATAAAATTGCGAAGCTTGCAGAAAAGACAGTTTTTAATCTAACCACTAAAATAACACAATATTTAGATGAAGGTAAAAAGTGTTAAGGATTTTTTAGATTTGCAAAAAGCTTTTGACACAGTGTCTATTCCTGTCCTTATAACCCTCTTCAGAAATTGGCATTCGAGGAACAGACTTGGACTGGTTTAAAGATTATTTCTCCAACAGAAACCAAAAATTTCGTAATAATTAGTGATGCAACAGACCTCTGCTTCTGCATCCGCAACTGCGAAAGTTCTGTTCGCTTTTTGAAATAGGTTTCTGCTTCTGTTTTTGCAAGTTTTATAACAAATATTTGATCGGAACTTTAATGATGTACCTTTGGGTATATGATTACCCAAAGGTGCCAACCTCAAATTGTGAATGAAGTCCAACCTCATCATCAATAATGAATTCTCTTTTAAAGTGTTAGAATCCATGTTGCACCATTAATCTCTCCTACTGTGTGATTTACGCCCAACTTGTGTCGCAATAGATTTGTCGGCACTGAATTCGAAGTAAATATATTTTGTTCAAAGTTAGATCATATTCATGATTTTTAAAGTCAGCATCGTATAATATTTATTAGTTTATGAATTGTTGATGTATGTTACCTTAATTTTATCTAAAAGTAGTTAGTTAAAATCATAATTTTAAATACATTTTATTCTTTAAAAATTACTATTTTGGTGAGATATATGATAAAAGTGAGCGTTGTCCTTCTCCAAATCAAACTATTCGTGAGCAATCATTATATTTTCTGACTTAAAGTAATTCTGGTCAGAAGGTTCATTCTGGTCTTGTCAATCATTTCTAGTTCAAGCATTTTAACCCTCCATGTACCATGTGACTTAAAATCTCCACCTCCATCAAAATGCGAGATGTTATTTAACTAGTAGATCTTAATTATTTGTGAATGTTATCCATGAAATACAATTCATACATTAAAATAAATAGTCTTATACATAACTCTGAAGTATTTTAACATTTTTATTTATTTTTTGTTATAATTGAATCTTGAAAGCTTTGCAACATAATTTTTTTTCAATCACAATTATTCTAATTTAGATAACTAAAAAATATTTTCTTAATATTAAACAAAAAAAATTACATAAAAAACAAGTATTAATTGAGATCATTGGTCTCAAAGTTATCCTCACAGTCTTGACGAAAAAATTCAGCATGCTCCACAGATATCGGCGTGATTTTTATTTACATTTATTCTTCTTATTCTTCTACAGGAATATACGTTCTTTACCGATGATTAGTGGTCTAATCTGATGTAGGGATTGGAGAGATCTTGTACGTTTTCATACTGCAGATTTCCCGGAGCATCGATTCTTCACACCTCAGTCTCCCCCGTGACCATGGGTACTGTAAAGTGCTCAAAACATTGGGAATATGAAAAAAGATGGGAGCATTTAAATGTGTAGTATTCGCGTAAATATAATAAATCATTATGATTATAGAATATTATTACAGGTGATTTTTCTTGGCAACCCTTTGAAGGATCAATGTCTTTGGTAATTTCATCATGGCAATGACTGTTGAAGGCAAATGAATGATGTTTTGGTGCATAGGACATTATAACGGTTCCAACGATTTTCATATTATTTAGTGTCGAGGGGGTTTTGGTTGCAATAATCGATCTAACTAGGATTTATTATTAGAAAATGTCGTTTTGTCCGTTTTTACAGGCAATGAAAAAGTACTACATTATAAGAAAGTAAATTTTGAAGCTATGTTCCAAAATACCGAGGAAAGCTCGGTCAGCCAGGTACTTACTTTTACATCAGGTATTGATTTCACATTATTTAGTTGTCACATTATTTTATATGAATAATATAGTTGTCTGAAAGAAATTGCTATCAGCAATAAGACCGCCAAATGCACATTTCTTTTAAATTATTATAATTAGTAATTTTTATATGGTGTGCAACAAAGAATATTAAATAAATAATTAAATAATATCTTCATATGCCAGCTATCACGTGTTTGGTGACAGCGAATGGATTAAAATAAATGAACGTCACTATTCGAAATATGAACGTCGCATCATCAGTGATTGAAAAATAAACACTTCAACAAATTGTAGCTTTGAAGTGATTGCGATTTTTTAAAGAACTGTAGTATGTCATACCCCACTTGATGCACGAGTGGTTAAATTTACTTCCGGAGGTAAACGAGAATATCTGTAATGTGACAAGCATCACTAGTATATATTAAATTATATACAAAACACGTAACGACAAACAATATTTTACTTGAATATAAGAAAGAACTCATTTTTTTCATTTATAAATTTAAATCATACACAGTTGTCTAATATTAACATTGCCAATTGCTTGGCATTAATTTAGGTATCAATGACGATCTGTCCCGGCTTCGCGTGATTGGTATCTATAAATGTCATTTTAGTCATCATTTTGATTTAAGTACATCAACCCCTTTGAGCTTAGGTATAAAATAATAACATATAATTTAGTTCTACTGTTTTCTATTTTACGTGCTTCGTCCGCTGTTTACTTAACTAATATTAGTTACGCGGTCATTTAATTGGAATAGATAATTGATAGCTACTGAGAATAAAACTAAAATAAACTAAGCTTAGGTAGTTTAATTTACCCAGAGCATAGGCATCCGCGCATACTAATAACGGTGTGATCATGTTTTAGTACATCGGTTTTACTTCGAAACTAGACCGAGACCTAACGACTATTTTATCATCATCTTCATCATAAAAGCCCGACATCACTGATTCACTGCTGAATATAGGCCTTGGACAAAGAATGTCACAAAGCACAGGGCTGAAACCCTTGGATCCATCGACTTTTTTAAATGTGTTTTTAAGTATTCTATAAAACCTGTGTATTATATAATTACAGTTTGAAATAAAAGTCCCGGTGGGTTTCTGGCTGCTTTCTGTTTTTTCCTAGAACAAAGCTTTATTTCCAACCCAGTGTACTAGTAAAAATTATTCAATTAGGAATACTAGTGATCTATATTGAATAACACACTGTTATATTCTATTCTTATCTTATCTTCCATCACTTATTACCAGGTTCATACTTCTATCATATGTATACCGGTACGAGACTGATAGACCGATCCAATCGTAAACCTTTCTTTCCCATCGGTTGTCGATCTTCAAATTACATAGCCGGCTCATTACATCATGAGGTTGTTGATCCGTTTACTACTATATATTACTCCAAATGTATAAACATAAATGTACAGTATGCTTACAAAAAAATATGCCGATTTCGGCAATAAATTTTGTCTAGTGAAAGGAAACGACTACCAACAAAAGTAAAACTTTTGCCGTGTTACAGCTGTCTGAGATAGCTTGCTAGCTTTTCAATTTTCCTTTTAAAGTTACGGTGTAAGGTTTTTCTTTATATATTTATGCTTCTCATACATTTCAGAATTACCTTGTTGAGTAAAATGCTACATTTGGGTAATTTTTGGACTTAATCCAGCCAGGAAAGGTTGCGGATGAAATTGTTGTTAAACACGACTTAACTTATTGTTCCTCGGTTACCATGTTACATATTTATTGCGGACTTTCGAATAAGTTTGCTTAGAGACACTAGAGCTAAGCAGTTTTAGATTAGATAATAAAACAAATAAGGCGTCTGGTATGTGCTTGAATTGTTTGCAATTTAGGTCCCAACTATGAGTATAATTTCTTCCGCTATTCTGTGCATTTTGTATTGTATAGTAATCAAGGTATAAAGGTATTAAGAACGTTTGTATATTTTAGTTAGATATCTGTATTGTTTTATAGTTGTACTATTTAGTATTACTACTCAAATATTCAACTGTTGGCTCTTTTTATAGCAAATTAATTGATTGAGGGAGAGCGCGAGGTGCTCTTCAAACTTGTTAAGACACATTATTTTATTTTATTACTCGTATCTTAGCTCATTGATTCCTAAGTACCGGCAGCCATTCGTCTTTTTCATTAGAATTTTTAGAAGAATTTCATGTAACAAAACACTTACAATTTATATTGTATTAATATAATTAAATATTAAAAAGTGTTCCAATTTTAAAAACATTTTAATATCTCATGAATTTCTCATTTTATTATTAAATATATGGTTATACGCGTTTGTGGTTTATTTTTGCTTCCTTTCATTAATTATTAATATATTATCTTTATTTCTGACCCTTTCTACTGTCATTTAGTCATAAGAAAGAAATACTAACTTTTAATCCTTTATTTCTCAAATTGTCATATATAAATATTTAATTTTGTATAAATATTTAATTTAATTTCAATGAGTAATGCCGTAAGATGTTAAATTTATTTCCCATTTCCTTTAAAACTTTAACTTCTAAAATGTAAATGTAAATTAAGCGACAGTAGCCTAATGGCAGGGCGCGGACCGCGGGGTGCGAAGTCAGAAGTCCTCCACGTGTGCCTGGTAGTTGCGAGTCCCTCTCGATACGTCTGGAGGGAAGAGCAGCAACTGGGCCGGTGCACCCTGGGCGCGGCGGTAATCTTCCTCGAGAAATGAGAAGAAATTCTTATTCCTTGGGGAATGTTGCTGCCGCGGCTAATTATTCTGACATGGGGGGGTCCATCCCGGACCAACAGTGCGTTCCTCTGCGTGACCCTCTGATCAGCAGAGGGCATAGCAGAGGAGCGAGGGCGGGCTCGGTGTGCACTTACCCTGCCTCCGGGCAGACAGTGAAGGATTCATCCTTTGCTGTCACCGCCGGTCTCGTAATCCCAGTCGAAGTGTCGTGGATCATGTCTCGCGGCTTTGATAAGGACCGAGGGTCTTGGCTTAATCGCCCGGACCGCGAGGGAGAAAACCTCTATAAAAAGTTACCCCGAATCCCAAGCGGCGACGCACCGCGAGGGGATGGATGGCTGACGGGGTTCTATGAACAAATCAGCCGCAAGTGCGGTCCTCGCCAGGGTACCTGCAGACCCCCTGGCGAGTAATAAATCCTCTAAATCTGCTTACCTTGGTACAGGGGTCTCTGCCAAGGTGGACGTTTAATTCCCCCATAATCGTGGGTACAAATATGGAAAAAAAACAAACAAACAAAAAAGTAGAGGAGAGGAGGAACGATGCGGGGACAGAGTCCGACGCCGCATCGAGCAGCGTGGGAGGCCCAGAGAGCTCCCGACGTGTGGGGCCTGGGACCGCGGAGAACAGTAAGTTCTTCCGCAAGCGGTCCAGGCGGGATGGCGACCAGGGGCCATCATCCGGTGAAGACGAGGTCTCGGCCCGGAAAATCCCCACCAACGGGCGGGGCGGACTGAGAGGCAAGGGGAATGCCAATCAGAGGGCCGAACGAGCGGCAAAGCTTGCCGAGGAGGGGGCGCCACCCGGGCGATACGGTATCAGGCGAAGAGACGAGTGCGACTGGCGGCTCCGATGTGGAGCGTAAGGCCAGATTCGTAAAGGAGGTGGAGGCCGCGATCAAGGTCGTGGCCAACAAGCAAAAGCCCGCCTCGAAGTTTAAGGCCATTCCCGGGGCCTCCGCCTCCATCATGGCGGCTGCGGAGGCCAACTTTGCTGGCGCCGGGCCTAATGCGGACGAGGTGGCAAAGCTGCGGGCGGACGTGGCCCGCCTGACGTCCGCCATGGAGACTCTCCAGAAGGAGAACGAGAAGCTCCGCGCAGACCTGGCCAGTCTACGTGAGCCTGCCTCTCGCGCGGCGCCCCAGACGCAGTGCCCAAGCCGGCCCGTGCCGGTGGAGAACCAGGTTCTGAACCTGGTCCGGCAGGAGCTGGCTGCCTTCCAGCACCGGTTCTCCGTGCTGGAGGGCATCGTCCTGCGCCCCCCCCCCTAGGGGCAAACAAGACGGCAGCGAGGCCGGCAACGGTCTCGTAGCGCGGCGGCCACGGCTGCCGCATCCAGGCCGGGGCCGTCTAGCCAGCCCTCGGGCGGGGCTGCAGTTGCCCCTCCCCCCTGAAAAGCCGGCTCTGGCAAATCCGGTACCGGCTGAACCGGCTCCGGCTAAGCCGGCGACGGGAAAGGGAGGCAAGACGAAGGCGAGAAAGGGCAAGGCGGCAGCACAGGTGGTGGCTGCACCAGCCCCAGTGCCTGCGGCGAATGTGCCAGCGCCAGCGGCAAGCCAGCTGCCGCCACCGTCACTGCCCCCCCAGCTCCCTACACCTCCCGCGGCTGAAGCCGGTTGGCAGGTGGTCGGGAACAAGAAGAAGGGTAAGAAGGCAGCCAAAAAGGCCAAAGAGCAGGAGCGGCAGCGCCAGTTCAGGGCGCGCAAGATCGCGGCTAGGCTCCGCGCCCCGAAGACCGCAGCTGTAGTGATTACACTACAGCCGGACGCGGAAAAGAAGGGCGTTACCTACCGCGATCTGCTCGCGAAGGCGAAGGAGGCGGTGGATCTCGGGGAGCTCGGGATCACCGGGGGCCTCCGGCTCAAAGTCACCCAGACGGGGGCCCGTATGCTAGAGGTCCCCGGGGAATCCAGTGGCGCGACCGCGGACGCTCTGGCTGCGAAGCTCAGAGCGTCTCTGGACGCGGAAGAGGCCCGGGTGTCCAGGCCCGTCAGATGCGCAGACCTGCGCATCATGGGTCTGGACGACTCGGTATCGGAGGAGGAGTTGGTGGCCGCCGTCGCCAGGTCCGGGGGGTGCACTACTGACCAGGTTAGGTCAGGCGCCATACGCCCGGACCAACGGGGCATGCATGCCGCCACGGTGTGCTGCCCTGTTACGGCGGCCAAAACCATAGTGGAGGGCCGAAGGCTGCTGGTGGGCTGGGTCTCAGCGCAGGTTAAGCTGCTGGAGCCCAGACCTCTGAGGTGCTATCGCTGTCTCGTGGGGCACCACGTATCAGTGAGATGCGCCTCGGAGGTTGACCGTAGTCGCCTGTGCTTCCGCTGCTGTCAGCCCGGACACATATCGGCAACCTGCTGCGCCACGCCGCACTGTGATGCGTGTGCGGCGACCGGCAAGCCAGCCGATCACCGGGCCGGAAGCAAGGCCTGCGTGCCACCCGCCAAGGCCAAGGCCGCGGGTAGGGTAGGGGCCAAAGCCGCCACCGCCTCTGTGGCCTCCGCCGCAGCCGCAACTGCCACCGCCACTGCTATCACTGTCGCCGCCGCCGCCGCCGCGACACCGACGCCCGCAGAGGGGCCCCCGTGGAGGAAGCTGAAATGGAATGCCTATAACGGCCCCATTAAGCTTCCTCCAGGCGAATATCAACCACTGCGCCTGCGCTCAGGATCTGTTGCTCCAGAGCATGGCGCAGTGGTCGATTAACATAGCTGTGGTCGCTGAGCCGTATTTTGTTTGGCCTAGGGAGGACTGGGTGGCGGACCTTAACGGCTCAGTGGCCATCATCTCTTCGGCCGCCGCCGGTACCCCGACCCTTGAAGGTGTCAGGAGGGGTCAGGGGTGCGTAGCAGCACGGTTCGGGGGAGTTCGTCGTTGTGGGGGTGTACTTCTCCCCGAACCGATCTCTCGCCGAGCTCCACAACTCTCTTGCAGAGCTGAGAGCAGTCGTCGTCGGAAGTTATCCCCTCCCCGTACTTGTCCTCGGGGGACTTCAATGCCAAGAACTTGGCTTGGGGTTCTCGTCGTACAGATGTGCGGGGTAGGATGGTGGAAGACTGGGCTCTGGAGACAGGCCTGGTCGTCCTAAATCGGGGTTCTGTCCCCACGTGTGTGCGGATGCGGGGCGAGTCGGTGGTGGACATTTCGTTCGCTAGCCCCGCTCTGTCGCCGCGTGCCATTGACTGGCGTGTCATGGAGGGGGGTGGAGACCTACTCCGACCACCGGTACATCCGGTTTGATGTCTCCACCCAGCCCTCGAGCGCGCCAGTCCAACAGGCCCCGAGTGGTCCGCGTTGGGCGCTGAAGCAGCTGGACCGGGAGCTCCTCCTGGAAGCCTCGATCGTGCAGGCCTGGGTGTCATCACCGGACAGGCCTGCCGACGTCAATGATGAGGCAGGGTGGTTCCAGGAGGCCATGTCCGAGATATGTGACGTGGCAATGCCCCGCGTCCGGCCAGGGAAGCGCCCGGCGTCAGGTGTATTGGTGGTCGCGTGAGCTGACGTCTCTGCGCGAGGCGTGTATCGCCGCGCGGCACCTGTACACCAGGCATCGCAGGCTCCGCATTCGTCCACCGAATGCGGCAGCCATTGAGGCGGAGCTGTACGAGGGATACAGAGCGGCGAAGAACGCCCTCCGGGAGGCTGTCCTGCGGGCCCGGGATCGGGCCCGTGAGGAGATGCTGGAGACTCTCAACAGAGATCCGTGGGGGCGCCCTTACAAGATGGTGCGGGATAAACTCCGCACCTGGGCCCCCCGCTGACGCAAAGTCTCCGGCCCCAGCTCGTGGAGGACGTGGTGAGCGCTCTGTTCCCTGCGCGACGGGAACATCCACCCCCGCCTATGGCTCCGCCACATGCGGTGCCGGAAGCGGACCACCAGGACGACGACGACGACATCCCGGAAGGGACCGGGGTAGACCTGAGAGTGGCGGTACGTAGGCTCAAGGCCAGGAATACCGCCCCAGGACCCGATGGCTTGCCTGGCAAAGCCTGGGTCCTGGCCTCGGAGGCTCTCGGGCCCCGACTGGAGGGCTCCTAAGCGCATGCTTGGAGAGAGGCCAATTCCCGCTTCGTTGGAAGACGGGGAAGCTGGTCCTCATTCGGAAGCCGGGGCGCCCTGCGGACTCTCCGTCCGCATACCGGCCCGTGGTGCTGCTCGACGAGGTGGGCAAGCTCTTTGAAAGAGTCATTGCAAACCGCCTCGCCGAGCACCTTGCGGGGACGGGGCCGGATCTTGCGGAACACCAGTTTGGTTTCCGCAAGAGGCGCTCTACGGTGGAAGCCATCATGCGCGTGAGAGCCCTCACGACGGGGGATGCAGTGGCCAGAGGGGGGGGGGTTGTCTTGGCGGTGTCTCTTGACATCGCCAACGCCTTCAACTCCATGCCCTGGAGCTGCATTAGGGAGGCACTCCGGTATCACCGGGTGCCGACCTATCTCCGTCGTATAGTCGGGGACTATCTGACGGACAGGGCCGTCACCTACCCCGGTCGCAACGGTGAGTGGAACCGGCGAGAGATGTCGTGCGGTGTCCCACAGGGTTCGGTTCTGGGGCCACCTCTGTGGAACATCGGTTATGACTGGGTGCTGCGCGCCGACCTCCCTACCGGCGTCAGCGTAATTTGCTACGCTGACGACACGCTGGTACTGGCACAAGGGGGGTCGTACGAGGCGGCGGCGGAAACTATGACACGCGGGGTTGCGATAGTCGTTGAGAGGATTCGGCAACTGGGTCTCGAGGTGGCTCTGCACAAGTCCGAGGCCATGCACTTCCATGGTCCTCGGAACAGGCCACCACCGGGATCCTCAGTAATGGTAGGAGGGGTATCCATCGGCGTCGAGTCGACGCTGAAGTACCTAGGACTCGTCCTAGACGGCCGATGGAACTTCGTTGAGCACTTCCGACGTTTGGCTCCCAAACTGGAACGGACCGGGGCTGCCTTCAGGCGACTCCTGCCGAACCTGGGGGGCCAAACGCCTCCTGCCGGAGGCTCTACGCGGGGATCGTGCGATCCATGGCCCTTTACGGGGCCCCGGTGTGGGCGCGTGGTTTGGCGCGGCTTGCCGTCCACCACCTGAACGCGCCCCAAAGGGTGGTCGCCGTTAAAATGGTTCGCGGCTACCGCACGATCTCCCGCGAGGCGGCGAGCCTCCTTGCCGGATTGCCGCCATGGGATCTGGAGGCGGTAGTCCCTCGCACGCCTGCACGAATGGCGCGCGGAGGCACTATGCCGGGGGAAACCCCGCTGCCGCGGCAAGTTGTCGCGCAGCGGACAGTCTTCCGGCACGATCTCATGGCGACATGGAGAGAGCGACTGTCGCAACCCCGTGCTGGGCACGCCACTATAGCGGCGATAAGACCCCTCTTTGAGGAGTGGCTTGAGAGACGCCACGGCATCCTCACCTTCCGCCTGACTCAGGTCCTCACCGGACACGGTGTGTTCGGGAGGTTCCTGCACCGAATCGGGCGGGAGGAAACGCCCGGGTGCTCCCACTGCGAGGATGGACCGGAGGACACGGTGGAACACACCGTGGAGGTGTGCCCTGCTTGGGCGGAGCACCGCCGTGTCCTCGTAGCGGCGATAGGCGGCGGCGACCTCTCGCGTCCGGCCCTGGTCGAAGCCATGGTCCGGAGCGAGACGGAATGGGATGCCGTCACCACCTTCTGCGAAGCAGTGATGCTAGCGAAGGAGGTGGCGGAGCGGGAGAAGGAAAGAGCAGCAGCTTTCCTCCCAGGCCGCCGCGGGAGACGCCCCGGGCGTCGGGGGCTACGTCGTGGCCCCCGGCCACCGTAGGCGCGGGCCTGTGGACGGCGAGCAATGGGTAGCTCGTCGTCCGTCCGTCTAACGACGACAGGCCGTGTCGACGGCGCGTTTTGTTCCACGCGCGCCCTCAAAGAGCTGTCAGCAGCGTGATGGGGCCCGCAAGGGCCGACGCCTGCCGGGGCTGCGGGCTATTCGAAAGAGATACCGCGGCTCCGGAACGTAAGGGCACTGAAGGAACACGGATGGTTTTTAGTCAGTAAAAGTCTGACACTCCCTTACGCTCCACCCAGAGCGAAAGGGGTCATTAGATGATTTTCCATCCGCAAAAAAAAAAAAGGGCGCGGACCGCGAACACAAAAGGGCCGTGAGTTCGAATCCACCATTCGACTACTGGCGTGAACCAATCGTAACATAAGAAATTTAAGCTTACCACGAGTGGTTAAGGGGAATATTAGTAATGTTTATAGCATTGTTAATATTCTTTTATTAAAAAAAATTGCAAATCAAATATTACTGTTACATAATATATAAATATATTCACTTTAATGATTTTTTCCAGAATAAGAATGACAAACTAGCACATAGTCTACCTAATGTTAAGCGGAAGGTGTGGACCATAGACATCTACACCTATACCTAATTAAATATAGAAGACTAAAATTGAATGTCTCGATTTCAGTATAAAGGTTCTTCGGGTGTCTACACTCACCATGGAAAACACAGCAGCGTTGTGCTGCTATTATATGCGTGAATTCATGATTCTTTTTCACTACGTAGGTATATACTTTAGAGGTTGTCCCATATAAAATTAGAGAAAAAATGTCTTCCCTAAGGGTGGCAAAATAGGGATGAAGTTTTTATAAAACTAGTTAGAAAATAATGAGATTGTGATATCCCCCAAACCATTCCAAGTGTAAAATTGTTTATACTCTATGGTTAGTATTCCGCTTTTAATTTTTTTTTAAAGTTATTTTAATATATTTTATTTTACTGTACCTCGCCTTTACTTCTATCTTTGCGATAAATTCCATATTATGCGGGTATGTATTAGAACACATGTCGACAGTGCCCCAGCTCCGTAGAAATAAATATTTTGCGCGCGGCAGATTAATTTTACCGGTGTTGCTTGAATATTGCGCAGGCGGATTTGAAGTTACATTCAGTGTCCACGTGAGTCGCATAACTCTTTGGAGGTAACAACTTTTGTAATGTAGACATACATAAATTTAAGAAGAGAACTTTGTTACTTAGCATTATATTTGCTACAGTTAAAACCAGTTTTTAGATAGAACGCGTTTTCCCTGGTTAAAACTAGTTTTTACTTAATGTATTTGGGATAACTAGAATGAAATAATGCTCAGAATTGAATATCAGGTAAAACTAGTTCTTATTGGACAAACCGCGTTTTTCCGAAGTGAGTGTCTTAGAACTGTTCCGACCGAGGTTAAACGACCGAGGTCTAGGTTCTGGATTTGATTTGATTGCGTTACTTTGAACTTTGACTTGCTTAGCGGACCTGATCATCATCAATCATCATCATTACAGCCCTTCACAAGCCCACTGCTGAACATAGGCCTCCCCCAAGCAATGCCACAAAGCACGGTCCTGAGCCACCTGCATCCATCGACTTCCTGCGTGTCTTACAAGGTCGTCACTCCATCTAGTGGGGGGTCGCCCTACACTACGCCTACCGGTACGAGGCTGCCACTCGAGAACCTTTCTTCCCCATCGGTTATCGGTCCTTCAAGATATATGGCTGGCCCATTGCCACTTCAGCTTACTAATCCGTTCAGCTATGTCGGTCACTCTGGTTCTACTGCGGATATCCTCATTTCTGAGTCTATCATGTAGAGAAACTCCGTGCATAGCCCTCTCCATAGCTCGCTGAGCGACTTTGAGCGTCGTCATACGGCCAGCGGTGAAGGTCCACGTCTCTGATCCGTAAGTCATCACTGGCAACACGCACTGGTTGTACACTTTAGTTTCAATGGTGTCTCCCAACGGATAGGCCGTTGGGAGACACCATTGAGGTCATTGAGCATAGTGCTAAGGTCCTCCAGCGATTCTGCCATAAGAACTATATCGTCGGCAAATCGAAGGTGAGTGATGTACTCGCCATTGATGTTAATACCGTATCCTTTCCAGTCCAGTAGCTTGAAAACGTCTTCCAACGCAGCGGTGAAGAGTTTATGGGATATAACCTCACCCTGTCTTACACCTCTCTGCAGTTGGATACGCTTTGAACTCTGGTTCTGTACTCGGATAGCCATCGTAGCCCTACTGTACAAACACTTCAGCACTTCGATATACCGACAATCAACTTGGCACCGCTGAACGGACTGTAGCACCGCCCAAATTTCGATAAAAGGCTTTCTCATAGTCCACATACGCCAGGCAAAGTGGCAGATTGTACTCCTCGGTCTTTTGTACAATCTGCCGTAGGGTATGTATGTGGTCTATGGTACTGAAGCCTTTTCGGAAACCGGCTTGTTCGGGAGGCTGGAAGTCGTCGAGTCTGCGTGCGAGACGATTCATAATGATTCTCGAAAGCAGCACGTAGACGCGGCTCAGAAGGGAAATCGGTCCGTAGTTCTTCAAGAGAGCGTTGTCGCCTTTCTTAACCCTCGATCACTCGCGCGGTTTTTTAGCCCCGCGAGAACTCGCGGGGTGTTGCGGCCACCCCATAAACTTGAACTAGATTTATAGACATACGGTTGCTGTAAGTGCAATTATGAAAACATTTTATTCATTTGTATGGTTTGTGGTATAAAATAAAAAATAGAAATTTTGATAATCATTTTTTAATTATTTTTTACAAAACATTATAATAATCAGACTTTTTGTTCAAAATATTGAGACTATTCCTCAAAAAGACTAAATAAAATTAACTTCTTACATTCTAACAAATATTTTTTATCAAAAACAAATTATAAGGAGTGCTTGACGAGTTTGCAAAATTGTTTCTCATTTCTCACTACATGAATCGCAAATAAACTTCATATGTTTTTGGCACATAGATTTTTTACAAAAATTACAGTGGCTCATTGTTTTTATGTCTTTGGAACGAGGACAAACTATGCATCGCTGCTTTTTTGTCGGTGACACTTCTTCAGAACTTAGCCCAGGAGCATTCAACATTCTCTTGAGTGCTCTCGGTAACGAAACTTGAGTAGATCTCTTTTGAATTTGTCCTTGAAACATACTCAAACAAACAGATTCCAAAAACTCAGTTCGTTCCATTTTTGGTTGGGTTTGCTCGACGTTACAATTATGGATAACATAAGCATTGATACCAGAAGTATCCAGAATGTGAAAAAAAAAACCTCAGTGGCCATCGTGAACATATCCTTGAAACACTATAGTTACCACACATTTGGTCAGCCGTATCAACGCCACCTTTTGTTTCATTGTAGAATAAGACTATTTCTGGTTTTTGCTCATTAGTGGCTGTTGTGATAATGTTGTCATTATTTTCATGCATTGTAGATATTAGTAATACATTTTTTTTTCTGTTTAGGACAATATGATACAAGAGTCAATGGCAACTTGTAGTGAAACCCGAATATAGAAGTTCCAACTTTTCGTTGGTTGACAAAAGCTGTGGGTAACTCTTTTTTATTTTTTCGCGATGTACCTACCACCGTTATTTTATTTTTAACAGTTCTTCTGCTAACGGGAGGTTAGTATACCAATTATCACAAGTCAGATTCCTTCCAGAACCTAAAATCGGTGTACATAATCGCATTACTATATCGGTTGGCTTGTAGTTCACTTTGTAAGGTCCATTTGGTTGTTGTAAGTGTAAAATGTCTTTGCATCGCATAATGCAAAATTGTTCAAACCATATCGCCCGGGCTTACTTGGTATATATTGCCAAAAAATACAGCGCCCCCGAAATTTCAATAATTGTTCATCTATCGTGAAGTTTTCGTTGAGACTATAATTTTCAATACAATGATTGTTGAATTGCGTAAAAATGTTTCTGATTGGGGAAAATCTGTCTGTAGCTTTTCTTGACTCACGAGTGTTTACATCATCAAAGCGCAAACATTTTAGAAGGAAAAGAAAACCTGTTGTAGCTCATAGTTTTGTGAAAAATTGCAAAGCCTAATCTAGACTCATCCCACAAATCTTGAAGCTTTCTATGACTAGACTTACACAACCCAGACAGGATTAGTAAACCAATCAAAGCTTCTATTTCCGTTTGATCGGTCTTTTTGCAATCTCTTTCACGTGCGTATTTACTGCTAATTTTCTCAATATACGTATTTGTGCAAGTGGTTATCTCTGCTATTATATCATCGGTAACATAAAGTTGAAAACACTCAAGTGGAGATTTAGAAAACTTAGCCATACCTTTTTGGACTTGGAGCTTCAGACATTATATTTTGAGAACGGGTTCTTACTGCAGTACGTCCCTTTACTTTGAACCACTTAGTTATTTTATCCTTAGCTAAGAAGAAGCGCTCCTGAGTTTCAGTCTCTTCTGCCTCAGATTCTTCTGACGATGAAGCATTCTGCTCTGACATTGAATCATGATCAGATTCTTCAACGTAATCATCATCGATGCTGGCATCACTTTCGACGGCAACGTTGTCTTCATTGTCCGACATAACAGCTTCCAACATAGCTCTCCAGCTTGCTTGCTTAGACTCCCAACTCATCTGAGAAGAAAATGAAATAAAAACATTGAAATGTAAATAGTAGTAGGTACTTACACACAAAAATATCTAATATTCATGTCTATTATTATTGTTCACACATAAATCAGATAACTTACATACATTTACAATAAATTCTAATGAAAAAAGGTTAAAAACAACTTACCTTGCTGTTTTAGTAAATATGAAAAAGTATATCACGAGAACTCGCGGGGTGTTGTGAGCACCCCACGCAAACTTTGACCCGTCCTTGCGTTGCAAGCGCAATCGCCACACTGCTCCTCCCACCTCGATTCGTTGCGGTTGATTGTTATTTGAAGCTATTTAGACGCATACGCTCATGAACAAACAAATAGGCATTGATTTTTACGTTTGAAAATCTCTGGGGTGCTGTCAGCACCCCACGCGAGTGCTCGCGGGTTAAAGAACAAGACCACCGCACTTCTGCTCCACGCCTCCGGAGTAGTGCCACCATAGAGGACGGAATTGAAGAGCTTCTGAAGGACTTCAAGTACCGGTGTTCCACCCGCTTTCAGAAGCTTCGCTGTAATTCCATCCTCGCCTGCGGCCCTGCCGTTTTTAAAGTGCTGGAGAGCCATTCTAATCTCGCTCAGACTGACGTCCGGGATATCATAGGAATAGTGTCAGGTAAGACTTGCTCTTGGATCGTTACTCACACTTGCATGTGGCTCCAACGATGATGTGTACAGCTGCCCATAGAACCTCTCAATCTCCTCAAAATCTCAGGTGTCTCGGAAACGATGCTGCCACACTCAGTCTTCAGCTTTGACAGTTGGCGCTTACTGGCAGACAGACCTCTGGCAAAGATTTTGGAGCCCTGGTTCCGCTCGATTGCTTCTTCAATACGAGCAGTATTAAAGTTGCGTAAGTCTCGCCGCATGCATTTGGAGATCTGTCTGTTCAGTTGCCTGTTTGCTGTCAAATCTGTTAACGATTACAGACTCATCTCCTGTCTAACAGCCATGAGATTAAGAGTGTGATCGGAGAGTTTTTGTGTTCTTCTGCGGCGGGTCTTGCAGAACTTAGCTCCGACCGCATGGACAGTTTCCACGAGCTTGTCATTCATATCGTCCACTGCATTGCAATCTTCTAGGCACTGAAAGCGGTTTCGTAACTCGAGCTGAAAAGATTCGGGATTCTGGATTAGAGTACGAGGGGGACGGAGCGTTGACTTCATTAGACGAGACCTCTCCAACTTAACGTTTAGGTTCAGTGTGCCTCTAACCATTCGGTGATCGCTGCCGGTTTTCACCCTTGCGATCACTGAGTCATCACTGAACAGTTGGCGTTTGGTCGTCATAATGAAGTCGAACCGTCGGGGCTCGACCAGGTTCACTTCCTGTGGGGCCGCTTCCGGAAGAAAGAGTTCATGATAAAGAGTCCCTCTTTCTCCATAAAGTCAGCCAGCTGCTGACCCCTACGGTTCCGTTGCCCTACTCCAAAATTCCCTATCTTCAGCTCAACGCTTTCTCTTATGCCCAGTTTTGCGTTGAAGTCTCCCATCAACACCGTCTAGTGGGTTTTTGAGAAATGCATGGCTCTAGAAATATTCTCATACATTTCCTTCACCTCCTCATCGGGATGTGCCGAGATTGATGCGTAGATCTGTATGACCTTCAGCGAATACCGTTTGGTGATTCTGAGTATCAGGTACGCGACTCTCGTCGACACACTCCCAATCTTTACAACGTTGTTGACGAGAGACTTGTGGACGATAAATCCGACACCTCCTTGGGACAGATGGTCGCCCTCCCGGTGATAGAACAAGTTGCCGGACTCGAGGATTACCGTGTCCTCCCCCTCTCTTGGGACCTCAGATAATCCAATAATATGCCAGCGCAACTTGTCTACCTCTTCTTCCAGCTCCGTTATCTTCTCGTCAGTCATCAGGGTGCGTGCGTTATATGTTGCCAGGTCGAGTCATCGTAGGTGGCAACCGAACCTCCACCGGAGATTCTTAGCACCCCCTGCCCCGCCGTTACCATGGTCGCCACCTTAGCCAGGAATAGCGGGGCCGCCGGGGACTGGGGGCCGTTTATTTGCGTCGTTGCTCATGGGGGGATATTTGCCATAGTTGCCACGCTTGGCGAGCGGGTTGGCAACCGAAGTTTTTTATTGTCATAGTTGTTATTAGGAAGATGCTGCTGCCCATCTCCTTTCTGTGTCCCTCTGTCGCCTCTTACGACACCCACGGGAAGATATGGGGTAGTGGATATTCTCAACCGCCACTACACGGCAACTGCAAAGCGGACCTGATAGTGAACGATTATTATAGATAAGGTAGGTTGAATCTGTACTAAAACCAAATCAAAACGCCTTTACGTAGCCTTGTCTGCCCCACCGCTAGAGTGTTTTGTAAAGCCGTAGGCGCGAAGGGAGAGCAGTCCCCGCTCGCTCTAACTGCTCACCTCAGTAGCTTCCGCTTATTTATTAGCCTCAGCCGCTACGGCTCGCACAGATGCCTGCGATTTGGTACGCAAGGGCGAAGGGGTTGCACTTCCCGCAGCACCGAAGCCATTGCAGAAGTAACTGTGTCAATATTCCTGTGTAAAAAACTTTTAATAAATATTTTGTGAGTATATCCTATTTTCAAACCTCTACCTTTTCTCTGTTGTTTCTCTAGTGCTAGTTTTAACTAAAGCTCGGAGTGACAACTAGTTTTATCCAAAAATCATATATATATATATATATATGGGAATTTCCAGTTTTCATAAAGTTCTTAGTGCCAACGCGTATTAATAGATTTAACAGGCTAATGGCATAATTTTTCAAAATTTCAGTTCTGATCACTACGGACAATACATCCATGACCTTTCACACACAAAGATAACATAAAGTTAAGAAAGATGTCTTTGTTACATTAAATAAACATCACTTTGAGAGGCTTAGGGGTAATGTAGTAGAAAAGTTCATCACTTTCATAAAAAAAATAATACTTTTTGTATGGAACATTATTTGAACTTATGTGTTTTGAACGTATTTAATAAAATAGTATGTACTTCTAAATCATTATTTTTATACATCGCAAATCATTTAATGAATGGGTGACAGTAGGTATCCATGAGAAAAGACACAGGTTATATGACCTTTGGAATTAAAGTTAATTATAGTGTCACATAAACAGTAACTCAGTGACTTATTGCGTTAATCCAAATTAGCGCCTTGGCGCAACATATTTTAACCAATTCTGTCAACTCAGCCATCTATCAAAGTACAACCATGTGGTCAGTAAGTAAAATAAAATGAAAAAAGTAAGATAACCTATATATATGGTACTATGTGTCTCTCTTTCGAATATCTTCACATCTTTCGAATTTCCCTGTCCCGCGCTGTGTGCCAACACAATTTGAAGAAGTGAGTTAACACATTAGTACACTGATCTGAGTTAGCACAATTGCGTTTTGCAGCGCATTGTTACCCATGACATATTACGTTAAGAGAAAATATAAAAAAAAGGTTTAAAAGGGCCTACTTAACACCCAAGTTTTTACATTTTAGAGGGGAGTAGAAATACAACACGAACAATATACAACTCATAAAACAATAAATTCAAATAATATAAATATTAAAAGAAAAAAAAGCAAAATCAATTTTAAGAAATAATCCCACAGAAAAATGTATAGTATCTTTCAGGTAAAGAACCTAAAAAATACAATTAAAAAAAAGGAAGAAATAAAAATATTTGATTATAAAATAAACAATACAAATCCAAATATTCCACTTCAATGTCATTTTTTCCGTGTATTGGGATATAAACTTATCTATTTTAACTATTTTATTAAAAACAGGTAATGTCAAATATCCAGTACAATTTTAGTTCGCTTTATTTTGTCAATTATTGTATATGATCATTTTTAAAATACTATAAATCATCACGCGCAGCCGCCATTTGATTCAGTACTGTTCACTACGCTCCATGTCTTCCCAACGATGGACGTCACCCCCCCCCCCCCCCCGTTCGTGTCAATTCACACCGGTAGCGTAAGATAGTGTTACCAAGTGTCCCGATTTGTGCGGGACGTCCCGATTTGTAGGGGTTTTCACGGCGATTCACTCTTGATCGGGACGCTAAATGTCTCGAATTTTCACTAACCTCCCTAGTCTATATTTCGATCGATCATTTTGACAGCGAAATTGAATATATCTGTTCCTGCTATTACATTAAAATACTTTTGCTTTTTATATTTTTTCACCAATTTCTGACTAAATAGGCAACATCAAAGTTTACTTTGCGTATAATGTGTTGGCATGGCAAGATACAGATATCGATAATGTTGACTCGTTTTTTTTTTCTCACTACCTGATGCCTAGCGCTATGCATCGATGTCGTTAATTCGACGTCATTTATTATTTCATTCTATTACTAGTAATCAGTAGAGTATGTAACTTCTATGCTACCGTTTAGATAAGTACGTTTGGTAAAATGCAAAAGGCTTGTGGAAAAGTTCTTGCACTAGCCAATTACTTCAATAATTTCTAGGTACTGTTGTTTTCAATAAATAGAGTGACATTATACGTCCAATGCAATTATTTTATCGTTTGTTTGATGTTTTCTAAAAAATAATTATAAAACGCATTGCAAATTGTGTCAAAAAACATGTGTAACTAATAGCGACCACAATTGCTACAAAAAATCGGTTTTTTGTAGCTATTGTAACTGTGTCGATTTTAAAACAAAATTCCCTATTTTACCTGGCCACACTGTCTAAAACGATGAAGGCGCAACTACAGAATAAATAATAGCACGCGCAACACAACACAACAAACGATGCTGTGTTAAATGTTATTACTTTATTTAATAACTAATATTTTTACAAAATTATTTAAAAGTAATTAATTTATAACAAAAATATTTATCACTATAAAAGATACATTGAACGAAACATAAAAGAAACATATATTGAACGGATTCGTGGCGGAGTGGGTTAGCAATGAGTTTAACTCTAACAATCGTGGGTTCGATTCCCGCACGGAACGAACATTTGGATGTTTGTCCTTGTGAAATTTATGTTCTTATTGTAACTGCCCCCACGATATACCGAAGAAACTAACTATATACCTAGGAAAGATTCTTAGTGTGGAAGTATTATAAAATAGAAATAAAAAAAGATATGAGTCAAGGTAGTTCAAGGGCGATGTGCTCGCCGTAAACGCGAGCAACCCGGGTTCGATCTCTGCCGACACCAATGAAATTGTTATATTGATGAATTATCTTTTCATTATGAAACAGAATAAATGTTATCAAAAGAAATCTATCAATATAATACATATTTTTCAATTGAAACACATATTACTTACCTCTTTCTAGTTGTTAATTTGGCTTTGTGACATTCTTAAGTCTACTCAATAGAGTAAAAAAAGAAAAGCCGACTTCAATTTATACTTAAAGAATAAAATAATTGATACATATTAGCTGCCGACGTCAGCGCTAGATCGGATATTAATTCATATATATAGTATATCTTAGCACCGAAATCATAAATTACTTTATTCTTTTAGCTCCAATAGTATTAAGATGATTCGTGCTAGACTCAACAAGCAGCCCCACAGAGAGCATTGTAGTGTGCGTCAATATTACGCCATAGCAAAGCGATTTTGACTTGTGAATATTTGAATAATGAATAAACGCTCATAAATTTAATAATCATGTTAGTGGCAGCTACTACTCTTCGATTTAAAAAAATATCACCTTATTAATTCTATCAAGCTTTTTTTGCGCCCAACGCAAATAAGGGCAACCCTCCGGTAACGGGGGAGAGAGGTGGTGAATGCTCATAGCATACCACGCAGTGGAGTTACGTGTTGCGTTATGTGGAGACTTTTACCCACTAAACACCACCTTTTGGGATTGGCTTAACGATCTGACGAGAGATCTTTAAGCCGCAAACGGACGCGACGCCCTCCTTGGGTGAAAGGAGGACGCAAACGGCGAGTAGCCGCTTAGAAGTGTGCTTAACTAAAGCAGATTACAAGATGTGATTAGTAGGCTCAACCTAAGACGCCAGGAGGCAGTTCAGTTCAGCCTAAAGCATGTTGGGGGGCCCCATCAAGCATGGGAATTAGCAACTTATGTGTTTCAAAGCTATCACTTAATAGCCTAAATCACGCTATCATAATTCCGAGTAATAAAAAAAAACCCCCCTTTTCCTTCCACGGCCACAGCGCAATTTAAAATACTACAGCGATCTCTATTGACAGAATTGTAAAATGTCTTGTTACCGATATCGTTAAAGCCCACTAAAGTCCGCTGATGAACACATGCCTCTCTCATAGATTATCTCACAGGGAGTATATTTGCCATAGGTGCAAAGCTTGGCAAGCGGGTTCGCAACCGCAGTTTTTTTTATTATTATTCGTTATAATCGACACCCACGGGACGATATTGGGTTGTGGATATACTTAAACTTCTACTACATGAAAAAAAAGTGTACTCGTAATAAAGATCAATCGGATACAACGACTTGCGTGAAATATCCAACTGACATTCCGATCTTGACTACAAACTGTGTCATGAATTTCACTGAATTCCTGCCTTACTCTCGAAGATTACATTTCGTTTACGATTTATGTGCAAAATCCTCCATTTAAGACTCATTTCTAAACAACCATAAAATTTCGTGCATTTTATATCGTGGTTACCTATGCTACCTATTCTGACGTAAAATAAAAGTTTTATAACATCGTTCCTTTAAGCGGCAGTCGTGCACGATACAATTATGTGCCAATACCGACGGAGGTTGCAATCGATTGGCTATAGTTTGTGCATCGTACCATAGCGGACCAATTTCCAACATTTAAATTATTAAGGCTTTCAGAACTATGCAATATCAACTTATATCTCGTACGAGTTATTTTTATATTTGTTTGTAGTCGCGTCATCGAGAACGGCTCTAACGATTTCCACAAAATATAAAATATACTGGCGAAAAATCAATCTATTCAGGTCTCACTTTTGAGAAAACTGTAGATTAGTAAAATGTTTTGTTTGTGAAGTTACGTACATGTTTATATACTTACCTACGTACTTTTTAACAGTTATGTCAAATATTTGATCGAACAATATTTGATTACATTGTATTTACAGAAAATTATTAATTTATCGATAAAAAAATAATTATATTTATTACTTTTCAATAAAGATATAAAAGTATAAATGTCTAAAATGTCTAGTTTCTCTGAAACGGTTCTGACAATTTGGGTGATATTTTGTACTATTTCTTAACATCAAATTAATTTACTATATTTTGTAAATACGAACGAAGTATGCAAACATAGGTAAGTTTAATCATTTAAAGTCTTATGAGGGTTACAATTTTTAGTACGCTGTGTTTTTTCTTAAAGACATACAAATATAATTATGTATTCATATGATAATCAGGCCATAAAATAAAATAGAATAAAAATTTATGAAATTGAAATACTAATTAAATTTCTACATTGATAAACTTAAATTGATTACAACAATAAAAATAAAAGCACTATTATTTTATATTATGTCTTAAGAAGTTAAAAAATTAAAAATTAAAAAAATTGTGCATTTGGTCCACCAGTTTCCTTGCTGATCGGAGCATTAAGGTCGTAGTAAACGGTGCATGCTCTGATTTCAAGCCTGTAAACGCTGGTATTCCACAAGGCTGCATGCTATAGCTGTTTCTTCTGTATATCAATGATATTATTGCAAACTAATAACCTTCATTGCTATACAGACGACAGCACTGGTGATGCCTTATACACCGCGCCAATATTTCTCAAAAAAACGTCACCGAGTACCGGGGCAAACTTGTGTCTGGAGTCGAGTCTTTTTTAAACAAAATCTCGGACTGGGGGCAACTAAATCTAGTCCAGTTCACGCAGACACAGGTTTGCACGTTTACTGCTAAAAATAACCCTTTTATTGTATCTTCTCAGTTTCAAGGCACGCTCCTTGTTGCCTCAGCTGGCATCTGAATTCTCGGCGTAGACATATCGAATATTGTGAATTTTCGTGGTCACTTGGCGGTGGAGGCCAAATTGCCCTCTAAAAAGCTGGGCTTGCTCAGTAATGTGAGACATTACTGAGCAAGCCCAATATATACACATAGATAGATTTTCAATCCGTCTGATGACGGCATATAGTTTGAAACTTTACAAAGAACAAGTTCTGCATAACATGAAATATTGTTCTCATCTCTGGGCCGAGGCACCTGCCACTCATGCTCCTTCGGCATGCTCCTTCCACTTGACTGCATCCAGCGCAGAGCAGTTTGAATCGCCGACAACCAGTTCTTTCTGATCGGTTCGAAAGTATGTTGCATCCCTTTACATTTCCTATCGCATCTACCACAGGGAGTGCTCTGAGGAATTGTTCGGATTAATCATTGCCACCTAATTTCATATCTCGTCAAAATTCAAGATACCATCATCACCATCTCGATGCTTGGCGGTCCACCACTGTGCACAGGAGGATAGATGTAGATGTCTATGGGCCGCAGCAACCACTTACCATCAGGTAGACAGTGTGCTCGTTTGTCACCCTATCCAATAAAAAAATAAAAAACGCCGCAGCATGGCTGTAGCACGTATTGTGTGTGGCCTTTGCGTCCATTGGGTCTCGTAAAATGTAACCACATAATAAGTGAAGAACTCATAGTTTTCGAAAGATCCCTAATAAATAGTTTACGCTCATGCGATTTCTGGATAATAATTTATTGTTATAAAACAGTGATTAATATCAACCATACGCATTAGGTAGTCGCTGAGGAAAACATCGGTGAAGGACAGACATCAAGCTAGTTCAAGTAATCCGTTAATTTTTTTTATAAAACTTAAGTGATAAGCTAACTTACCGCAGCAACCACTTACAATCAGGTGGACTGTGTGCTCGTTTGTCACCCTATCCCATAAAATAAAGAAAAAACGCCGCAGCATGGCTGTAGCACGTATTTGCATGTGAGTGACCTTTGCGTCCATTGGGTGTCGTAAAAGGTAACCACATAATAAGTGAAGATCTCATAGTTTTCAAAAGATCCCTAATAAATAGTTTACATAGAAGCTCGTGCGATGTTTGGATAACAATTTATTGTTATAAAACAGTGACTAATATCAACCATATACATGAGGTAGTCGCTGAGTAAAATATCTGTGAAAGACAGACATCAAGCTAATTCAAGTAATCCGTTAATTGTTTTATTATAAAACTTAAGTGATAAGCTAACTTCGGTCCAATTCATGGTAAGTGGCTACTGCAGTCAATGGATACCTGCAGCAAACTTCAAACAAAGAAGCCTACAGATGTACCTTTGAAGACTAAAATGCAACGCATCACTACCTGGTATACTGTCTCCCTGTACCGTTCAGAATAATTTTGTTGAATGTGGAACTATATAAAATAAACTAGAAACAATGTATCTAAATATAAATGTTATTTTTCAATTAAACATGTATCGGGCTGCACAAAGCCAACCGCCCCATAACGTTTTAGAATTGCGAACGGGTTATTTGGAATATATTTCGATGCGAAACGAAATACGCGAACTATTCTGTATCCGTTTTGAATCAATTGCCACATTTCAGTGAATTTAAGTTTTTGTTTGTAAATATTATTTAAATACCTCTCTATTGTTATATTTTTCAACGAGGAGTACAGGTTCTCTTTTAATTGAAATATAGCAATCTAGTTTATGACATACATTTGAATGCATGAATATGAGAAAAGCCTGATCATTAAATTGAATTCTTATCTGATTCTCGTGACAATCATACAGCTTGTGATGACATTTTATTTATTTATGATTAGTTCGTGCTTTGCTACAATCCCACTAGGTGGTTAGGTGTTGACGAAGCCTTAGATGGTTAATCGCACTCTCTCAGTATAACAAAAGCCTATTCACTCTTGCCATGTAGATTTTATGTTAATACTCTGCGAGGGTATGGTTTTAATCCGTCGCGCCGACTCATAACCGCCGTAATATAGCTTGGCATGGCTTTACCACTTTGGAAGTCGTGACAAGGTGTGAGGCGTTTGTGCTTCATAATATAATATGTTTACTTCGACAGAACGATGCCATAGCCCAGGTTATTGAACCGTCATTGGGAGCATTTAAGTATTACGAAAGCACACTTAGGGGGAGGGGGTGGAGGGATTGATTTTTTAACTACGATAAAGAGAGGGGATTTTATAAATCTTTTGTGAGATAAAATCAAAAAAAACTATAAAAAATTCTTCTCCGATGGGCTACACAAAAGTTGTTCTGCCCTTTCCGGTTTTGATGCGTATTTACGCTGTAATTTCTTGTATAATATATATAAAATTTGCTATTAACTAGACTACAGTGCCATTTATCGATTCCATACTTTGTAATTTACTTTTTTTACATCAAATATACATCTTGTACCTTCCCCTCGGACCTTTGCGATGTGCAAGAACATGTATAAGAGATTTATGTGTGAATATTATTCATAAAAGTTTAAAATCTACTTGCAATCATAGGAGCGCATAACTGTAATGACAACTTGTGTCTATCGGAAAAAATATACGAGTATGTATTTTAAGAACACGTCACGCCAGGACCTGTGTGAGTAACACCATCATAGTATCTATTTCAAAATAAAGATCGAAAAATTGTTTAATTAAACTTGTAACCAGAATAAAAAAAGAATACACAATATTATTAGAGTGTGGATAAAATTATACTTGACAAAAAGGATATTTGTATGCAGTCGTCGATTGCGGCCATTAAACTCAGACCTATCTGGCAACACATTGTATATCAGACACTGTATATAGTACGGCCGATTCAGATAAAATTCAACGCTAATAGTGGTCTTATTTCTTATTCAAAGCTTATCATATATAACCATTGTGACATCACTACGTATTTATTTTTCCTGCGTAACAATAATGGCTGTCAATCGTACGCCACCTAAGACGCTTCTACACTCTATTCAGTCTGTGTCCGTCCCAAATATCTGCACAAAACATGATAAGGCAGAACCTTGTACTATATCCAGCCGAATCAAAACGAAAAGGTAAGCGAGTATAAAACAATCAGAAATTATAGAATTTAAAAAGGAATTCCTGAAAATTTTAATTGAATTTAAAGAAGAACAACGGTTATATATACCTTGCATCTATTAGTTCAAGCATAGATGAAATCAAATCTATGGAATTCATGTCTGAAATATATGGTAAGGTGATACAAAGAGTTTGCCACATTGAGCGAGAGAGAAAAGAAGATCGGAGGTATATACATCTAGAAGAAAAGGTTGAACACTTGGAACGCTAGTTCCGATACACCGGTTTAGTAATAAGAAATATACCTAAACAGGCATCTGAAAATATACCAGATTTGGCTGTTATTATGATTAATTTAGTTAGAACTATCAATTTTCAGTTTCAAACATCGGTAATCAAGATATATTTCGAGTGTATTCCAAGAAAACCAATAAAATATTAATCGCAGAGTTTACAAATACCTTAACAAAAGATAAGATCCAAAAATAAATAAAAACTTTTAATAAGAATAACAAAGCGGATAAGCTGAGTGCCCATCATTTATATATTATATTTAAGCCTGGCAAGAAAATTTTCTTCGACAGATAGTTATAAATACTGTAGGAATTCATATGTTAAAATAATGTTGCGTAAAGGAGATGGATCCACGCTAATAAGAATTAATAGTAAAAGTAAGAAAACAAACTTAAAATTTAATAAGTTCTTTAAGGACATATAACGTTTTTATTTGTAATTTTACTATTCTCCCTCTTTTATTTTATATAAATTTAATAAAAACCCAAAAAATGTGCCTGTAATACACTACATACAAACACAATCAAAACAAACATACTATGTACAACTAATTATGTACATGTTAAAACTACTTTTACGGATTTTATCGCCTTTATTTTTACTTTTTATTTTTTTAATTCCCGACGTTTCGGGCGCTTTCCAACACCCATGGTCACGGGGGACTGAGATGACTGACGTCCCGATGTCATTGTTAAACCCGGAGTACCTTCAGCTTTTTTAATTATTGTTTATGGTCCGATCTATGCAAAATGAACTGACTATGTCTTGAGGTCTTGCAGTGGTATGCTTGGGTTTAGTTTTAATTTTATTGATTATGGATCCCAAGCAGGTGGTAGTACCCAGCCTCCTTCTCTATTGAAATTAGGATGTTTTTTAATTTCAATAGCCTCACGTATCATCCTTGGAAGGAATCGGTGTTCTTTCGCGAGGATTTGTGGTCTATCAAATCTGATGTAATGGTTGACGCCGTCTAGGATATGATCACAAACTGCAGACTTCCCGGAACGTTGATGCTTCACATCAGGTATATGTTCTTTTACGCGGGTCCTAATTGATCTTTTGGTTTGTCCTATATAAGAGAGACCACATTCACAATCAAGCTTGTACACTCCTGCATCTTGTAGAGGAATATGACACTTGACGGATGGTAGGAACTGACTAATCTTCTTCGGCGGCTTGTAGAATGTTCTAATAGAAGCTCGCTTCAAGATATAGCCAATCTTGTCTGTGACACCTCTGACATATGGTAGTACAGCAGGCACGCTCGATTGTGGCCGGCTTCACTCGGTCACTGTGACATAGGCGCGGGACCCGAAGCTTGTTGTCGTGCAGAACTTGCTTGACGTGCTGAAGCTCGGCGGCCAGGTGTTTGCTGTCACAGATCCCCTCGTGCTCTCTGTAACAAAGATTTGCCCACGGTAGCTAACTGTGAAGGATGGTGGTGAGATTCACCGTTTAAATATCGGTTTGTATGGGTCTTTTTCCTATACACAGTGTGACCAATGGTGTTATTAGGATTTCGGATGACTAATACATCTAGGAAAGGTAAGGAATTATTTGCCTCTAACTCCATAGTAAATTGAATTTTAGCGTTTATGGAATTAAGATGTTCCAAAAATGCAGTTACTTTGTCTGATGGTAAAATTGTGAAAGTATCGTCTACGTACCGCTTGTAGATCCTTGGTGTAACAGGTGCAGTAAGGAGGGCTTTCTCCTCAAAGTCTTCCATGAATATATCGGCGACAATGGGAGATACAGGTGAGCCCATCGCCACACCATCTACTTGCTTGTAAAACTCTTCCTTCCACAATAGATAGCCAGATGTAAGGCAATGTCTTAGTAATACTGCATATTCTGCTGGCATGTTATTTTCCTTTAGTTTCCTAGTTATAATTGGATGCAGTCTTCGACAGGTAGGCATGTAAATAGAGACTGAACATCAAAACTGACCATGGTTTCATTGTCAGTAAGATGTAGGTCTTTTATCTCACTGACAAAATGGTATGAATCCTTAGTGTGTGCTCTTGTGTGTCCTCTGAGTGGTGATAATATTTTAGCTAAGTATTGAGCCAATCTGTAAGTTGGCGAATCAATCTGACTCACTATTGGACGTAATGGGCATTCGGTTTGTGTATCTTTGGTACCCATACAACTTCGGTGGTTTGGCACAGGAATTAATTCGATAATACCTTCCTGTGCCAAACCACCGAAGGTGTATGGTACAGATACCCATCTCCATTACGCAAGTGGTCAGTTCGCCACTTCATTGGCACATTTAGCTAAAAAAATCCTAATTTCAATAGAGAAGGAGGCTGGGTACTACCACCTGCTTGGGATCCTATAATCAATAAAATTAAAACTAAACCCAAGCATACCACTGCAAGACCTCAAGACATAGTCAGTTCATTTTGCATAGATCGGACCATAAACAATAATTAAAAGAGCTGAAGGTACTCCGGGTTTAACAATGACATCGGGACGTCAGTCATCTCAGTCCCCCGTGAACATGGGTGCTGGAAAGCGCCCGAAACGTCGGGAATTAAAAATAAAAAGTAAAAATAAACGCGATAAAATCCGTAAAAGTAGTTTTAATCATGTGCAATGTTCGCATAAATATGAGAAATCATTATGTTAACTAATTATGTACTCAAAATCGACTCTTCAAAAAATTTTCACGTATTCGTAAAGTAGAGTATAGGCTAAAAATAAAATTTGAGTTTTTATACTGCTTTGCAATTTGCAATAAGATATGTCAGTAGTAAGTTAAATAAGCACATTATTTACTACAGAACCCACTGTAGTAAATAATATGCTTATTACCATTGAGCTAAAAAGCCTGTTAAGACCTTCATGTTTTAAGTTGAAACTTGACCCTGCTCACTGTTGCACCATTCTTAATTAAAATAATAAAGATCCCTTAAGTATATTAACAGTAAATATCCGAAGTGCCAATCAAAATATTGACAACCTTGCTTATATTCATTGCGCGACTACGGACAAGTCTTGTGCTTACTGAGTGCTAGATAGATGAGGACTGAGAAATACCCTCAATTACAAACTATAAGACATTTCGTACAAATAAATCAATAAACCAAAATGATGGTGAAATTGCTTATGTCATACAGCAGATTGTAGTAGATGCTTACGAACCTGCCCAAAGTGATGGATTTTTTTTTTGGATCTTAAGCTTGGGTACCGAATATACTATAGGTTTTTCGCATAGACCACCCTGTTTCAATAATCCTACAAACTATTTGGACGCTGTAAATGCTATATTATGTAACATTGATTGTACAAATATTTTTCTCACAGGTGATATTAATCCTGATATCGTACCTAACAACCTATCACGTTACTACGCTATTCCCCCGGGGGGTTGCGGTTGATCATGGGCGGCGGTAGTCACTTAACATCAGGTGAGCCGCATGCTCGTTTGCCCCCTCTTCTATATAAAAAAAAAACAACACATCAGGTGGACTTTGGGCTCATTTGTTACCCTTATTCTATTAAACATCTTCAAAGTCTTTATATATTTCTATTTTACGTAACAGTAATGTTCTATTTCAAATTTCCTTTTAAGAAGTTAAAATTTTTAAAAAAATGAGAAGTTAATTACCTAATATATTAGGGTATTACGCATATAAATAGATGACAAGTTGAGGAATAAATGATTGAAAGATCTCTTGATCTCTTTTCACTAAATGACAATATAAAGGGTCTGGAATAAAAATAATATTTTATTAGTAACTAATTAAGGTTTTAAAATTCGAAAACTTTTTATTTTCGATTCAATATTAAATTACGTAAATACGATATGAATTTTAAGTTTTTGGTTATATACTCGTAAAATGACGTCTAATGAAGAAGAAGAATGGGTGCCGGCACTATGACGATCGTATTTGGACTATTAAAGATAATAAGAATCAATCGTTCAGAATATACATTTTGTGCAGATCTAATTATTATGAACAGTAATTTGAATTGGCTAGTATTGTCTGTGATTTACGCCCAACTTTCGTCCCAGTAGATTTGTCGGAAATGAATTGAAAGTAAATATATTTTGTTCAAAGTTAGAACATATTAATGATAGTTAAAGTCAGCATCGCATAATATTTATTAGTTTATAAATTGTTGTTGTATGTTACTAAGTTTTATTTAAAAGAGGTTAATCAAAATTATAATTTTTAAATATATTTTATAGTTTAAAACTTACCTATTTATTAATTTAGTAAGATAGACGAAAAAAGTGAGCGTTGTCTTTCTCCAAATCAAACTATCTGTGCTGCAACCAGTACATTTTCTAACGTAAAGTATTTCTAGTAACTGTTTGTCAATCATTACCTAGCACAAGCATTTTAACCCTCCATACACCATATGACTAAAAGTCTCATGCTGTACTAGCTGAGGTGTGAGGTAATTTACCTAGTAGATATCAATTATTTGTGAATATTTTGCATGTAAGACGTTACGAAGTTGTAGCTTTAAGTATAACTCCGAAGTATTTTAACAATTTTATTAATCATCATCTTCATTCACATCATTATACATCATCATAGTCACCATCGTTCTAATTTAGATAACTAAAATATTATTTCTTAAATTTAAAATATTAATTGAGATCGTTGTTATCAAAGTTACTATCAAAGTCTTGAAAAAAAAATTTGCGTGCATGGAGCACATATCATAGATGCTGTAAAGTACTCGAAACGTCGGGAATATAAAACAAGTTAATATACACGAAAATCCGTAAAAACTAGTTTTATATAAATGTGTAGTGTTCGCGTAAATACAAGAAATCAATATGATTTTAGACCCTTTCACTCGGCTACCGATCTAATCAGATACGTCGGCTCGGGTACGGGTCGAATTAGATTAGGTTGGATCAGAAGTACTGCCTTATGAAAAAACTATTTTTTCCTTTAAAACAAAACCAAAGACAATATGCAATAGATAATAGTATCAAAGACAAAGATATGCTCTTTTATTTTAAACCATAACCTGGCAATGTTTCTTAGAAAAAAAAAATCACTCTGTCACGTGTCGTTTTGATGAAGGTGCTCCGTCTTTTTTATAGAATTTTATATTTGTGTCAGGACTAAAAACGAAAGTATTATATTTTTATATTCTTTGTAATATAGTAAACACGTAGATATGTAATTTGTGGTATAAAAAGTGAAAAGTAAATTTGCCAAAAGTACTTCAAAATCCGGAAAGCCCGTTTTGGCGAGTGGGTCATAAATGTGTTATTTTTCAAATTCTCATTTATTTTTAGTGTAAAATGTAGGTAAAAATGGTTTTCCTACATATTTCAAATAACATGACGTTGTATTTATTTCAAATTCACACAAACATATTTTAGAAATATTGTTCGAAATGTCACACAGATAAAATATTATTATTATTATTTTTAATTTTTTAATATTTTAATATTTTGGTATGAGTAACGAATGGAAACACATAAAACATAAAAATATACATATTTCCAAACATTTTCATATAAATTTCTCCAAAAACAAAAGTGTAGAATTCAAATTAGTAGTAATTTTGTCACTAAAATTGAAGTATATACTACTACTATGCTATACAGGGTAATTTATGTATTTTATTACAATTTCTAGCAACCAAAAATAATTTTATTCGATAGTTTATACATTCAACAAGAATTCCTGTAAGTTTTATCCATAAATATTGTCTCAAAGTGAAAATATAGCAAAATTTGCAATATAGCAAAAATTTTCCTAACTTACAAATTTTCCCGCCATTAAGGTCCTGAGGGAACGGGAGTATAACATGTCGCGCGCTGTCAGAGCTAACGGGGTAGAATATTATCACAGAAGGGTTTTCTTGGCACCCCCTTGAAGGATCAATTTCTTTGTAATTTCATCATGTAAATATATGTTGAAGGCAAATGAATGATGTTTTGGTACACAGTACATTATGGTTATACCCTTTGGAAATTCAAACAGTGATGTATTTGTTTCACGACGTCTTTTGAAAGCTAGCATAATACAAAATTTATTAGCGCTCGCTAGACCTGTTATATAATACAAACTACTTTTATTACTTTTATATCAGGTATTGATTTCCCTTCAATGTTACATTATTTAATATGGATAATATTTTTATGTAAAAAACGTAAAACGAAACAAAAAAAAACATAAATTAAGAAATTTAACCTTCTATCTACCCTGCGTAAGGTTTGGTGTGTAATACCCACGCGCACTTTACACGCATGTATTCTACTTGACGACAGCGAATGGATTAAATAAAGGTGAACGTTCAAAATGTGAACGTCGCATCTTTAGTGATTGAAGAATAAATACCTAAACAAATTGTAGCTTTGAAGTGATTGCGATTTTTTAAGAACTGGAGTATATCAAACCTTACCTGATACACGGACGGTTAAATTTACTTCCACTGTTAAACGAGAATATCTGTAATGTGAAAAGTTTTACTAGTATTTGTTAAATTAAATATAAAAACACATTACGACAAACAATATTTTACTATATTATAAGAAAGAACAAATTTTTTTCATTTATAAATTTAAATCATACACAATTGTCCAACATCAACGCTGCCAACAGCTTGGCATTAATTTAGGTAACACTAGGGACCCGACGCAGCTTCGCCGGGTTGGTATCTGTGAATGTCATTTATGTCATCGTTTTGATTTTAAATCATCAACGACCTTTTATCAATTTTTCGATTACACAAAATAATCTTTAAATTTTTTGAATAAATCATAGTTTAGATCGCTGCTGGATTTACTTACTAAAATATGTTACTTATATATGTTAGTGAAGTTTCATTGCAATGAGTTCAGTCATTCCGAAGATAAGCCCGAAAAAGACAGACAGACAAAAAAAAAATCATATAAATCTTAATGCATGCATTCAAATAACCCCTTGATCTCAGTTGTGATTGAATAATATGTACATATATAAACACTCACGCCTGTCACCCAGAGGGGTAGGCAGAGACTACGGACTTCCATTTGGCACGATCCTGACATACCTCTTTCGCCTCCTTTACATCCATATATCTACGCATACATGCTCGTCGGTTAAGGGTACTTCTAACGTGGCCCATTTTCAAAATATCGCCAATTTGGTCGATAAACTTTTTCCTAGGGCGTCCCTTCCCGACTCGGCCATTCACATCTGCCATATAAATTTGCTTTGTCACTCTTTCCTCATTCATTCTTTCTACGTGACCAAACCACCGAAGCATTCCTTTCTTAATCCTGGTCACAACATCATCTTGCATACCACATTTATCTCTTATCACGCAATTTCTCACCCTGTCATTCAGATTACACCCTAGCATATTCCTTAAAGACCGCATTTCTACAGCATTTATTCTACTTTCGTGCTTCTTCTGCCACACCCAGCTTTCACTACCATACATTAAAGTAGGGACTAACACAGCATTATGAATTACCATACGTGCCTGTTTTGACAAATTCTGGTTCTTCATAATAGAGTGTAGTGCCCCATTCACTCTATTCCCTGCATTTACTCGTCGTTCTATATCCCTATCATATCTACCATCCCTGCTAAATACACATCCCAAATACACAAACTCATCCACTTGCTCAATCAACTCTCCTTCTATTCTTATTTCACATACCGTTTTGCTTTCTTCTCTTTCAAAAACCATCACTTTCGTCTTACTTGCGTTCACTTTCATTCCCCTTTCTTTTAATTCCCAGTTCATTAATGTAACCATCATTTGCAACTCTGCCGCCGATGACGCAAGTATGACTTGATCATCGGCATACAAAAGGCATTTGACGGTTAACTCGCCCATTCTTAACCCACATTCTTCATCTTTCAAAGTTTGCAAACACCGGTCCATAAATAGGTTGAACAGCCAAGGGGAAGCCACACAGCCCTGTCTGACACCTTTTTGGATACCAAACCAGTCCGAGTAGACCCCATTGATCCTGACACAAGCACTAGAGTCCCTATAAAGAGTCCTTAATGCCTGTATCAAACCAGCGCTCAACCCATATGAGTTCAGTGTTTGCCATAACACATTCCTGTCCACTCTGTCATAAGCCTTTTCCAAGTCCATGAACGCACAAAAAACTTTCTGGTTTTTGGCCAAAAACTTCTCCGCAATCATGCGCATGGAAAAGACTTGATCTGTACACCCCATTCCCTTTCTAAAACCCGCTTGCACATCCCAAATTTTTCCATCAGTTTCTTTCATAACTCTTTCAATTAACACCTTAGCATACAGTTTACCCACAATACTAAGCAAGCTGATACCGCGGTAGTTTTTGCAGTCCTGCTGTGACCCTTTTCCTTTATATATTGGTACTATAACTGCTTTACACCAGTCATCCGGTACCCGTTTTAATTCCCAACATAAATTAAACAAGGTGTACAGCAGGCCTGCCACCACTCCCTCTCCAGCCCTTAGCATCTCGAGTGATACTCTATCATATCCAGCTGCCTTACCTGCTTTCATGCTTTTCATTGCTTTCATTATTTCATCTACACTTATCTCCATACCCCTTTCCACTTCTTTCGGAATTTCTAGTTCATTTAATTCATACGACTCTTCACTCATAAACACGCTTTCAAAGTATTCCTTCCATCTGTTTAAATTCGAAACTTCATCATTCAGAATACAAACAATAAGACGACGAAACAGAATACAAACAATAAAAAGAAATAAATAAAACTGAAATAAACTGTAATTTAATTAACTAGAAGAAATATAGGCATCTGCGCATACTAATGAAAATTGCATCGGTTTAACTTCGAAACCAGACCGAGACCCAACGACTATTTTATCATCATCATCATAATAAAAGCCCGCCGTCACTGGTCCACTGATAAATATAGGCCTTCCCTAAAGAATGCCACAAACCACAGGGCTGAACCCCATGGTTACATTGACTTTCTATAAGTTTTGTAAGTACTTTATACAACCTGTGTTTTTATTCTATAATTTCACTTTCAAATAAAAGTCCCGGTGAGTTTCTGGCTGCTTTCTGGTTTTTCCTAGGACAAACCTTTATTTCCAAACCAGTGTACCAGTAAAAATTACTTACATCATTTCCCATATCGGCATAAGGCTGATAGTCCAATCCAATCGTGAAACCTAGCCGGCCCATTATGACGTCAGTTTGTTTATCTGTTTACAACTATTTATTACTCCGATTGTATAAAAGTAAAAGTAAAATGTGCTTACAAAAAAATTGCCAATTTTTGCAAAAAATTTTGTCTAGTGAAAGAAAATGACTACAAACAAAAGTTAAACTTTTGCCATGTTACAGCCGTTTGAGACAGCTTGCTAGCCTTTCAATTTTGCTATAAAACTTACGGTGTAAGGTGTTCGTGAGAAATTTATGCTCTTACGTAAACCAGGACAAATTCCAGAATGACCTGTCGAGTAAAATCTTTACACATGGGTAAGTTGTGGACTCCAGCCAGGAAATTTTGCGGATAAAATTGTTGTTAAGTAAAACTTTACTTTTGTACCCTGGTTACCATGTTTTATATTTATTGCTGAGTTCCAAATAAGTTGCCTTGGAGAACTCTCGTATTAAGCAGGTTTGAATTAGATAATAAAACAAATAATGCGTCTGGTATGTGTTTGAATTGTTTGCAATTTAGGTCAGAACTATAATAACTTCCGCTATTCTATGCGTTTAGTATTGTGTAATAATTGTACCATTCGGAATTGGTACTCAAATATTCCACCGCAGGCTCTTTTTATAGTAAATTAATTGATTAAGGGAGCGCGTGAGAAGCTCTTCAAACTAAATAAGAGCCAATAACATCTTTAATAATCCAAATTCGATCTTTATAGTGCCGGAAGCCATTCTTCTTCTTCTTTATTAGACGTGATTTTATATAACCAAAACTAATGACAAACAAGCACACCGTCTACCTGATATTATATGGATGGTCTGGCCCATAGACATATACATCTATCCTCAATTAAGAATCAAAATGCAGATTAGTTTCCACACTTAGAACTCAGATGTAGTGCCTCGTTTCCAGTAAAAAGGATCTCCAGTTCTTTACGCACACGCGTGTATTCATGATCCCCCTTTTACTTCATAGGTATACACTTCAGAGTTTGTATTATATAATATTGAAGAAAAAATTCTTTCTCAAAGGGTTGAAAAATAGGAATGAATTATTTTATGCAACTATATAGACAATATTTATTCTTAAATTTTTGTTGCATATGGGTCTCTGTATTCTCTGCTCTGCTCTAATTTTTTTTTAAATTATTTTAATATAATTTATTTTAATATACCTCGATTTTACTTCTATCTTTGCGATATAAAAGCCTTTAAGCTCAGATGGTTAACGCTCGCTGTAATTATAACAGAACGCGAATGACCCGGGTTCGATCCCCGCCGACACAAATGAAATTGTTAATTGCAATTTTAGGTGCTGATTAACCACGTGCTCGGCGGTGCAGGAAAATATTGTGAGGAAACCTGCATGTCTAAGGAATAAGAAAAAAATATTTCGAAAACATGTGAAGTTCGCCATCACGCATTGGGGCAGCGCGGCGGACACTTCCTTTCACCAAAACCCTCTCAGAAACGAGGGGAGGCCTGTGCCCGGCAGTAAGATGTCTATAGGCTGTAAAAGTAGGGTAAAGTACCCTACTTTTGCGATAAATTCTATTTAATAATATGTGGATGTCGACATTACATATGTCTACAATGTCTCAGCTTTCTGCTCCACAGAAATAAATATTTTGCGCGCGACAGATTAATTTTGGCGTTGTTGCTTGAATAATACGTAGGCTGCTTTGAAGTTATATTCAGTGTTCACATGACTCGAATAACTTTTTGGAGGTTACTACTTTGTAAAGTATACATTCATGAATTTTAGAAGAGAACTTTGTTAGTTAACTTCATATTCAAATACCGATGCCGTTACAGCTTATTAATATCTACTGCTGAACATAGACCTTTCCCATAGATTGTTTTATAGGTAAGTTTAAGTAAACTTGCAATAGTTTTAAAGATTGGCAAGTGGGTCGGTAACCGCAGATTTTTTTTATTTTTAGTCATTATTATCGACACCTACGGGACGATATTAGGTTGTGGATATTCTTACACTGCTATTTTATTGTAAACAAAATAGTGTACTCGTAATATTTGTTAGATTTGACAGACCTGAATTCTAAATAAATATAATATTTCGTTAAAAGTTAGAACATATCGATGATTGATAAAGTCAGCTTCGCCTAATATGTATTGGTTAATGAAGTTATGTTGTATGTTACCTTAATTTTATTTAAGAGAGGTCATAATTTTTAAATCATTATATTTATTAAAAGTTACTCTCGAAATAAAGGAGTTTTTAACATTTGAAATTGAATTGGCAAACTGATATATATATATATATATATATATATATATATATATAATTATATATATATATATATATATATATAGAAAGAGAGAGAGAGAGAGAAAGAGAGAGAGAGCGTTTTCCTTCTCCTAATCAATCTATAATTATTTCACGTCGTCAATCTTTCCTAACACAAGCATTTTAAACCTCCGTGTACCATTTGACTGATACTCTCGTGCTGTACTAGGTGGGGTGTACCACCAATATGCGAGATGTTATTTAACTAGTAGATCGCAATTATTTGATTTTATATGAATAATATATTGTTACGGGCTTGAGGTTCGTGACAATAAAAATTGCCGATAAAATTACCTAAATTAACACTTTAATTTACTTTACACAAATTAAAGTTAAAACACTAATAATTAAACACACTAATTCGCTTTATTCTGCTCCGAAGCTTCGCTTGTCTCGCCAAATCAACACTGCCCCGATCGCATCTTGCAGCGCCTATTTATATAAATTAGCAAAGAAATTTCCAGAACGTTCAAGTAAACACGCGCAAGGTACCGAGCGTTCTAGTTTCGACTAGGCGCTGTCGATTGAAAGATTTGTGATGTCATTTGCTCAATGCTCCCCTCGCTCTCGTTCCTGACACTAGATGGCGCTAGTGTATCGTCGACTTGAGCGCGTAACACTGCTCCCTCCTAAGACATGCTCGTCCCGAGCATTATCGGCCCCATAATAACGCGCCAAGGGATCCACATGGACGATCTTAGGAGTCCCTCTTGCGCCTTTCTGTAACGGCTCCGCAATGTCAAGGGCTGTCCTATCCCGTGGTGCACCAACATTGTACAATTTCAGTGCTCCTCTACTACGTGTCTGAGGTCCCCGCACGGCCGCACAACTTGTACATGTACGACACTAATCCTCGAAATCGTCACGATAATGGACCCAGTAAAACTGTTCTCGGACCTTCAGTAGAGTTCGTTTAACTCCCAGATGGACTCTTGAACGACCATTATGGCACAGCTGTAGAACATTCGGCACTTTAGCTTTAGGGACAACCATTTGCAAACGACAGCTGTCTCATCGACCATTGTCCCATTTACGGCACAGGACTCCATCCTGAATCAGCAAGCTGCCCCATTGGGCCCAATAGCTTTTCGCGGTTGAACTCATCGCTGAGACGTCCCTCCACTTAGGCTTGGTAGCACGGGCCTTCATCCATCCCAGAATCGGCTTGATGTCTGGATCTTCCTGCTGTGCATGTCGTAGGCTGTCCTTCCACCCGTTGCTGAGGTGGTCTGTCCTGAGCATCCTCACGGATACCACTTCCTTACTCTCTTGCCTACTACAATGGTTGCAATCTTCAGGACAAGGTCTTCTTGACGATGCATCTGCGTTGCCATGAGATTTCCCGCTGCGATGTCTGATAGTAAAGTCGTATCCCGGCTGCTGCTGGGCGTTGATGTTAGCCGCACTTCCCTTCTGAGATCGTTCACCTTCCCCTTTCTAGGGTTCGCTTAGGGCAGCTGGATCGAAGATGGCCCTTTTCCCCCACAGCCATAGCACCTAGGGCTGTATCCTTTGTTGCAGTCGCGAACTGTAGCTGCTGCAACCTCCCTGACGCGATGGGAACGATGGTCCTGCCTCACGGCTTCCACCTACAGTGCATGGGCCAGGGCGTCCTTAAGCGTCTCTTGGTGCCCGAGCCTCACAGCAGCTCTGACTTCCAGGTCGCGGATGCCGTCGATTAATGTCTGCACCAGGTTCCCTTCAATGAACGCAGGTACAGACCGGTATGCTTTTCGCACCAGCTTCTCCACTTCTAGAGCCCACTGCTGCAGGTTTTCGTTGATGCGCTGCACACGATCTTTAAGCTGTGCACGAAAGACGTATTCCAGGTGAGCGTCGCCATATCTCGCCTCCAATGCCTCAAGGAGTTGCTCATAAGTCACTTCCTCACCGAGAGCTTCCAGAACTGTTAAGGCCTGGTCACGCAGGCCTAGTGTGAGAGCAGTCATGGCCTGGTTTTTATTCCAGCCGTTCGCCTTCATATTAGCTTCGAACTGGATTTTGTAGGCTGACCAGGAAGAGGTACCGTCGAACGGTGGCACCTTGAACCCACGTAGCGAAGGTGTTGTAGCTACTACGGGAGCTGTAGCTCCATCTCCAAGTTTGAGTTCGTCCAGTGATTTCTTCATGTCAGCCATTACGTTGTCAACCCGATTGTTTACTTGGTCGATTCGGGTTTCAGCTTTCTCGATTCGGCTTTCAGCTTTCGCGATTTGGGTTTCAGCTTCCGACAGGCGGTTGTCATGCTGAGCAACCCTATCCTTCACCTCCTTTATCTCCTTCCCGAAGGTAGCGTGAAGGTCCTTCATGAGTAGCATCTGTTCCTCCTGTCGGCGGGCCTGTTCCTCTTGTCCGCTCTGCAGCTGTTCTTTCAACTGACGGACTTGTTCCTCCTGTCCGCTCTGCAGCTGCTCTTTCAACTGACGGACCTGTTCCTCCTGTCGGCGAGCCTGCTCCTGCAGCATCACCATCAGAGCACCTAAGTCAGGTGCTGCAGATGTAGGAGCTACCGACGGGCCTGCAGCCGGTGGCTGGCCTTCCGACGTCTGCGGCGTTGCACCACCAAATCTCCTCTGGTCCGTCTCCTGCTGGCGTTGACTTCGGGTACGGACACCCTCCGGTTCCTCCTTTGGTAAAATCGGCATGATTTTATCCCACTTCTGACACCAATTGTTACGAGCTTGAGGTTCGTGACAATAAAAATTGCCGATAAAATTACCTAAATTAACACTTTAATTTACTTTACACAAATTAAAGTTAAAACACTAATAATTAAACACACTAATTCGCTTTATTCCGCTCCGAAGCTTCGCTTGTCTCGCCAAATCAACACTGCCCCGATCGCATCTTGTAGCGCCTATTTATATAAATTAGCAAAGAAATATCCAGAATGTTCAAGTAAACACGCGCAAGGTACCGAGCGTTCGAGTTTCGACTAGGCGCTGTCGGTTGAAAGATTTGTGATGTCATTTTCTCAATGCTCCCCTCGCTCTCGTTCCTGACACTAGATGGCGCTAGTGTATCGTCGACTTGAGCGCATAACAATATCTATACGAATAATACTTTTACGTATCTTCAGATACATTTACATCTTCAGAGATAGAAGAATAAACACCGCACATTTGTAGCTTTGAAGTGGTGAAGTGGTTGCGATTTTTAAGGACTGGATTATGTCATACTCCACCTGGCACACGCGAAAGGTTAAATTTACTTCCCGTGGTAAACGGGAATATAAGTAATATGAAAAGCATTTCTAATAGTCATTAAATTAAATATAATGAAGAAGTAACGGTAAACAAGAATTTCAAAAAATAATTAATTTACATTATTATATTTTTGTATAGTGTAATATATATATATATATATATATATATATATATATATATATATATAAAATTTCTTTTTTTATACATACATACAAATAGCCCCTTGAGATCATTTATAATCTAATAATATGTATTACTACTTCGAGTGCAGAAAAGTAAAAGTAAACTGTGCTTAAAAAAATATAAGTCTATTTCTGCAATAAATTTTGTGTAGTGAAAGGTAAAGACTGCTAACAAAAGTAAAACTTTTGCCATGTTACAGCTGTTTTAGACGGCTTGATAGCTATTCAATTTTGCTTTAAAAGTTACGGTGTAAGGTGTTTCGTGAGATATTTATACTCCTACGAATACCGGGGCACATTCCAGAATCATCCTGTAGTATGAAAACGTTACACTTGCGTAAGTTGTGGACTTAATTCAGCCAGGAAAGGTTGCGGATAAAGTTGTTTTTAGGCACAACTTAACTTACTGTTTCTTGGTTACCAAGTTTCATATTTATTGCGGAGTTTAAGATTGCTAAGAGGATTCTGGTGTAAAGTAGTTTTAGATTAGATAATAAAACAAATAAGGCGTCTGGTATTTATTTATTTATTTATTTATTTATTAGGTTCTCCAACAGTTATAACACAATACATTTGAATAAAAAAAATACAAGTTCCAACATGTCTTAAGCTAAGTGCATAACTACTTATAGGGGAACACATCATGCGTTTAATAATGAAATAAAAAAGTATAGTTATCATAAAGTTACCTCTATGTGAAAGAACAATCATTAAACCTATTTTAAGTTATTTTTTAATAAATTACAGAAGATATTTTTTGGTGACAAAGTCCCTGATCTGTTTACGAAAATGTTCAGAAGAATCAAAATTAAGATCTACCAATGTGCTGCATTCATTGTAAAGTCTACTCAATCTAGGAACAGGAGAGAAATGGCCAAGTTTAGTCCTACGCATTGGTGGGTTCATAGGCTGAATAGGCATTCTCGGAAGCCGAGAAGGTATTCTGAAGGAAAAGGAATTTAGCAAAGGAGGACAGTCTATCTTATTATGGAAAAGCTTGTATACAAACATCAAATCCGAAATGTCATTTCTTGCTTCAAGTGGTAATAACTTAAAAGTGAGAAGCCTACTTTTGTACGATTTTAACGATCGAGCTTTATCTACAGAGAACGCTACGTGCCATAGAAACCTTTTCTGAACCCTTTCCAAGCGTAACGTATGTGTTGCGAAATGGGGCCTCCAAACAACACTGCAGTATTCCATAATGCTACGCACAAAACTGTTATAAAGAATCATCTTGGTCTTAACGGTCTTGAAAATCTTTGTATTGCGTATAATGAAACCGAGCATTCCGGAAGCTTTTTTTATAATATGGTCGAAATGTGTTATAAATGTAAGCTTGTTATCTAGCAGCACGCCCAAATCACGAACACTGTCAACTTCTCGTAATTTGATACCATTGATTTGGTATGACGAATTTGTAATATTTTGTTTGCGTGTAAATTTTATATGTGTACACTTTTTCGCGTTGAGGACCATATTGTTTTCGTGACACCACCTTGTCAACTTATCTAAGTCTGCTTGCAGGAGATTCACATCATCCATGGAATCGATTTCACGCAAAAGTTTAAGGTCGTCAGCATATAAAAAAGACTTAACATTATTAAGATTAAAAGAGACATCATTGACGAAGATGTTAAACAAAACAGGACCGAGGTGCGAGCCTTGTGGCACTCCTGATGATATTTTATGGGTTTTAGATGAATAACCATTAACTACAACGAAAAAAGATCTGTGAGTTAGGTAAGAACTGAACCATTTCAATAAGGAACCATGCACACCAAAGGCTGAAAGCTTACAAAGAAGGAGGCAATGAGATACTTTATCAAACGCCTTGCTAAAATCCGTGTAAATAACATCAATCTGTTTGTTCTTGTCCATAGACTTAATCAGCTCTTCGGTGAAGCACACTAAGTTTGTCGATGTCGATCTACCCCGCGTAAATCCGTGTTGTTGGTCTGTTAAAAATTGTTTGAAATAATTTTGAATTAGGGGAGTAATCAATGACTCCATGACTTTACCCATTTGAGGGAGGATTGAAATTGGTCGGTAGTTTCCTATTATATTTTCACCGCCAGATTTATAAATTGGCACAACTTTAGCCACCTTCCAGACTTCGGGGAAAACTCCAGACTTGAGAGAAAAATTAAATATGTAATGTAGTGGAGTGACTAAATTTGATGCACAATTAACCAAAAAAATGGCTGGAATCTCGTCATATCCCGCTCCCTTCAACTTATCCAGCTTGGTCAAACTTTGGTAAATCATTTCTTCTGTCAGGTTAATGGAACTGAAAAAATCATTGCAATATGTGATCGGTTGTGACTGTTGACCAGATTGATTAGACTGTTCACTGTAGACAGAGGAGAAGTGCGATGCAAAAAGATCACAAATATGTTGACCATCAGACGTTGTTACAGAACCATCTGTCATCTCGGCCGGATATGAATTCAGACTGCCACGTTTCGATTTGATAAACGACCAAAAGAATTTGGAATTAATGGCAATATTTTCTTCAGTGCGTTTTATATAGGAATTGTAGGCTTCCAACGATAGTTTTTCACATCTTTTTCTACAAATATTCAATTCTATTTTATCTAACGGATTTTTATGTTTTTTGTATCTAAGTCTTATTTTATTTTTTTCATGCAATGCCTTGATCAAACAAGAGCTAAACCATTTCGGAATTTTTTTGTTTCGTTTTTTTACCATTGGAACGTACTCTTTAATGATTTTATTAAGTTTATCATAGAATATTGTTACCATGTCGTCTACCTTTTCTATTCCGAAAAAAACTTGGGACCAGTCGATTTCCACCAGTTTTCGGTTAATCATTTCATAGTCAGCCCTAAAAAAGTTTCGACTAGTGAAGTTATAATTTTGTGCTAAGTTATAATACTTTTTTGATTTTAAAAGTATTTCTAAGGGGGGGATGCAGCACATCAATTGCAGACAAAACATCAGTTGCATGGTCTACTTGAACTAATAAATGTGATTGCTCCAAAAACACTAGATCCAGGACTTTACCCTTACAATTCGGAATTTCATTGTACTGTTTAAAGTTATTCATACAAGCAAAATCAATTAGTGTCTGACATAGTATTGATTGAGTGGCAGAGGATGTATTATTTATTTCACTCCATTCTATTTGGCTTAAATTAAAATCACCTACAATCATTGGATATACATTACTTTCTACGTACTCTAAAATTTTATTACAATTTTCAGTAAATCTGTTTAGAATAACATGATTAACAGGGGGTGGTAGGTATACTGCGCAAAGTGCGATATTATAGTTGGGGTTTGAGTCTATGCTAATTTTGACCCACAAATCCTCGCATATACTTTCCCATTCAGTTATGCGTCTAGCATTAAATTTTTTGGCAACAGCAATCAGCACACCACCTCCTCTCTTATCATAGTGAAAACCAGTGGTTTCCCTGTCCCTGCGAAAAACTGTGTATCTATCATCAAAAAGTTCAGTACTGAATACACTCCTATCTAGCCATGTCTCCGTTAAAATAATTAAATCATATTTGCTACAGCACAGATTACGGTAAAAATTATGCGTTTTAGTTCGCAGTCCACGAGTATTCTGATAATAAATATTTAATTGAAGCTCTACGAATGAAAAAGAAAAAAAAAACCAATGCATGCACACAAAATAAATAAAATTTAACTTAGTACCTATTTAACTATTCTAATTTAGATAAGGTGTCCATATTTTTAATAACAATATAACCAGCTGTATCGTTTTTTCTGACAAAAATTTTTCCATTCCTGACCCAGACGTACTTGAAGCCTTTCTCGTTTGCTTTTTTCCTTGTAGCAGCGTGTAAGGCCTTGTTTGCAGGTGAGAGATGTTCTGAGACAAAAATTGGCGTTCTTGCTCCAGGTATTCCGAAATGAGTGCTATTCAATTTATTTTGAGGATTGCTCTTGTTGAAAGCTATTGTTGCTGCCAGAATGTGATCCCGGGTACGAGTGGAGTCGAGCTGAACGACTATTGAACGAGGTCGAGAGCTTTCGCGATTCACTTTCGCAATACGTGCACAGTGGAGGATGTTCTGTTCGGATATTTTATAATTAATTATAGAGCCCAACCGAGTTACTAATTCAACTAAACTTTCATTTTTCTTTTCCGGCATGCATTGAATCTCAAGATTATTAGATCTTGCTGCTTGTTCTATTTGGTTTATACGAAAATTTATATCGTTTATTGTGGGATGAAGTTTATCACTCTTTATTTGTAACTCCTGTATTGATTTTTTGGATGCTTTAAGCTCCTTGTTAATTTCCTCATACTGACTACTCATAAATGACATTGACTCTTTAACGTCTTGTATTTCATCTTTGATTGATTTAAGTTGGGTGTTGAGCAAAGTGCCCATTGAGATGTTAAGTTTAGTCAGTAAATTACTCAGTTCCCGTTGTACTACGTCTTCAATTATGTTGCGGAGTGCTGTGTTTGTTGCATCATCCGCGCCTACAAGTAAATTCCCAATTGGAGGAGAGTAGACGGCTGGGCGTTTGCTAGGTCTTTTTGCTACGTTATTTGAAGCAGGCGCTGATGTGTGGTGGCCCCCGTCACTGTCACTTTCAGTTTTTTGAGATATTGTACACGGCGGTGTTCTTTGCGTACTCATTTTGCTTATATAGTTATTTTTTTTTCTCTTTTTTATACTAAATAAATAAAAATATTTTTCCGCTACAACGATAAGATTAGTTCCGTCCCCTGTGTGGATTAGAACCAGGGCCTTCGTATGCGTAGCAAGGGCGCAGCTACTAATACCGCTGCGCCAACTAAGCTTACACGTAAGTGGGCGAATTTAATAATCGCAAACAACTGTCGATGAATGATTTTTGAATAGTTAGCTATAATGTGGGTTGGCTAACAACACACACGAATAGAACACTTCTAACTTTTTCCGGGTGAGGGTGATATTGGATAAACCGGGTTTGAAATGAACATTTTTTAACGTTTTAATGGTCAAACACTTAATAATTTGAGAATATTATATTGTACACAGTAAACTAGATGGTGTTAAGCCACTTTTATCCAATAAAGTTTTTGGTAAACGTCACTTTTAACAGTAGTATGATTTTTCGAACACAGAGGTACACTATTTACGTCTTCTCGCTCGCTAGCGCGACAAAAATCTAGAATTGCAACAACTCGATGATGGTATGTCATCGAGTTGTTTGCAATTTAGGTCAGAACTACAATTCCCGTTTTGTATTTGTATAATATTCTTTATTATTGTCTTATAATTGTAATATTCAGAATTAGTACTCAAATATTCCACCACTGGGTCTTTTTATAGCGAATTAATTGGTTGAGTGAGAGCGCGTGGTGCTCTTCAAACTAGGTAAGACACATAATTTTATTTTATTACGCGGATCCTCATTAATTCTTAAGATCTTTAATAATTAAAATTCGATCCTCATAGTATAGTCATATAAAAAAAAAACATAAATTTTAGAAGAAATTTTTTTAGTTAAAATTATATTCCAACTAATTACAATTTGCATGGTAACATCGCCTGTGAGGTAGTACGAGGCAATTATTGGAAATACCAAAAAAATATAGCTTTAATAGATGACGGTAGAATAGAGCATGGTGTATATATATGTGGAGACTTTTATATCAATCTCCATAATTTGGTATTACGTTTAGTTAATTTCTCAATCTTGTTAATTTATTATTAGTACATTGCAGCCACAGCCCATTGCAGGTTTTATAGATCTCCTAAAATCTTACAGATCTGAAACTGTTAATTGCATAGAAATGGCATAAATTATTCCAAACTAGCCTGTTAACCAAGCCTTGCTCACATTAGATCGCGCAATACCAACCTTACGCCCGCCAAGTAGTGATCGAATTAGATCAGAATTATGTAAACATGTCTGCCTATGAAAAAACTATTTTTTCGTTTTAAACAAAACCAAAGACACTATGCAATAGATATTAGTATCAAAGACAAAGATATGCTCTTTTATTTTAAACCATAACCTGGCAATGTTTCTTAGAAAAAAAAAAAAAGAAATCACTCTGAACTTTCGGCGTTCCACGTGCCGTTTTGATGACGGTGCTCCGTGTTTTTATAGAATTTTATATTTGTGTCTGGACTAAAAACGAAAGTATTATACTTTTTTATATTCCTTGTAATATAGTGAACACATATATATATAATTTGTGGTATAAAAAGTGAAAAGTAAATTGCCAAAAGTGCTTCAAAATCTGGAAGGCCCATTATGGCGGCTGGGTCATAAATGTGGTATTTTTTCACATTCTCATTTATTTTTAGTGTAAAATGTAAGTAAAAATAGTTTTCTTACATATTTCAAATAACTTGACGTTGTATTTATTTCAAATTCACACAAAACTATTTTAGAAATATTGTTCTAAATGTCACACAGATAAAATATTAATATTTAATTTTTTTAATTTCTTTATATTTTATATTTTGGTATGAGTAACGAATGGAAACACATAAAACATAAAAATATACATATTTCCAAACAATTTGATATAAATTTCTCTAAAAACAAAAGTGTAGAATTCAAATTAGTAGTAATTTTGTCACTAAAATTGAAGTTTATACCACTATATAGCTATACAGGGTAATTTACGTATTTTATTACAATTTCTAGCAACCAAAAATAATTTTATTCGATAGTTTATACATTCAACAAGAATTCCTGTAAGTTTTATCCATAAATATTGTCTCAAAGTGAAAATATAGCAAAATTTGCAATATAGCAAAAAAATTTGCTAATTTTCAAATTTTGCCGCCATTACGGTCCCGAGCGAACGGGAGTATAACATGTCGCGCGCTGTCAGAGCTTAAGTACTAGCTGACCCGATGAACTAAGTTTTTATTCGTTTATTGTCTTAGAGGCAATAAATTAATAAAATTATTGATTTTATTTTTATATTTAAAATATAAAAAATTTATAAATTAAAAAATCAAGTATTTTAATGATTCTTTATTGGCCATGTATTTTGGTGCATGGGTTGCGCTCTTTAGTGAAGCACCCTGTGATAGACGACATTTTTCGTTTTACTTTCAGATGCATGAACAAATAAAGCAGATGGTCTTCCGAACCATGAACATGAATGATGAATAAATGATTACCAACTCTAAAGAATCGATATCGATATATCTTAAGAATCGAATATTGTAGGTACCGATTTTTCAGTTGAATACCTGTCCAACAAATGTGACATCTGTCAAAAGGTATTTCTTAGATTTGGTTGATTCTACATATATACATGTTTCTATGTTCATGGTTCTCTAGCTATTGATATTTCTAAAAGATTGAGACAAATAAAAGAGATAATGATTTCATAGAGATCGCCAAAATAATTCCTTCAGTTCGAACCCACTTTTATGTAAAATATGTGGCAATATACGTCTTGGACCTAGAGATAAATATGCTGAAAGATATTTCATTAGTTCGTTTTACTGTACAGAGTGTATTCAGCACTATTGTTTTGTATAAAATTATTTCACATTAATAATAGGAATGGGCTATTACTCACGCAGTAATGTGCAAATATAAAACCAACGTTACAAATCGTTGTGCTGAAATGTTTGCTTTTAAATTATCTGCATTGAAATATGCATAAACGTTCAGAAAAAGTTTTCCTGTAGAAAAATATGTATATTTTTAATGCTTAAAATAGACGTCCTAAAAATACTAACAATGCAGGCATCTAAGCCGTATTTGTCGACATATTTATTTTACATTTCAGTAGTGTGATATGAATATGATACAACATACTATCTGCCCTAAATAATATTCTTGATTTTTTAATTCTCTATCTAATTATTTCATTGTAGAAAAAGTAACAACAATGATAACGGTATCCAATTAAATTGTATATAGTAAAGCGTAGTACACTGAAAATTTATGTTTAGAATTCTTTTTATTATGATAGTTGAACACTAAGAGCCCGTGAACGCGAAACCCTTCTAATTTTATAAAAGCTGATAATTACGAAACTATGAAGTATGGATCATCGTGGCTTTGGCAGGTAATAGGTAGCAAAGGTGTGTAAAACAGCAACTTAAATTATATAACGTATAAAGCGTGATTTTCTCATATTTTCAATAATATTAGAAATCACGGTAACGGATGGCCGGACAATTAGTATCGTGTTGACGTCTTGCCATCATTTTAAAAAAATCGACAGCCTTAAACTTTAATAAATTGTAACTGTAATTACGTTTTAGTATAAAACGTATTTTTTTTATATGTTACTGAGTAACTATTAAATGATGATTCCTCAGCAGCCAAAGTTTCAACGTTTCTAACACCTGGCCAGACAAATATAACATTAGGTTAGGTTAGATTAGGTTGGTGTTACAAAGCTCCTCCGTTACTTACAAGAGTAATGGAGGTGGCAAAGGTCAAAATACACTTGGCAGATTTTGGCATTGAAACGGTCCGAAGGTGGACAAGCCGGCGGCTAAAACGCCTGAGGTTCTCTCAGACCTGAACGTGCGAATCAATCAACCAATCAAAACGAGCGACGTTCGACTGAGGTACCTCGACGACGCCGTCAGCACTTTAGAGATTGCGACAGCAATGGCTGAGGCAGGAGATTGGTTGATGGATGATATAAAAGTCAGGGAAATCCGCCGAAATCCCACTAGCATGGGGGCATGCTGGGTGCCGTGCCCAGTCACTACAGTTCGCAAGATTGCGGCTGTTGGGTGAGTACGCGTGGGTTGGGCGAGTTGAGTTACTGGAATCAGTGCCCATGCATTGTTTTCTGTGCCCAGAAAGGGGGCACGTTGCCAGCAAGTGCTCTGGTGATACAAATAGATTCGCACGTTGTTATACCTGTGCAGAGAATGGACACAGGGCGAAACAGTGCACTGGTCCGACACTCAAATGTCCTCTGTGTTATGATCTCGGGCGATCTGCTGGCCACAGATTAGGGAATAAGTACATTCCACCTCCCAAAAAAAAGGAAAGGAAAAATGATCACATATTTGCACTCACCACCAAGGCGGCCACAACGACTTCTGTTGCTGCACCGAGTGTAAGCTCGGCTATGGAGGTGGCTGAGATACAAATTCACACCGATTAAATTCTTCCAGGGCAATCTGAACCACTGCCGCAATGCGCAGCATCTGCTTATGCAAACGATTTCGGAGTAGCGGGTTGCCCTTGCAGTAGTAGCGGAGCCTATTGCCGTCCCCGTCCATCCTCGCTGGGTTGGTGACAAATCAGGCTCCGATGCAATTTACTGAGGAGATGGAGAGTGTGTCCTACCCTGCGCTCTATTGAAAAGAGGGCATAGCTTTGTTGCAGTGCAATCGGGACCCCTGGCCATCGTGGGCTGCTATGTCTCTCCTAACCACCTTCCGACCGTAACCCCTGTCGCCGAGAGAGCATCCCACCGCGGCGTTGGTGTCCCAAGCGGTTCGATCGAGACAAGCTCGAGGCCGCCGCCATCGTCGCGTCCTGCCAAAAACGCCGAGGAGGTTCAGTCCGATCCTGAAGTGGAAGCGAACTGATTTCGGGGTACGTTGACGCAAATTTGCGACCTGTCGATGCCCAGAACCAGTCGCTCCAAGCACAGAGCAGTGTACTAGTAGTCAGCAGAAATCGCACGACTCCGTGTGCTCTGCTTATGGTGTCGACAAGTACAAAAACGCTCAGACTCTGCGGTGCAAGAGCGGCTACAAAGGCGCTACAAATAGCTATTACCAGGTCTCGAAAGAGCCTCTAGAGAGCTTCTAGAGGGATTCGACAAAGACCCCTGGGGGCGTCCATACAGGATGGCACTGGGCAAGCTCCAGCCCTAGTCGCCCCCTTTGACAGAAACTCTCGATCCGGATTTTCTGGGAAGGGTGATCGGCATGCTCTTCCCAGAGGACCGTTAAAGTCCTTCAGGTCACCTGCCATCTTCATGGCAGTGGCAAGATGAGATGTAGGTGACCGTCCACCGTCAAAATGCTGTAGGTGAAAATTTCAGGATAGCGGATCCAATTGGCGATCAATATTTTAGTCGCTCCAATCCAAGCGTAATTTTGTTAGGTTTTTGGAGTCCCAGTTACAATTTTGTGCATTAATTATTCAGGTACAATTATGCAATTTAATTTTAAAAGAAGCCTAGCTAGATACGGACTAGTTTCTTTATACACTCCTATAATTAGGTATTTTATGAAATTGTTTGTTGGGAATAATACAAAAATAAAATTAAGTCACTCTAAATCCAATATGGTGGCCTCCTGGAGATGGCGGACTATGTTTTTTATTCAACTGCGTGATATGATTATCAAATAAACATATGGATTCAAATGATGATAAGATGATGAACAAAGGGTGATAGTGTTAGCTGAAAATAATACGAATAAAATGACATTCAAGTTCAGCTCCTCTCGAAGAGCATAGTCGCAAAAAAAAAACGTTAATTTTAACCCGCCGTAAGACAAAAGAGCTTGTAGTTTAGTCTTGCTAGTCGTTTGTAAATGAAAAACTCTCTATTCATCAATTTACTTACATTTCGAACCAGTAGAAAATAGGACCATATAAAAAACAGATAAAAGTTTATTTAATTCCATTGCGCTACGCAGAAAGGAAAAATTTCTTCTATAATTTGTTTAAGCAAGTTGTTTTATACATATATGAAGGGTCACAGTCTAAATCTCATTACATAGCTAGGAAAAATCAACAGATGAATTTACTACATTGACTAAAATAAATATATCATTGACTTTATGTCGCCTGTACTCTAATGGCAAAAATTATATCTTTTACATCTTTTAAAATAAATGAATATTTGTTGTGCTTTGAAGTCAAGATTACTCAGAAATTTTCTCTGTATAATTTCTATACAATATATATTTTTTGAAATGGATCTTTGTTCATATTCTAGTTCAATAACTTAACTAAAACACATTAAATAACTAAGGGAGTATATTTTTAGAGACTTTGACGCAATTTTTCTTTGTTTATCTTGCAAACACTTATAAGCGCGATGTACTGTACTTTCTTTGACTTACTTACTTATCTTCACGCACAATCCCTAACGGGGTAGCCGGAGAGAACAGATCGCCAAGTGTCACGATCCTTACATACCTCTTTCGCTTCTTTCAGGTTCATTAACTTCTTCATACATGCACATCTAGGTATCCGAGTACTCTTGACCCTCCCCTCTTCGAGCAATTTACTCACATGGTCTTCGAAAGTTAGTCTCGGTCTACCTCGACACCTTTTAATATTTACTTTCGCTCTATATATTTTCTTCACCATTCGGTCTTCACTCGTTCGTTCAACGTGCCCAAACCATTGGAGTACGCCCCTATCAATTTTTGTGATAAGGTCATCTTTCAATCCTGCCATATTGCGAATCTCTTCGTTTCGCTTTCGGTCGGCTATGGTAACGCCACACATTTTACGAAGAGATCGCATCTCCACTGCATTCAACTTGCTTTTATGCTTCTTCTGGCATACCCAGGTTTCGCTGTCATATAACAAAGTCGGTACCAACACTGCGTTATGTATTGCAAGGCGTGCACTCTTCACCACGCCTTGCCTTTTTACTAATGCATTCAGGGCACCATTAACTTTGTTTCCGGCAGCGACACAAAAAAATAAATCACATCTTCCATCCCGGCTGAAAGCACTCCCCAAGTATACGATTTCATTTACCTGTTCTAGACATTCCTGATTTACCCATATTTCACATTTCGTTCTCTCTTCGTCCTTTTCAAATACTTTCTTTGAAATGTAAAGTATCACCGCAAGGTGATCATTAACCGTGGAATCAAGAGATAAAGGATTTTCGCAGGAAGATGGAAATTTACAGTGCCTTTGGGACGAAGGTGCCTAGCAAATCGGCACAGTCTGATTTTACAACTGTGGTGAATTGGTTCATCAATCGCCCACCTGTCCAAAGGGAATGAAATGCTTTTAATGTAATGAATTTGGTCACAAATCAAATGAATGTACAAGCAAACCTAAAAAGACGCTGAAAATTAAAAATAAAAGTAGCAGGTTCTCCGAACATTTGGCTACGCAGTCCAATCAAATAATTGGAGTTTGCTCAAAAGTTACAAATAAACCTAAAACACGTGAAGTCCAACTCAACTCAAAACTTCTGAAAATTTTCTTCAACGTTTGAACAAGTTAAGCAAATTTATTCAAAAAGTTTCCCGCCTTTGAGATACGAAGATTACTTTAACTGTTTCAGAAACCGTTTAAGATTGGAGTTATGATAGATTAAACGGATACGTATTTACGAAAAGATTGTACCTTCGTATTCGTAAATGTTTTACGTACAAATTTTACTGAAATTTCGAAAATCGTTCGAAAATCAGTATTAAGGCCTACGCTTACAGATAGCATGGCGTCGCACAGCGTGGCAAGAAACAATTTAGCGTACCGAAGGATCCTGTGGCATCTCGCTGCATGCCAAAGGATCCTGTGGCAAACCGCGTCGTTACAAAAGTAGTCGCATCCGGACTCAGATCATCGCCGCAACGGACTAGATTCAACCTTCTTTCAATTACATTTCGCAATCACATTCCTGTAAGAACATGTGTAACCTATGCGTTTCACGTGATGCAGCGGCGTACCGTGGTATCCCATGAATTACCGTGACCTGCCGCAGTATTCCGGTGGATGATATGTCTTGCAGCAGCATGCCGTGGTGTGACGCGTGACGCGTCGGTCTATGTGTGTTCAAATAAAGGAATATCAGTGCTAAGTTCATTAAAATAAGGTCAGAAATCTTTTGTTAACGAAATAACTTTTTTGACGCGCCGTTCCGTGCCATCTGTGAGCACAGGCCCTTAAGAAACATTTTTTTAACTTTATATATTGAACAGATAAAATGTTTACATAACGTAATTAGTTGGCCATGGGCAATTTTATATGTAAAACATCTTTATGATATATTATGAAGATGTTTTAGATATAAAAGTGCTATTTTCTGTAGGAAAATATATTAACATGAAGGTAAATTATTTCAAAGAAAAAAGAAAAATAATGACTCCTTTGACGCTTCTTCTTGTTAAAAAATCTTATACAGATAAACAACAATTCAGAAAAATATCAAAATAAAACACACTTGTATTCAAAATTGACCGAAAACTCCAATCTTTTCCTATAAAGTAAATATTTGTTGTGTAGGTAGATATGCATACATACATAGGTAATTGTTCAAGAAGAGTTGTTTGCTATATGACATTAGTGTATTAAAAGTGATACCGGTTTTTTTGCGGCTCACATAATGCTAAGTGACTACCGCAGCGCCGCCCACGAACAACTGCAACATCAGGGGAATCGCAGATGTGTTGCTTTTAAAAAAAAAAGTAGGCTCTTTACTTAAAAGTCCCAAGTAGTATCCGTCCGGAAAAATCGCGGTGATCGATTCCACAAAAAAGAATGGATGTTATCGCGCGTTTATAACAAAAATCTTGATTTATTTATTTTATAACACCTATCTCAATAAAGGTTAAAATATATTGTATTCGAAATCGACCGAAATATTAACCTTAATATAACATATTATCATAGTGAAAATAACAGTAAATTATTCATGTAGGTATGTTCACTTAGTACTTCAGGAACGGGTGTTATAAGATGGAGTTAGCGTGTCAAAAGCTTGAAATAAAGTGTAAGAAACTCTTGAGAGTGTTTTTCTTTTCTCTGCAGCGTTGTTAGAATATAACGTTTACATAATTTTCACCTCACTAAGTAAATTCAATGTGAAGTTTCTTTTCGTAACAAATTATTTCAGACATTTAATTAGATCTGCCTCTGAGATTTGTTTTCGCAATAAAGTACAATTCCATCTTCACACAACCCTAGTAAGTAAGTGACTTTAGAGGACTGTAGTTACATAAACATTTTTGAACAAAATATATTAATTTACGATAAATATTTTACTTTTCTGATACATGCAGGTAACTGTGTTTGATTAAAAACCTACTAATAATTACATAATACTAGTGATCCCCCATTATATGACGAGAAGTAGTTTGTGTTTCACTAGTCACATCTGATGTTTTATTTCAGGAATGTGTTTATATGTAAAATAGGCGACTCTATTAATAGTGATTTTATTTTAATAAGAAAAACGAGAAGGCGGACAGTGACGATATTAGAAAGGAAACAATTTTGCGTGAATTAGTATAGTAGAAAGTAATACAAACAACAAATTGTAAACACTGACAACAATGAAGTGCTCGGGCTCAACGCGAGCCTTTTAAACTGTTCGCTCAACATAGTTTTCATCTTCATATTAATGTGCTTTTCTTCACGTATTATGGGGTTATAAAAATAATATACCGAATTTAATGAGAGAGATAATAGAGTGACTTTGTCAAGGCATCAGAAAAGCCCAACCTCTTCGCTTCACGTTTGTGGTGCGCAAAAGTAGGAGTTTTTCAACTCGTCTAATGTTTTTTTAAATATAAAACACCTGCCAAAAAATATATGCCAAATGCTAACCAATTTTAATTATTCTTTTCATTAAATAGGTTATTCTTCAGGGATGGTTCCATATAAGTTTGGATAAAAAGTACAGATGTAGTATAGTCCTTACTAGATCCGTATTACTCCATATTAGATCCTTCATACATACCTTGAGCTAGTGATCTTCCTTAGTCCACTCAAAAGGGTCAAAACCAAACTTTTAATATTATTTAAAAAACTAAATAACTTTTGTAACTATTCATATATATATTAAAACGTGAAGACAAAAATATGTCCCAGTTTTAAGCCAATTGCGCGCACGGAGGAGTGTGGGATTTGGCAGAGTTAACATTTATATTGAGAAGAAGTGCCCAAAGCTGGAACATATTTATAAAATTGTGTTACAATTACCTAAAATACAATAAAATTAAATAAAATAAAATAAAACATAGACTTATTATACTTAAAAACTCTGTTTACGTTTATACTGACTATGACAAAACATAAATTCACACAGAGTTCGTAGTCATAGGCGTAACATTACACGCTCATGCAAGCGTCAATCAATTCCATCAATCATGATTGATTAAAAATAGATGGTGACTGTGGCGTACATTACGCGCTGATGCAGGTATCAATCACTGCATTACACGGTAGGTTATTTGTCAATCACAACCGTGATTGTTGTAAAACTGACAGCCTGCATGAGCGTGTAATGTACGCCTTAGTCATGCATTAGGCGTACATTACACACTCATGCAGGCGTCAATCAATTCCATCAATCATGATTGATTAAAAACGGATGGTGACTGATAGGCGTGCGTGTCAACCTGCATGAGCGTGTATGGCACGCTCATACAGGCTGTCAGTTTTACAACAATCACGGTTGTGATTGATGAATAACCTACCCTGTAATGGAGTGACTGACGCCTGCATGTGCGCGTAATGTACGCCATAGAATTTTAAAATCTTGCCAATAAATAATTTATTACAAATGTTCTTTGTCAATTTTTTGTGGAGTACTCTTTCAAATATTTCAATTCTTTATTATTTTATATTTTGTATTCTAAATATCTTTATTTTACTAAAAAACTAAAATAATATAAAATAATGTGCACATCCTGTCTAATATACATACTTAAAAATTTAATGAATTACGTTCTAGTTCCGACTACTAGTTACATATAAAAGTAATAGTTTAAGCAAAGCTTATTACTATTAGTCACATCTCACAACTCATCTCCTATTTCTTGAAAATCCATCCTGCGATCGTTGGGTATCGACCCGAGTAGTTTAAGATATGCACATTGAAAATGAGGGTTCCAAAATCGAGGGACGCATGCATAAGTTGGCGATATTTCAAGACGTGTTTATTTATTAGCTACACACTTTTACACACGTAAATTTTTTAGACGTAAATATCAATAATAATAATTTAATGCACATAATTATTAAAAAAATATGTGCATTAAATTATTAGTTTTTTTTAATCAGCCCGTAAAAGTTAACGGTTAGGAGACCTCTCTCGTCGTACGGGAGATTCCCATAATCGCCATGCTTTGGCAGGCAGATCGGCGATTGCAGTACCATACGCCTCACTCGTCACTGGTCTGGTTATTTTACGTCTAGCGGTAATGCTTCGGTCGCACCTGCGTGTATTGTCCTGAAGTAATGCGTGCCGAAGCTTCGTACGTTTTGACACTAAAAAGTTATCGCGATAAAACCTGTGGTCATATTAGTCGCTACGATATTTTGCATGAACTATCGTGCAATAATCCAAGATTGCCGAAATCATTTTCAAACGTTTACCTATGGACGACGAATTTCTTTACTTCTACATGTGTGCTAACTATTACATAATGCATTTATTAAAATCTAAAAAGAAGAAACCTAAAATCTACCATAAAAAGACGAATTCCAGTACCACAGCAACTGCATGCACCTGAACTGATCGAAAATAACGGCTTAAATGATCAACGCTGGTCTGAACAGGCAGCGCGATATGTTGACGCGCTAAAACTTTTTGTTGTACCGCCACCCGCGCGATAACACCCGCACACGCACACGCAGCCCAAATGTTCACGACGATAGCCGATAATAGCCGGTCACATCTGCGTGTATCGTGTCGCTTTGTGGCGATAGACGCTGATGCGGCAGCAGCATTATGGGTTAGATGTACCGCCACTTATGTAGCTAATAATTTTTTCTGGCATTAGCTATAGTCACATCTTACGATACATTCGATACCACACGAAGCTAAATGGAGTGATGACTTTTTTTACACCATCAACATACAGAAGACACATACATTATATAGCATATTTGATTATTAATTATCATATACTTAAGTAAAGTAAAGTTACAGCCTATGTACGTCCCACTGCTGGGCACAGGCTTGATACTAAGTATTTATACATAAATATGTATATTCAACGTGGTAGAGTCACGTTGTAACTCGATTGAATGGATTCGACCGGGGTAGGGCCACATCGTCGTCATAATCGTTAAAAACCTTCACAAGTCCACTTCTGAACATAGACCTCCCCCAAGGAATGCCACAAAAAAACGATCCTATGTCACGTGTATCCAATTGTTCCCACATATTTTACCAGGTCGTCACTCTATCTAGTGAGGAGACGTCCCAAACTTCTCCTGCTGGTACGAGGCGACCACTTGAGAAACTTTTTTTTCCAATAGGATCTGGGTTCTTTGAGCTATATAACTGCGTCATTGCCACTTTAGCTTACTCTTCTATTGCGCATACTCTGGTTTTAATTCAGATTCTTACATTTCTAAGTTTCTCAAGCAGAGAAACTCCGAGCATACCCCTCCCCATAGCTCGCTGAGCGACCTTGAGCTTACTCATATGGCCAGCAGTGAAGGAACTCGTCTTAGATCCATAAGTAATTACTGGCAATACGCACTGGTTGTATTATCTTATTTTTAAGTTTTGAGGTATAACTGATGAGGAGACGTATCATAATCCCCCGAACGTTGCCAAGCCGAGTTTATTTCGTCCGAGTCAGACTATTTACCCCAGATAAACATACTCATCAACAACTTTATAGGCATAGACATTAAGCACAGGTGTGACATGGACGTTACATATGATCTTTGTTTTATCGTTGTTCATCATAAGACTTATCCGTTGGGACACACTATTGAGGAAATTGAGCATAGTGCAAAAATCGTCTACCGATTCTGCCATAAGCACCATATTGTCGGTAAATTGAAGGTGAGTGATGTCATTATATACTATTGATAGTAATATCGTATTCTTTCCAGTCCAGTAGCTTGAAACAGACGTTTTCAAGCTACTGGACTATTAAACGGGTTGGATTGGAAGACTCCAATGCAGCGGTGAAGAGTTTCGGGGATATATCCCCGAATAGAGGTGTAAAACAGGGTGACGTTATAACGTCACCCTGTTTTACACCTCTCTGCAGTTGGATAGGTTTTGTACTCTGGTTCTGTACTGCGATAGCCATCTTAGCGCTACTGTACAAATACTTGAGCACTTCGATATAACGACAGTTAATTTGGCACCGCTGAAGAGATAGCAGCACCAGGGCGGTGCTGCTCTGCAATATTTCGACGGAATTGAAGACTTTCTCATAGTTTACATACACAAGTCAAGGTGGCAGATTGTATTGATCATTCTTTTTTTTTGTAGAAGAGGCGGCAAACGAGCATGAGGCTCACCTGATGGTAACTGGTGACCATCGTTCATGCCGGCGTTGCTGCCCTTTTAAAAAGGAGTGAGATCGTTTCTTAAAGATCTTTAAATGATAATGGTTAGAAAAAATTGCTGGTGATAAATGATACCACAAAACAGTCGTGTGAAGAAGAAAATGCAACATACCTTCACAACGCCAGTACCGCTTTGCGCTGGATACGGTCAAATAGAAGGAGATGGCACTGGAGAGCCCCAACCCAGAAATGGGAACAGTACTCCATTCGAAGTCGAACTTGCGTCTTGTAAAGTGCTTGTCGCTTGTCAAGCACGCCAAGATCTTTAGAGGTCAATTTGGCCTTCTTTTCTAATGACCACGAAACAGCACGTCATTCGATACGTCGACTCCGAGGATTCCGATACTGGCTGAAGTAACAAGGATTGTGCTTTGAAATAGAGTAGATACGACAAAGGGGTTCTTTTTAGCAGTAAACAGGGCCTTCTAGGGATTGTACTGGATTTCTTCATCATCATCATCATCATTCATCATTACAGCCCTTTACAAGTTCACTGCTGAACATAGGCCTCTCCCAAGGTATGTCACGCAGCACGGTCCTGAGCCAACTGCATCCATCGACTTCCTGCATGTCTTATCAGGTCGTTACTCCATCTAGTGGGGGGTCGCCCTACACTTCTAGATTTAGGCGCCTTCAATCAGAGACCTTATTTTACAAAGACTGGGCTTCAGAAACTAGTTTGTTTCATTCGGCAACGTTCTCTTGAGAAATATTGGCACGGCTGATGTAAAAAGCATCATCAGTCCTGTCGTCCGTATGGCAATAAATTTAAGCGGTTTGCAACATTTAATTAAAATGCAGAACATACTCTGATCTGTAAGAAAACTGATGATCCAATTGCACAATTTTCGGATAGCCACTCCCAAAGTAGCGCCTTATACCAAACCCGATCGAGCTTACGCTACGTACAAACTAACGACCAAGACGTCCCCTTAGACTCTCTTCTGTACAATATGCCGAAGGTTATTTTTGTGGTCTATGATGCTTAGGCATTTTCGAAAACTGGCTTGTTCGGGATACTGGAAGCCGTCGAGTGTGCGTGCAGGATGATTCGTAATGACTCTCGAAAACAGCCCGTAGACGCGGCTCAGGAAGAAATAGTAGGGTTACGCTTTCACAAACAATAGTGTGAAACATTGAAATGGTGCTCCTGTGTTTCGTTAGGTGAGTGTAGAGAATCGGAGACTCTATTAACAAGTAACGAGGTATTCTATCTCAGTTCTTAGAAGTGCATTTTAATTCTTTATTCATGCAATATGTAGATGTTTATGGGTCATAACATCCGGTGGACTATGTGCTCGTTGGTCACTCTTATTCTATCAAAAATACTGATATTTTCTTTTAAAAATAGTATAGTGCGTGACTACGATAACATGAAGTCGTGTGTTGTTAAACGCACTAGCAAGAAGAAGCACTAGAAGAAACACAAATTGTATTCGTATGGAAACTGACGCAATCAAATAACGCTTAACCGGTGACCTATAAAACTAATATAATAACCTATAAAACTGAAATAAAACATTTTTATTGAGTACAATAATAATTAAGAGGAGGATCGGCTATTGCCAAATCATTCAATTCAATTTAATACAATTTTATTTATAGACTGAATGTAGTACATAATTATAACGATCTTATTAGTTATAAAAGGGGCCCTTACATGCTATATGGTATACAATATCTTTACTTATATATTAAAATATTATTATTATTTTAATTGAATGAAAAGATGATAAATAAATAACAGAAAATTAATTACATGTTTTCATTCGCGTATTTTTCGGGAAGCCCATAGGAAGGAAGCTTCCTAAGAATTGCTTTGTACCAAACCCGATAGAAGGCCTTCGCTTTGTCCAAACTAACGGCCAACGCCTCCCCCTTGGACTTTACTGCCTCCGCCCATTTATGAGTTAGATAACCCAGAAGATCACCAGCCAAGCGACGGTGACGGAAAGCGTAATGGCGGTCACTAATCAGCTCTGGCTGTCAATGATAGACTTCTATATTTTAGGGAACAAGGAAGAGATGGTGATAGGCCTGTAGTTGGACGAATCAGAGCCTTTACCTTTTTTCACCAAATGTGCACGTTAGCTCTTCCATGGTATAGGGATTACGCCTAGGGAGTATGAGCACCGCAAAAGGCGCGTTAAAACCGGTGTCAACTCCGCAGCACACGTCTTCAGCACAAAAGAAGGGACGCCATCGGGTTCACTCTACTCGTTGACGTCCAGGGAGAGGAGTGCTTTGCGAACCGAGCGCTGTGTAAACAGCACATCCTGCATCGAGCACTTACACCGCGAAATGGTCGGCGGTCTGTTCCCAACGTCATCGAGAGTCGATTTGGACGCAAAGAGAGGGCCCAACAGATCGGCTTTTTCCTTTGCGACATGGGCTGGTGAGTCGTACTCTCTGTGCAGACATGAAAGAGATGACTGACAAAAATTCCCTTGGAGAGCCTTGGCAGGAGACCAGAATACACGTGTTCCCGACGCAAGACGAACTAGTTTTTCACCAATTCTGCCGATTTGTTCTGACTTTGCCTTGACATTGACACTTTTGGAGGACCTGTAGGCAGAATTATACTTCTTTTTAAGAGCGCATGCATCCGCGACGTCGATGCGTAAGCCCAGGCCTGGTAGCACTCTTGCTTATGTCGTAATGCAATTTTGCAGGAGCGACCAAACCGTGGCTTAGTTCCACAGATAGGTACCACAGATGATGGAATAAAAAATACCATTCCCTGTAGTACTGCACCAGTGACAGAATCAGCAACCATTTTGGGATTGAACGGCGACAAGCAAACCCACCTTCAAGGGTAGGATGCAAAAAAAGATTGCATCCCGTCACAAGCGGCTGACTTATAATGCCTAACATGGCGTCAACCTGCAGAGCGCACGATAGGAGCGTTAGAGGCACCGTGCTGCGGATTAGACAATTGTTCGAAGAGCCAAGAGGGTGAACTGATGTGACCTTTGTGAGATGTCAGCAGAAGGTCCACAACAGGGAAGGTACATAATCTTCCATATCTAGGATCCGCGTAGGCGAGGTAATTATAAATAATTCCACCTGCATGATCGGTTAAACGAGAATCAAGCCATTAAGCGTAGTGTGCGTTAAAATTACTAAGCATCACGATCTCTGCGGATGAGACCTGTTATAGCACGGAATCTGCTGCCATTTTGACGTGGTCGATGAGTATATCTGTGTGTCTGTGTGTGCATTACCGCTATTGGGGAACAGGTTAAATCTCGAGCGGATATTCGCCCCACCCCAGAATACAAGAGGCAGCTTGAGCACCCACGCTCTTGTTGAGTAGGGTAGCTTGGGCGTGGATAATCAGCGAGGGATTCTACGTTACCGGGGCTGCTGGTACCCTTCTCGGGTAGTGCTTTATTTAACACCGATACTATGTTAACGGGGGGGGGGGGGGTTATAGGGCCTCCGGCTACCTGCACTCCCCAGACGAAATGGAGAAGCAGAGCTTCTACTTCATTCTGGTCTTCTGTGAGGTCGTGGTACCACCCCGGTTTGAGCCGGACCATATGTACTCGTACAACAGCAAAGGCTGCCACGTGGCACTACCACTGTTAAAAATTTTGTAACAATATTGTAGCGTCATCTTCCTAAATTTTATCATTTGGATATTATCACGTTTATTTCTATAATTGATAAATTTATTAATTTATCAGATTCCTGACAATAATTGTCAAAAACCTTAATAAATATTAAATATCAAAAATACAATTAACACGTTATTCCATATTGCACTATTAATAAATGCATATTATGTATACTTCGAAAACTAATTATTATAAGTAGTATAACTTCTTGATATACTATATGAATATTTATGTAATATTGAAGTAAAAGTAAATGACCTTGAAGGACTAAAACTTGCAACGTAACTGACACTATTTAGCTTTGTAAAGTAATATCCTGTCCTTATCCCATTAATCGGCTCAGGTGTCACCTGACGGAGCTTAATTAGAATTAGTGATAAATCGATACCAGCAAATTCTTTCTTTATTTGAGCGGGAAGTATTACAGAACACGGTAACAAAAGTAACAATGGCACTGGTACTATGTATCTTATGTATTTTTCAAATAAGAAATCGTTTGTAATCTCCTATTTCGCTTTTAATGTTGAATAAAGATTGTGTTTCCAATTAAGGGCCTCTACCTCGAGCATAAAAGGGAGTCGGCTGTGCTTTACTGTCTGTATTTTGCTCCTATAACGCTAATTCACTAACTAATCTAACATAAATAATTTAAAAATAAATAAAATTGGGGTATCTGTCCCTAATATCGAAAGAACTGTCTTATATTGAGATAAGTGAGTTATTTTTTTATTTGCATGTCATAAAAACCTGCTGTATCATTAAGGATAGCCGTGGAAGTTCAGAGGCCGAGAACTCGCTTTGAATTTCACAGTCCGTGGCAAAACGGGTTCGATCCCCGCCTGCACCAATGAAAGTGTTAATTGTAATTTTAAGTGCTGATTCACTAAGTACTCGATGGTGACGGAAAACATCGTGAGGAAACCTGCATGACTGAAAAAGAAAAAAAAATATTTCTAAGACAAGTGAAGTTCGCCAACACGCCTTGGAGTAGCGTGGTGGACATTTCCTTGCCCTATAACCCTTCCAGTAATTAGTAGAGGCCTGTGCGCAGCAGTAGAACTTATATAGGCAATATAAATGTATATGTCTGCCTATTTGTCTACCTGAGCTTATCTCTGGAACGGCTGAAACATTCATAATGAAACTTCACGAACAGATAGAGAACAATGCTTACTAGCATTATTCATTGTGATCTGGGTTATATTTGATTCCGACTTTGACGAAAAATTGACAAAATAAATATGATCTGCTTATCTTAAATCTAAATAACGCCAAATTTGTAGATCTTACAAAGCAGGTTGAGTTGCTTGTCATATTATATATCCTTATAAATAGGTAAATCAAGCAGATGGAGTTAGCTTCGTAAATAGGAACCAACCCACATTCATCCAAAATATGTTAATTCTAAATTATCACTTCATTCTAGATTATTTCCATACATTAAAAACTTCAAAATAAACTAATCGATCTCCGTTGGTACAAATTAATTTTTCAGTAACCATCTTTGAAAAACAGTAGATCTTCTCACATCCCATCTCTCAGTGATCTCACAATGAGGCGAATATATATTTAATAATAAAATGGTTGCAACAAGTTTCAGTCAATAATTCGAATCAAGCCATTATATCATTTTAAAATTATTCATATTACAATGTCAATAAACGTCTGTACTTCAAAGATGTCGTTTTTTTTATTCCATTCCATTACAGCCTTTAGCTTAACTTATACTTCCAGAATAGAGTACCTCATAGGGTGATTTTGTTTAACCACATCCAATTAAGGAAGGTAGTTTTGAAATCTGACAGAATTCACTACTATTTAAACAATTGTATATAAGTTTTATTTTTGTTTCAGGTAATATAATGGATGCATCCGTCTTACCACATATTATATTTTTTTACAAGTAAGCAAGACAAATCAAGCGGCGAGCGAGTTGACAACTGCAGTTTTTAAGTCGTTATTAGGAAGATGCTGCTGCCCATTTCCTGATTTGTTTACTTCTGTCCCCTCTTACGACATCCGCGAGACGATATAAATATTTACAGTGGATATTTTTACGCTACCATTACTCATAAATAATAAACATAAATAGTAAACCTTCTTCTTCTATTTTACAAGCCTGTAAATTTCACAGCTTAACATAGGTTATTTATGAGCATGATATTTAGGTAGTTATATGTGCGTGGTTTTCTGTTTTTCCAGGAGTAATATTAATATATCAGTAACGATGATATTTTTATATTATGTGCTAAGTTTGTTTGTAAAACCAGGGACTCCAGAAATCTATCAATATTTTGAGAAGGAGGTCTGTAATTTACAATAACGATCGTCTTGGAATTAACTTGAATGATTAAGCAATTACTATCCTGGAATGTAGGCTCTGTGACAGTTACTTTTAAATTATTTTTAACATATATTACTAAACCGTAATTTTGATTAATGTTTTTTTCAGTTTTGTTTAAAGAGTAGCCATCTAGGAACGGGTGGGAGGTTTGACAGCCAACATTCTGTAAGGACAATAATATCACATTTTATATCCAGTCTATGCAATAAAATTTCAAACCCGGTAATGTTCCGATTTATGCTTCTAATATTTTGTGTAAATAAGATCAACTTATTTTGAGGATGATGGAGGGAGTGTTTACAGTTCAATATTACATGTTTTAGGTCAGACACAGAAAATATTTCTAGGTCATTGAGTAATTGATTCGTCATGATAAAGCTTAAAGATAAACAAAAACTAGTGTTTAAGAGCTTAGTAAATAAAATAATACGCGGCGCTCTTAGGCGCCTTCACAGTCTATGTAGTTAATATGTTTGTACTCCGCAAATTTACGTGCTGGACATCTTTCATCACCAGTTTTGTAGACACATTTTCTTTTAAAACGTTTGCACGTCACGCAAACGGGGACATGAGATTTGTTGTTAAATTCCTTAAAGGAATGCCCGAGCTCTTCACAGTAGTTACACGTGGGGCTACTTTTTAGACATAATTAGGCTGAATGACCAAACTGCTAGCAGTTAAATAATCTTGTTACTATTGTAAAGTCTCGAGCTGGGCATGAGGTTCAATTAATATATATTCGTCCTTGAGTGATAAGGGGCTTCCTGATGCTAGGTACAATATAATTGCAATTAGGAAGGTTTTTCTTACCTGATTTATGGTTCAGTTTGACTGTTAACAGGAAGGACTCACGAGTGACATTGGGAAATTCATCAGCAATATTTTTTCTTCGAATATACGCTCGAACATTTCTTTATCAGTAAGGGCTACAGGGTCACGAACAATTGCATTTCTTGAATGTCGTTTATTCGGCCCTTCCATAGTACGTCCAGAAGATACAAGTTTCTCGGAGTTCATTAATTTGTCGATATCTCCTTTTATCTTAGCGCTAATTATAATTCCCCCATTTTTTACCTTCCTCGTGCCACGAAAATGTAGTTTGAGTTCTTATGGGATATTATCTTTTGTAAGAGGCACTTCGTGTCATCACTTGTTTTTGACTTGTCCCTCGGATAAATTACTAGGGTACTAAGATTGTTAGGACGGATGAGGGTTTTGCCACCTTTTTTGACCATGCCCGCAAAAGTGGTTCCAGAGTCCGGTTTTGATGACTCTTCGATACTAATCTTGAGATCCGGCAGCTTTTGGGATAGGTTAAGTTGGTTCTGCAGAGATACGATGGAGGTCTGGGCTCTATTGGCATCCATTTTGAGGGACATGTACTGGACTACCAACTGTGATATACCGAGGCTTACTTTTCAACAAAGCGAGCTGATGCGCATTTTTCGGTCGGAATTAAGTCTTTCACCTGTAGCGATGGAGCACACCTCGTTAAGGCACTGTTCAATGGTTGTCATCCAATACTCTAAGTTAGGAGTTGGAACTGTTTTCATTTACTTATTCTGGTACTTTTAATAGTTAAAGCTAAATATTTCCAAAAAATCCCTAACACATATATAGCTAAAGTATGTCACAGTTATTACCGGTATTGTTATAACGAGGTCACGGCTGAGCACATACTTATTTAATTAATTTAATTACTATATGACACGTCTGTACACAAGAAAATGCTGGCACGGATAATGTTTATTTATTGTCATTCTTGACATTAATTTTTTTTGGAGTTTTCATATAGTATTCTCATCTGGTTGGGCTGTACAAATTTACCAAATAAAATAGTATTTTTACATAAATATTAACTTAAATAAATAAAAACTCAACGAGATGAAGGCACTCAGAAGTGGTAATCAAATGGCCGAGGGTTAGGACGATAGGGAAAGAAAATGGCAGACAAAGCAGGCGGTATCGAGGAGTCGCCTTCTGCATTTGAGCCTAAAGGAGTCTGCCATGGGTCATAGTCGCTTCAGATGACCCTAGAGGCTGAAATGGATTAGGGTACTAGGCAGAAAACTTCTCATGTCGGTCACCTCCTGATACAAGTCGAGATATTTTATTTATTATTCTTATATTAGTGGTAAATTCTGAACTTGAACCTATCTTTCAATTCTACTTTGCTTTAAAAGCAAATGACGCGTAAATATAGTTTCCGTGGAGTTAAAATTTACAAAGCCAAAACGCAGAGGAAGCGTGAAAGTGTCTTCATTTTTCCAATTCGTGTTAGTGGAGTAGCGACACTCGTAGTTTTCTTTTCCTATTTCTCAAGAACCATTTTAGCATATTCTCTCTTTATGTCGTTATGTTTTTTCAGTTTGCGTTAAAAATCGTTTCTGAATTTAAATATTTTCCACGTTTCAAATGTGAATGGTACTCGACCTGAATTATTAAAGCTATTATTTTACTGATTAATTTGATTCCTGATTATTATAATGTAAATATGAAGTCTGGTGATGGCTGGGTGCTACCATCTGCTTGGGATCCTATAATAAATAAAATTAAATCCCAACCCAAGCATACAACTGCAAGACTTCAAGATACCATAAGTTCATACTGCATAGATCGGAACAAAAGTTAAATTTTAATCTATGGTAACCGCGGTTAACTATGACATATGGACGTTGAACATCTCAGTCCTGCCCGTGACCATGAGTGCTGTAAAGCGTTCGAAACGTCGGGTATTTAAAAAGTTAAAATATACGCGATAAATTCCGTAAAAACTAGTATTATTTCAATGTGTAGTGTTCGCGTAAATATAAGAAGTCCTTAAGTTGCTTAGTCCTAGGATGGACATGTGCTTTTCAAGACAACAGTCTCTTGCCAGAATTCGCAATTTATTTTCACTTAATCCAAGGGCTTCTGAAGCGAATTTACGATCAAAAGCCCGGATTAACGTTTAAGAATGTTTTAAGCCTGGTGTGTCAGACCAGATCTTATGTGATTTATTGTGATAAAGAGTTCAAAAGGTCAATTGGGCTAGGCTTCTTGAGATTCCACAAAATGTCTCAGGTCCCAATTGTGTGCACTTTGAGCCCTCGAATGCAAGTTTGTCGGCAAATTTGTTTCCTACAATACCCGAGTGACCCGGAACCCATATGAAGACGACCCTGTTGTTACATTCCAGGGTATTTAAACGGATCACGCAGTCTCCAACTAGCTTCGAGTTCACTAAATTTGACCTCAGCGCTAGCAGTGCTGTTTGACTATCAGAGTTTATATAAAATATATGGTGGACTTAGTGTTCTTGCACATTGATTTTCGCACACTGAATTATGACGAAAATTTCTGCCTGAAAGATAGATGTGAATTTTCCCAAATTCATAATAAGTTTGAATTTGGGACATTCCCCGTAAATTCCAAACCTACGTCGAGGCCTATTTTAGACCCATCAGTATACCATTTGAGGCTACCGACCTCATAGATAACCTGGCCATTCAGCCAGTTTTCGCTGGAGGGTAGTTTGACTATATACTTTTTATCAAAAGTGTGTAGTTGACGCACGATACCTGAGATTATGCATAAGACCGGTGTTTCCTGAATTGAGTCAAGCGTGGATATCAATCTGTAGGAGAGCAAGCTCAGACCGCCCTGGGCGTTAGTCCTATACAAACTTGCCTTCGTCTCCTTGTCTACTAAGGCTTCACGGATACCTACGGGTAACAGCATTTAAGTTTTTATTTAAGTTCGCACGTACATTTTTAGGTCGTCAACATACATATGGTGGTACGAACAGTTGAAATTAGAAGTGATGAAGTTTATAAAAACTGAAAAAATTCCGACTTGCGAGATGCCAGTTTGTAGAACAGTTTGTAGTGTGCCCTATATGAACCGACTTCTGACGCCTGCGAAGATAGGTAGCAAACCACTCCAAGGCCGAACGTGCAAATCAAAAATGGGAATGAATGGCTAGTAGGATATCGTGGTCATCCATGTTAAAAGCATTAGAAAAGTCAAGGCATAAGCACTAAGCTATATTTCGACAGCACAGCAGCAGTGAAAGCTGGAATATGGAGATATTAGGTATTCCATCTCAGTTCACAGCGGTGAAACACATCTGTAGCCTTATAGAAAGTTACTGATGTATAGTTCGTAGAAGCTGAAATAACTACTGGTCGTCAGGTGCCAGTTGGATCGCTTGTCATTTCAAACTTATTAAAAAAAAGAACTAGAATCAGATTCCACACAACGTGGATCTCAAAACATGGAGAGTTTTAGAACGGTAATTCTTTATAAATTAATTCCGTTATTATAAAGTTCTAATGAGGAGGAGTAGTAAAAAACCAAAGAATATAATCACTTCATCATTTATACGTGTATACTTAAGTTAATATAAACATCACGTTTTATTAAAAACAATCTTAAAGTAGTATTTTTTAAACAATATAAATTCAAATCAGAAATTAAAAAATTACTTCTTATAGTAATTTCTAATATTTACGCGAATACACATCCAATAAAAATAATTTTTCGGATTTTAACACGATAAAATTTAACTTTGATCTTTTCGGATGTTTCGAGCATCTTACAGTACCTATGTGGTCACAGGGGGGGGACTAAGGTGTTTGACATCTTAATTATAACGCATTAAATAAATTCACAGCCATCTACATCGCAGGCTGGTCTGAATTAGGAACAGATATTTACCCATTAGGCACTTAGCGGAATTTAACGTACTCCAAAACCACCTCAGAAATGAAAAGAGACGTCTTTAGGATTGGGATGCTTGTTACTTTTCATTGGTTAAAGTCATTCTGAAGATCATCAAACCCTTATTGTATAGTTTCAATAGTCCTCAAAGATTATGTGCTGTTTGTAGCTGTAACTTGGTCACCCAGTTACAATATTGCGAGAAATAAGTGATATTTACTTACTCGCTTTTACCGCATGGTATAGAGTAAGTCACATATCCTATCGTATTTTCGGCTGAATGGAGCAAGGCAATTAATCTAAAAGGGAATATTAATTAAAATTACGGTTTGTAGCTTGTATATCAATTAATTATTTAAAAGATGATGGATAGTATTGAAATGTGTGTATACACTCAGGGGAAAGACTCAAAGCGAGCACTCTTCAGACGGAACGCTTATTTTAAGCGATTGGTTTAATCTATTGTAATTGCTGCTATAGCCATTTACTGCTTCTATAGCCATATTTTGCATTTATTGAAGGAGTTGCATAGCTGGGAGAAAAAGTGAAAATAACTTTTTCTGTGCTAAATACGTGGTTTCCCAGATGAGTTTAGTTTACGCATGAAGGTTTGCAATCACTTAGGATGTGCAGTATTGCCCCTTCCGTAAAGGAATAGAATCGGCATCTCCTTGAGACACTTATCCAAGGAAGAGGACTCTTCCAGCTGATAAAGGTTTGTTGTTCCAGTTGATGAAGGTATTGACATGTGGTGACGACGTAAGAGAATCTACTCCTATTCGTACGGGAGATAAGTAAATGTGTACATAGGTAAATATGTATTGACTTTTTTATATTTGTTATATGACTTATAATCATAAAGCAATAATGTTTCATTTTGATTGTCAACACTTATTAGACGAAGCAGAAAAAAAATCTGTTTTCAGCTGACATTGCGTTTGAGCGAAGTTATACTTCGAACAAGTCGATCCATTCATGCTGTAGTTATAAAACTCTACAGCGTGGCTTTCACACTCACAAACACAGCTCATCACAAATCTACAGCGAAACATTGTCCTCCTCTATAAATTGTCATAAAATACGGTCCTGATCTACATACAACCAACCATCGATTATCACGTGTTTTATCAGGCCGTTACTCCGTCCAATCGAGGGTCGCTCTACTCTGCGCTTTCCAGTACGAGTTTATCACTCGAGAAATATTCTTCTTTTGTCGATATGACAATTGATAGACGGCTAGCTCATCGCCGAATTAACCCGGCGAGGATGTAGAGGGGTCAATTTGACCCTCTAAATTTAAAATCTAAATCTAAAATAAAGTCTCAGTAGCTGTTGCTAAGGGTTCCGCCTGCCCACCGCACATGTATAAGACATAACAAATATATTTTTTATTGGTAATGTTAACCTTTTATGATTGTCTTTTTTGAGTATAAATGAAACTTCGATAAATGTTATCCTTATAAATTATAAATAACTACTTACATAGTTACAATGTATATGAATAGGATTCCACATTCAGTGGCATCCTTAAAATAACCACTTCATCCACGGGATTATAAATCCACTCCGCTTAATGAGAACATCATCCGACAGACACCAGGAGTGAGGCTAGTGGCAAGATCGGCACAGTAGGAGCTTGATTGCTGGAGTTTGTTTTTTCCCTAAAATATGCTTTCTATTATCCTGACTCATACAAATTCACAAAATCGAGAAAGAAATGCTGTTTGTGAATCTATTCGTCACTTCAAGAAAGAAATAGACAACTGAATACAAGGCTTTTATTGGTTTGTTGTACATCGATGGTTTTTGCCGTTCTGGAAGGTATACTGATGACCTTTAGGTTTCAGACGGCACAGGAGTTTTTTTTTTAATAGGATAGGGTAACAAACGAGCACACAGTTCACCTGATGGTAAGTGGTTGATGCGGCCCATGAACATCTACATCTATCCTCGATTACAAATCAAAATGCAGATGCGTTGTCACTCGTGAGGACTAAGATGGAATGCCCCGTTTTCAGTAAAAAGGGTCTCCGGTTCTCTACACTCACCATACGAAACACAGCAGCATTAAGCTACTATTTCACACTGGTATTCTGTGAAAGCGTTGTGCTTCCCCTGTCAAGCCGACCCATTCATGCTACAACTATACTACTAATATAACTGCAGCATGGCTCTACCACGTATAAAAAAGTTGAAATGTTTCAATTGACAAGGTTACGCCAGCGATTTCATTTCATTCAAAGCCTTCTCCAAAATTTGGCTTTCAAAACGACGTGATACTTCTATCTAATAAACCAAAAACAAAAGCAAAGCTGTTATACTTATGTCAAGTCTCCACCACCACGCTCAAATTGATGAATCGACTGGAGAGAAAAAAACTGAAATAATCACGTTTTACAACTCCACTAAACGTGTATTAGATGTTGCAGATGAGATGTCCGCGACGTACGATGTTAACGACAACGATGTTCATGACATGCAATTCGAGAAAATGGCCTCTGACTGTATTCTATAAAATGCAGGATATAGCTGGTGTTAATGCAAGTATTATACACGGATCTAATACACAGATAATCCAGAAACGTCGAAATTTTATCAAAACATTAGGCCGTATGCTTGCTGCGTAAAAGACAGCTGCGCAAAAGAATCAGTGAATTCACTGGAGTATCTCAAGAAGAACCACCTATCAGAGTTCCAGATGTACCAAAAAGATGTCAAGTGTGTCCTTATGCCCAACATCGGAACGCAAGCAACGTTTGCGAAAAATACCATAAGTACCTTTGGCCAGAACACACTGTTTCGTTCTGCACGGTATGTGCTACAGTAACAGACGATTGAACTGGGTAGTTCTAGGTAGAACTGATGAGTAACTTGTAAGTGAAACTAATTGATCTCTAAATATGTACCAAATAATTATAGTGGTTGTGAGAAGTTTGATTTATTTTTTGTTTTTTACATTTTTAGAATGCAGGGTCTTGATAAAGTTGATTATTTTTAGGCCTTTGCTAAAATCAATATAATCGTAAAAACATTTTGTACTATGACGTGTGTTTTTTTTTATCGAATGCAATAACATAATATCCAACTTGTACAATAATCTCCCATGATTTGTGAAAAAATAAAGATTTAGCCATCTAAACTGCAATACAAATACAGGGTCAAATATACCGTTCACAACCTCCACGTAACTATTTTCACCACATCCTCGCCGGGTTAATAATATACCTAGTAATATTTCAGTAGTTTTTTTATGACGTGCTAAGCGATTAATATGGTGGTTACATTCTATAATGTTATAAGTCCTACATATACAACGAGGCTTGTAAGTAACGTTATGACCATGACCACAGGTTTAGCAGGCAAAGGTATTATTAGGCCATGCAATCTGATGACCAACGAGACACTAATATTTTAATTTCTAACACATCAGCTAATTTCAATTAAATTTTAGTGATGCTAGCTATGTGCATAAGTCAATACAATGTAATTACAAAATTTGATTTAATTGTTTTGATTACTTGTTATATCCAGTTATTCTGTCGACACAATAGCTTACAGTTTGAAAAATTATAAAAGTGCAGAATGTACACTCTTTTTACGGTTAAATAAATAAATAAGTTAGATGTTTCTTTTACTCCTTTTAATAAAATATTTTATGCTAACCAACATATGTCCGACAACTGCTCTGAGGTACTGACAGGATAACAGCATCATGCTGAGCCGGATGGCCTTTCGTTGCTTTGTGTATATTGTTATTTTTTTGTTTGGTTTTTAGTTGTAATTTCATTATGTCACGCATTTTGTGTGACAAATAAATAATTAATACAACCACAGTGGTCTTATCAATCAGTCTGATTTATTTAAAAAAAAAAACACAAAATTTATTTGCATGTTTGTTTTTAGAAAAACCGAAAACTTAGTAACTGTAATTTTAAGAGAGACAAAAAGCGAATTACTCTAATCAACCTTCCTTAGTACTTTATTTAGGCATCTTCTACTTTATTAAAATGTGTGCCTTTAAAATAACTTGCTCAATAAACAAAAAAATCGTAATATAAAAAATCCATTAATCTCCGACGCCTCCAACCCTCAGTGTGCGTAATAGCGCCACGTCGACCGAGTTAATGGTACTTTTATCATCACGACAATCAATAAAGGCATCCGCTTGTCCAATAAAATTGATTAATACCCGCTCGGGAAGTGTCCACTCACGTTTGATAGATGCTCCGGACTTACGGAGATGCTTACTTCCGAAGTTCCGGAGGCTCGTTTAGTACAGCAAAAATATTGAACGAGCTAAAAACCTAAATAGATTTTTTGCCTATTTTGACATTCATCCATCCATAGCAACCTATAAAAGTTCATTGTTAACTGTGAGCCTGCTGCAAAGATTGCCTTATATGGGGATTTTGCTATAGTTGCCACGCCTGGCAGGGAATTTCATCCCAGTTTTTTTTTTTAAATTTGAGTTGTTTTCGAGAAGCTGCTGCTGTCCATCACCTGTTGTATTTTCCCTCTGTCACCTATTAAGGAAACTATAGAACGATAATATGGTGTAGTGTATGTTCTTTTACCGACACTACGCGGTTTTTTAAGGTTTATTTTTTAATTTTAAAAAATCCAAATAACAACATTTATGATACTACGATAATCAACTTGCCTGCTACATAAATAAATTCAACGCAAGGGGCTGATGATGATAATGAAATGTTAATAATAGCAATTATATTGATTTTATTGAAAAACATTTAGTAAATGAAGATATTTCTCCCTCTCATATTCACATTGCTCTGTTTTTGTACACTTTATTTTCATGCGTGCATTCTGGCACATTAATATTAAACATGCAAATAAATAATGACAAATTTCTAAAGTTAATGTAAAACACTTTTTAAAACTAAATATTAGTTCAATACATGATTAAAACACTTTACGTCTAATTTTATATGCTATTAAAATAAAAATAAAATGACGGATTGCACTCCGGGAGTGCCGGCAGAAGTGAAAACTTGAATATTAACGTTGTGCATTTTTGATATTTTGGAATGGTTAGGGAATAATTTTGCACGAATTACTTTAATTATCAGTATAAAAGTACTATCATTTATGTGGTAGAATACAATATTTATTTATTGCGCTATCGTACACAAACATGACAATTTATATAAGGTACATTCGCGCAAGCGCCCTGCGCCGCCTTTCGTCGCGCCGTAGAAAGAGAGGGGGATACTTCCTCTCCTACGCCGCGCCGGCTGTCTCTCTCTCTCTCTCTCCATCCGTCTTACGAATTTTCCATCAGGGTCACGTGTCCTGACGCGAGTTTAACATTTTTTACCCATTACAAAAAAGTGTACAACGCCGCTAAAGAAGTTTTCACTTCAAAAAAATAAAATATCCAAACTTAATTATGAAAGATGGCTAGGTGCTACTTTTCGGATCCAAAATTTAATAAATGTATACAAGACCATTTTGTTATAGTGTTCTCAGAAGCATATTTTACAAATTTAAGAAAAAAAATCAAATGTGAGAAATAGCGGATATCAACTTGTATATAAATCTTGGAAAACGTCTTCATACTTTTAGGCGGATAATACACACTACTATAATATTTAAGGAGAGCCCTTCGCTAGCTGATAACGTAGCTTAGATTTTTTTTTGTTATTCGACGGCCTTATTTTCATGTATGATTTATTCCGTATGCTTCATATAACGGTGATAAAAGGAATAAGAATGCAAAAAATAATATCACAATATGACCTAAATTTATTGTGTTGATCGAACGAAATGGATCTTCATTCATTTATTTCAGGCCTCTGTCATAGATTATTTGCCATAGTTGCCCCGCGCGTTGGCACTTGCAGTTTTATATTATTTGAAACTTTATCAGTAAGATACCACTATGGACAGTAGTATCTTAATGATAAATCTTGTTTAATATCCCTCGGTCGATTTTCACGATATCCATGTGATGATATGGTATGTATATTTTGTTCACACATAAGAATTGCGCACTTATACAAATTATATACTATATTCTAAAAAGAAACAGAAAATATAGTGAGAAAACTTGACTAGGTATTTTATATCTTGTTAGTAAATAAATATTTTGATAAATTATGTGAACTCCGCCAATCGGAATAGAAATAAGCCATTGTACTCCCTCTTACATCATAATTCTCTCAAAAAATGAATGAGACGTATAAGTATGTGAACCTGTTTACTATCAATATAAATGGAAAAATCAAAAAACATCTTCTTCACAAGTCCAAGTAATGGCACAAAGCGCGGTCCTGAGCCAACTATATCCATCTATTTCCTTCATGTCTTATTCAGAGAAAGAAAGCTATTTAACATCTTATGTGTAAAGTTAAAGTACCATTAATTCAAATGAAATGCCAATATATCTCTCTTTTCTATTACTAGAGTGACGAAATAGCCAACAGTCTAAAAGTATATAAGTAGGTTCTTCTTCTTTACGATTCTTTGAAATTTTACTATTGGACATGTCTATGTCGGTGTAGCTAGTTTTCGTTTTAACCGCCACGCTCAGAAGAGATATTTCACAGTCTAGATATTTTACGTCTGCTACAAACACAGATGGTAGAGCCATGATACAGCTACATTCTGGTTGTAGCATGAAGTTCATCTCTACATGAGAAGGACCATGCTCCTATATAATTTCGAGATTTCTTCTTGGTACTCAGGGTTGCCAGCGTACCTGCATTTTGATTCTTAATCAAGTATAGATTTAAATGTATATATGCCACAGCATCCACTTACCTGCTTGCGGTTTGTGTGCTATATTCTTACCCTTATTATACAAAAAAGCTAGATGTTTATACCACCATTTATCAAAAACCATGAGATCTTTTTCGCATCACCTTTAACGCCACCCACGTGACGGTATTGGGGGGATGGATTCTCTTATACCACAATTACACAGCACGGATACCCGCTACCAACTTCAGGTTAAATAAAAAACACCAATGCATTACTGTCACTTCTGGGTACAAATTAAAAATATCTCATAGTTTATTATCCCATCTCCCCTTACCGTTCTGACTTGAACACAGCAGTAGATCCACTACTGCTTGGTAGAATAATTAACAAAATAGTTCCAACCTAGACGGACTGTTAGACAGAAATGCCTTAATACTTTGTAGTTTCTAGTTAATTACGATAAAACATGAGTCTAACGTAGTTGAGTTGAACGCTGTCTTTTACTTCAAAAAGCTTTTTTAGAGCAAAATCTATTTAAAACTTTGAAATCACTTCAATTTCAAGTCAGAGCTATTAAAATAAACCCTTATTCTAAAAGGACGCAAAGTTTGAACAATTCTCAAAAGGTTTAGTATTAAGTTTTTATTATATTCATTATTACTTTTTAAAGTAAAAACATCTAAACTTAGTCACACTAAAATTATAAATCTAACGATTTTAAAATGAACTTATAAACCATGTACAAAATAAAAACTAAAAGAAGGAAAATAATTATTAAAAGGTAGCAATGAATTAAAATAACTTACACTGATAGAAAAATCTTTTTAACTATAAAGCGTTGTAAGCCACTACTACTAGAGGGCAGGCAGAGACAACAGACTTCCATTTGGCACGATCCTGACAGACCTCTCCCTCCTATGTGTAGTAGTCTAACGGCGGGGCGCGGACCGCGAACTAAAAAGGTTGTGGGATTGAATCCGCCATTCGACTACTGGCGTGAACCACTCGTAACACAAGCAATTTAAGCTTACCACGAGTGGTTAAGGCGAATATTAGTAATGTTTATAGCATTTTTAATATTCTTTTAAAAAAATTATTTACGTTTTACCCACATCTATAGTTAATATTTTGTATGCTCTTAATGGATTCCTTTATTATTGTTTGGAAATTTTTAATTTCTCGTAAGCAATTTGTAACCTTTTGAGAAATAAATAATATCTTAAACCTAAACCTAGGTATTAGGGGCCTGTCATAAAACTCGTACCAGTAAGCGAAGTGCATCGCATACCCCCCATATGCAGTGACCACCTCGACTGAGACATATTATAGAAAGTCAATGGTTGCAGCTGGCTCAGGAATGTCCTCTGTGGTATCCATGAGCTATAATAATGCTGATGATTTATGAAATTGTTGTGGCATTAGCTGTTTTTGCAAAAAAAAAAATAATTTTATAAAAAACATTTTTTTTTTCTAAAAAGTACTTATGTAAATTCAAATTAAATATTGTGCCAATTTTGCGAAAAGCTTTTACATCATATAAATTGTGTAATTTAATAAATTGATGGGTTCGTTTTAATTTATAGTTTATTTCCTTCTTTTTAGAACATTCATTAATTTATTATTTAATTGCCCCGGATATGTTTCTAAGTCTATTCATTGCATTTAATGCGTCATTGTTGGTTTTTGATCGCCATCTTAGACCCGCCATCTTGAATTATTTATCGCTAGTAATTCATGCTTGTCAGACTTTACATTTTTCAAGCACTAAACTGAAAACTATCCCTAGCATTTGCCGAGGTATATAAGTCTTTAAAATTGGTATGGCGGCTATCATATCTTCATCCATGTTAGGGTTATTTTCACCACTGCTATAATTTGCCCATGGTGTAGGTTGATATAAGTTAAGACACGCCCCCGCTTAGTATTGCCGTGTAGCCAGGCAGTGGTACAATGCCTTCTCGATGAGCTGAACGCGAACGTCATTTTATTTGTGTTATTTTCAGCGAAAAAAACAAAGGGTTCATCTTATAATTGTCACTTGAATCCATATGTTCATTTAATATTCATATTTTAGGTTTTTTGGTCAATACTATTCCACCAACAAATCCAACAGATATATTTTGAAGTCGTTTTATTTTTTGTATTCTTCCCAGCAAACAACTTCGTATAATTCTCACATTATGGGAGTGTATAAAAAATAACTAGTCAGTCATCTTGGTCGGTCCGTCATGTTGGATTCATAGCGACGTCACTTAGCTAGGCGTAGTTTTAAAATTTGGTTCCTCAATTTAACCCCAAAAATTTGACCACAAAATCATAATCAGGGACTCGAAAAATTACGTGATAACAAAATTCCAGGTACGAGTATAGTAAAGCAATTAAAATCTTAGATCCGCCATAGTAAAGTTTTTACCCCTACAATATTCGTTCGAGTACCAGCAAACTAACCGTAATCTTTACCGAGTTGACTCTAAAATTTGTATAGCGACCGTATTGTTTTCTGCCTTTTTAGTCATGGATACTTTTCAGATCCATCCTAAGATCAACTGTATGTCACTATAATATTGCACTGTCATAGAACACATACGCCATTGAATGACGTCACTTTATTTATTGATTTTCGCTTCTTAAACCCTTTCATTTGCTACCAATGTCATAGGGCTTATTATGGAAATTATTTTTTTTGTTGTTTTTATGTTGTTTTGTGACATTCGCCATATTGGATATGGAATAACGTCACTTAACTTATTATGTTTTGCTCATCAAGCTCTTTCATTTGATACCCATATCATAGGGGATGCTATGGAAATAGCAGTATGCAAGCACTGCTATTTGTCTGCTATGTTCTGTTATGACGGGTATAGGCAAACAGTTTAAACAAGTTTAGAAGCATTCCATCGTAGTCTTCAAAGATGACAATGCATCTATAGCCTTATTTGTTTGAAGTTAACTGCAGGTAGGTATGGACTGCTGTAGCCGCCTTCCATCAGGTAGACAGTCCAAGATCGTTTATCACTTCAGTTTTATGGAAAATATTATGTTTGGAAAAATACGCATAAAACGTTTCATATTAATCTAAAATACATTGCCGTACAATACAATTCACAATATTGCACTAAACATTTTATGATGAGTACCTGAAAACAGAATTGTTATTCTCTACGACCGGAATCCTGATGCTTACATCTCATAAGCAGATGATATGCAGTATTCGATATATTACGCACCGTATTGAGAATTTCTATACGGCTCCACCGTTAACATGACCGAGACTGTTTCGAGAATGAATTGTCTACATAATATTCTATTTTAAATATCGATTACATTTATAAACAGATAAACTATAACTCGCATTTTTTATTAAACTTTTAAAATATAAATTTATGTTTTTTTTATTTTCTCGTCATTTAAAAACTTACTCTACTTCTTTAATTTTCTCTGTGTCGAGAGAGGGAACTTACTTAAATTGCACAAGGACAAAAATATCCACATGCGAAAATTCGTTTTTAGCAGGATTTTTTTCCTGTATCGCGGAAAAAAAATATATATATATATATGTACTTACTTCGGAGTAACATTATACATACTCGTTTTTAAAACATGTAAAATGTAAAAACTGACTTTTACCAAAAATTATTTATAATAAATTAAAAATATTCCATTTGTTGTATACCACCGACGTGTGAGAATTGCGTTGCATTTACTACGTTCACAATGTTCATGTAATTTTAATCTTTTCTATGTGTCTGACTCTCATTTACCTTCAATGAAGAATCAAAATGCAGATGTGCTGTCACTCCTGAGAACTGATGGAATGCTTCCTAACCATTTCACAGTGTCTCCGGTTCTCTACACTCAACCTACGATGCACAGTAGCATTAAGCTACTATTTCATGCTGGTATTAGTGAGAGTGTGGCCCAACTTCGGCTGAGCAAACTCATTTATACTGCAGCCTTAATATTGCTTCAATGTGGCACTACTACGCTTACATCTATGGTGGAAAACTATTTTCTATTCCTTTTTTGATGGTTCATAATAAAAATACGATGATGATAAGTGAGTTTCCAATACAAGCCATACACTTTGGAAACTTTGTGATTAAACTTTATTTTTAGCCAAAAAAACTAAAAAACAAAAATGTGCTCCCTTAATGAGACAGGCTTTTGATTATTTTCAAAGTTATGTTTTCAGTTTTGTTAAATTGAACTACAATTAAATTCACCATTCATATAAAGTATTATGGAAGTCATACATTCAAAAGCAATATTAAACACTATACTACATTTTACAAAATGTGTTTTACTTATTATGTATGTAACATCTTACAAAGCACTTCAAGAATTTCAATTGGGGAAACGCACTATATACATCTACATTCTCAGGCTTTAACAATTAGGCTGCATTTGATCCACTAAAGAGCTATCTCATCCGAGCAACGTATTCGTCAAGCTATCTGGGGGAACTTAATTCACTTTGGCATTAGATCGATGCCTATAAATTTACTGTATGTTCTATGTCGAAAAATGTTGATGATAACATTTTGTATGCTACGTTTTATGATGTGATAGTAATAATTAAAAAGCTGAAGGTACTCCGGGTTAACACCAAAATCAGGACGTCAAACACCTCAGTCCCTCGTAACCATGGGTGCTGGAAAGCACTCGAAGCGTCGGGAAGTAAAATCAAGTAAATGAAACGCGATAAATCTTTAAAAGCATTTTTATTTAATGCTACGATTAATTCAAATAAAACAATGGAATTGACCGATTGTTTACATATTTTTTCTTATTGTCACACAATGCATTTAAAAATGATACAGGTTTAGCTAGCATATTATAATATATTTCTTCTATTTGAAGTATGTCATTGGTTAAATATTTTAAAGGTAGCGGGACTATTTTTTAACTAGAAGTCCGTCAGGGTACGAATCATACTCTTATCTTTTCCTGCTCCTAAACAGTAGTGCTTGCTTTGTTGTGTTTGGGACAGAAACGTATAGAGAGCCAGCACATTTACAGACTGTGAGGTATTCAATCTTAGTACATGAAGGTGACAGCTTATCTAAAACCTTCTTTATTTAAAGTATGTTGCAGTCGATTAGGGGCTGCATTATCCTCTTATCATAAAGTTACCTTAACTTCCGTTTGTCAATTTATTTGTATAAAAATTAGAACATATTCCTTAGAAATACTGAAAAGCCGGTTACGTTAATTCACTCGTCTCTTTAAGCTCCAATTACTTCACATACGGATATACTTTCGGAAAAAAGTACTATTGATACCCAGTACTATTTGGATATGTATTTTGCATAAGCTATAGGTATAACTAACTCTATTCTCTCTTCTTCGCCTTCATATTTTGTAATAATAAAAACTTAAAGCGAAAATAGCCCAATGAATGTACGGACCGCTAACGCTAATAGTCGTGTGTTCGAATCCACTAATCGTCTACTATCGTAAATCACTCATATCACTACCATTTTAGCTTACCGGTATTAGTTAAGGAGAATATCAGTAATATCGAATGGCATTGTTAGTATTCTTTTAAATAATTGTAACATTATTTCATTAATGAAATACCTCCTTGTCCGAAAATATTTTAATTGTTTTGACCGCTTTAGAATGTTTGATTTCGTTCGGAGGGTCAGCATTTTATTTTACATACTGTACATTCCAGCTGATATTGAGTGTTGAAAAATGAAGTGTGATTTTTAAAAATATGAAACAGCAAAAAAAATGTTACTTGTTTCGTGTGGTGAATGTCGGGAAACAGAGACCCTTTTAACTGATAAGAGACATTCCATATTGGTCCTCAAGGGTGACAACGCATCTGCATTTTGATCTTTAACCGATGAAAGGTGTATATATCTATGGGCCACAGGTGGCCAACATTATCAATAAAAGAGTCTCCGCTTCACTATGTTGTAGTGTTGTTGTGGTAAACTGGGGTCTTATTTGTCAATTTTTTGTGTATTAAAAACGACTACACTATGGATATATGTCTCATTCTTACAGATACAATATACTTTTCTTCATTGTTCAATGTGGAGTGAAAGTACATGGAGATTTATTTTTTCGTTACATTTGTAATAGCATAGAGCTATAAAGCTGCATATGGATGCGAGAGTGAAATATTTTTCACTATGAATATTGTATGAGATGCCTCAGCATAAAAGAATTTTCAAAAACAGTATAATTTCGTTAATTTTTTACAACCTAATTCAAATTTACATATTTCCTAAAAATATATTGAATTAGAATTTTTTATGTTGAAACATTTTGAAATTACTATTTATTAAAACGTAGATTTTTATAAATATATTTTAGACTGAAATATTGAACTGTTAATTTAAGCTTACTAATAATTGAATATGTTCAAAAAAATACAGAAGAACAATTTTAAAGATTTTTATAAAGTTTTGCATGAACGAACAACAGCAGTGTGAGACATTGAAATGATGCTGTTGAGTTTCATAAGGAGAATATAGAGAACCGGAGATTATTTTAAATGGTAATGAGGCAATCTATCTTGTTGTATACGTGGTCCTTCACTGATGGCCGTATGAGGACGCTCAAGGTCGCTCAGCGAGCTATGGAGAGGGCTATGCTCGGAGTTTCTCTGCGTGATAGACTCAGAAATGAGGATATCCGTAAAACCAGAGTGACCGACATAGCCCAATGGATTGGTAAGCTGAAGTGGCAAAGGGTCGGTCATATAGCTCGAAGAACCGATGACCGATGGGGAAGAAAGGTTCTCGAGTGGCAGCCTCGTACCGGTAGGCGTAGTGTAGGGCGACACCCCACTAGAAGGAGTGACGACCTGGTAAGATATGCAGGAAGTCGATGGATGCAGATGGCTTAAGACCGTGCTTTGTGGCATTACTTGGGGGAGGCTTATGTTCAGCAGTGGACTTGTGAAGGGCTGTAATGATGATGATGATGAATGATGAGGCAATCTATCTTGGTTCTCGGAATGCATTTTGATTCTTTATCCATGCGATATGTAGATGTCTATGGGTCATAACATCCACTTACCATCAGATGGATTATGTGCTTGTTTGTCACCCGTATGATTTAATACAGATCTTTTATTTTATAATAAAACAGTGCGTGACTACGACTACATGAAGTCTTGTGTGGTAAAACGCACTAACCTATTTAATCATTTTCTCTTGAAGAAGCACAAATTGTATTCGTACGGAAAACAGAAGCAATCAAATAACGCTTACCCCATAACCTATTAAACTCTAAAATGAAATTTTTTTATTGAATACAACAACAATACGTTTTAAAATTAGGGTTAAAAACAATATGGCACCGAGTTGCCCCATTGCAACATGTGTTTATATCAACAGTAATACAATTAGACGAGAATCGCATAAAACAAATGAGCTGGATTAGTTTTCGGTATTCACGCATCAACTCCTCCTGGAATATTATTTTTATAATTAATACGCTTAATAAATGTCAGATACTGAAAAAATATCAAAAACTTTACAATAAATATTAAATATCAAAAACATAATCAACATGTTGTACATATTGCACCATTATTAAATGCACATTACGTTTACTTCTACAATTAATTATAATAAGTTCTAAAATCTCATGGTATACTATATAGATATGCATATACCATTGAAGTAAAGGTAAATGACCTTGAAGGACTAAAATTTGGAACATAACTGACACGTTTTAGACATGCAGAGTAATATCCCGTCCTTATCCCGTTAATCGGCTCAGGTGTCACCTGACGGAGCTTAATTAGAATTAGTGATAAATCGATACCAGCAAATTCTCTCCTTATTTGAGCGGGAAGTATTACACGATACGGTAACAAAAGTAACAATGGCGATTGTACTATTTATCTCATTTATTGTTAAAATAAGAAATCGCTTGTAATCTCCTCTCTTCCTCTTTACGTAGAATAAAGATTGTGTTTTCAATTAAAGCCTCAAACTTGAGCATTAAAGGGAATCGGCTGTGTTTTACTGCCTACATTTTGCCGACATGACGCTGAACTACTAACTAATCTAACATAACTAATATAATATCGAAAAACCGTCTTCTTCTTTCGTCATATATTAAGCTAGTGGGTTATTTACATGTCATAAAGACCTAGGAAGTTCAGAGGCTAAGCGTTCGCTGTAAATTTCACAGTACTTAGCAAACCGATTTCGATCTCCGCCAACGCCAACGAAAGTGTTAATTGCAATTTTAAGTGCTGATTAAACTCGGTGGTGAAAAAAATCACCATTAGGAAACCTACATGACTGAGAAGTAAGAAAAAAATATTTCGAAGACAAGTGAAGTTCGCCAACACGTATTGGGACGGCGCGGCGGACATTTTCCTGCCCTTAAACCTGAAGAAATCAGAAATGAGAGAAGGCCTATGCCCAATAGGAGATAGTATATAAGCTGTAACTTTTTAACTTTAAATTTGTCTATCCGAGATAATCTCAGGAATGGCTGAACCTACTATAATAAAACTTCACGAACAGATTATGCTAGGAGTGACCTGGGTTATATTTTATCAGAGGTGAAAAATTGATAAAATAAATAATGTCCGCTTTTCTTTAAAAAAAAAAAAAAACTAACGCCACATTTATAGATCCTACCCAGGCGAAACCAGGTTGGGTCGGATCAGTCATCTTAATATATATAAATTACGTGTTTTTCCGCGATGGACTCCTAAACTATTTAACCGACTTTAATCAAATTTGCACACCGTGTGTAATTTTGGTCCAACTTGAGAGATAGGATAGTTTTTTGCCCATGAGTGACCCACAATTTTTGTTTTGCGAATTGGATATAGTGGATGTGGAGTTAGCTACATAAAAAGGAATCACCCTACATTCTGATCCAAAATACGTATATTTTCTTTTTTCTAGATTATTTTCGTACAGCAAAAGCTTCTCAATATGCGGGGATGCCGATCGATCTTCGTTGGTACAAATTAATTAGTCAAGTACTATTTCAAATACTGATTTTCGAAGCGATCGTTTCGCTCTGAAGGAAATCATTGCAACCTTGCTCCCTAACTGGTTTAGAGATGACAAGAGATCTCTTACAGCGAGGGGAATAATAGGTTGGGGAAAATATTTCTTCGTATTTTCTTTGTATAAAATTGAAGAAACATTTTTGATTGTACTGTTTGTATATGGCTGGTTTTAATATCAATACATATAGTACATTAAGAAAAAGTAAAAAGTAATAACACTTTACAGACATTTTCCAATTGTTTTTATGTCCTCTAAAATGAATGATCACTAAGAAATTTGATACATTCTGAAGTTTTATTACAAAAAAAGGGAAAAATGCGACTGAAGCCGCGAAAAAATTTGTGCCGTTTATGGACATAACACAGTGTCATAAGAGTAGCACAAAGTTGGTTCAAGCGTTTTCAGTTCAAGAATTTTGAAGTCAAGACGCAGCTCGCTTCGATAATATGGATAAAGGCGCTGCCATTTAAAAAAAGTGAAACAAAATCGATTTAGGAACAATATAGCATAGGAATTGAGGATATACCACAAAATGGTGTTGCTTCATTTAAAAGTCATTTAGTCTAATTATACAAAAAAAAACTTGATATTTGGGAATCACACGAGTTCACTGAAAGAAACCTAATGAATCTCGTACTTATGTATTTGCGACTCTCTATTGTAACGTAATTAAACCAAACCATTTCAGAAAAAATCGATCACTGGTGATGAAAAATACCTACTAGTAATCTACGACAAGAATATGCATAAAAGATTATGGTCAAAGGGTAGTCAAGCTAAACAGAATGTAGCAAAACCGGGATTAACATGTAAGAAGTTGATGCTCTGTGTACGGTGGGATTAAAAGGGTATCGCTTATTATGAGCTTTTCAGCTGGGTAAAACCAGCGATTCGGATCTCTACTTGGACTCAAGCAAAAAATTGTGAAAAATTGTCCAGAATTGATCAACAGAAAAGGAGTGCTCTTTTACCATATAGTTCTGACCCCTGTTTCCCTGTTATTGTTTCTTCAGTATTATTTGGGTGGTGTTAGGTTAACATCAAGAGAGGATTGTCATACATACTTAGTATGTAGCAATACTAAGTATGTATATAGTAGTATGTACATACTTAGTATTATATAATGTAACTTTACTTTCCTTATAAAAATGAGTGCAAAAAGTTACGGTCAATAATTCAAATCAAGCCATTATATAATAACAAACTGATTCAAATTACAATGTCAATAAACGTCTGTACTCCAAAGACGTTGAATATATTTTTTATATTCCGTACCATTACAGCCAATAGAAGTCCACAGATGAACTTAGATCTCCCAGATAGAGTGCCTCACAGGGGAATTTTGTCTAACCAGGTCCAATTGAGAAAGGCAGTTTTGAAATCTGAAATTATTTTTTATTTACGTAATTTAATAAATGATCAACACAATCACATTCAAACAATTGTTTATAAGTGTTAAGCCCATTTCCTGATTTTTTTCTTCTCTCGCTTCTTACGACGTCCACAGAATGATTTTGCGTAGTGGATATTCTTACATCACCATTACTCATCGGGTGCGCGAATGACGAAAGGTATGGCGGGGCTTACGATTAAGTGGACTGTATCAGCGTGGTTCACAAGGAATAAAACAAAATGGCGAACGTGGCACGTGGCGGACTTTAGATTACACTTACTATGAAACTAATTTTTCGAGTTAACCGACACGATTGGAGATGAGCTGAAGCGGAAAAGGAACAACAAATGAAACAGCTCATGAATAAGGACGGGCAATTACCTGATGAAGAGGCGAGCGGCCTCTCTCTATGGCTATGCGTGCACGATGATAATTGCAAACTGTAGTCGGCTTGCGGACACGAAGAAAATTGTATTGCACTGGTCGCACCGGTCGTGGCGTGTGTCTTCTTATAGCTTCAACTGTCTCCCCTTTCACTTTGGCGGAGCGCGCCTCTCATTGGAAGACCAAAGACGTGTCAGTCTATATCTAGCTCCCACTTCTCAATAGGTAGGCCCGTGTGGGGAAGGAACAGAAGTGAGGGGATATTATGCTGGCCAATACAACTTAACAAACCATATCAACAAATACGAAAACGCAAGGGTGTGCGTTGATGCAACCACCCACAGACAACTATAGTTATCCTTCTTCTTCTGCTTTGCAAGCCTGTAAACTTCATTATTTTATGTGGGTATCTCTCATTTTAGGATAATTTGCCTTATTTTACTCAACAACGGTTGATGGTTTGAGATGTCTTTGCCGCCGATGCCAGCAGATTTTTACTATACTTAATAGGGTCTTAGTGTTTTTGGCAATGCACCGCATCGACTAGCTTAAAACATCACTTTTATCTTAGTTAAATTTACGAAATTCACTGTTTTTTAGGGTTCCGTAGTCAACTAGGAACCCTTATAGTTTCGCCATGTCTGTCTGTCCGTCTGTCCGTCCTCGCTTAATCTCTGTGACCGTTAGCACTAGAAAGCTGAAATTTGGTACCAATATGTGTATCAATCACGCCGACAAAGTGGTAAAATAAAAATTGGAAAAAAAATGTTTTATTAGGGTAGCCCCCCTATATGTAAAGTGGGAAGTGATTTTTTTTTTAATTTCAACCCTTACGTGTGATATATTGTTGGAAAGGTATTTAAAAATGAATAGGGGTTTACTAAAATCATTTTTTGATAATGTCAATAATTTCAGAAATAATCGCTCCAAAAGTAAAAAACAATGTGTCCCCCCCCCTCTAACTTTTAAACCATAGGTTTAGAAAATATGAAAAAAATCTGAAAGGTAGAACTTTATAAGGAATTTCTAGGAAAATTATTTTGAACCTGGATGGAAACAGTTTTTGTACAAAAAAGACTAAAAGTTGTACAAAATAATTTCTGGGCTAAGTTTGTAGTATAATCGTTTAAGAAGGCATTTTTTTAACTTCGTTTACATATTTTATTATCCTGAACGTATCTTTTTTCAAACAAAAAAAAGAATTATTAAAAAATTATCCAAAATTACCACCGAAAACTTCTGGCACATCTATGTATTAATTAGTAACCCAATTCCCCGAGAGATGGCGCTGTAGGTACTTATTACATTGGGTCGAGTATTATCGAATTGTTCGGTTGGTCTCTCCTTGGCATCGCCTGTCGCGGAGCGTGCAATGTTGCACGCTCCATGTTCGCGCACGTACCCACTCCCGGTAATGGGCAGTTGCAGGAGCGCGGAGCGCTGCTGGAGCGCGAACATAATGGATACCCACCTTTAAACACATAAGTGGGAACACTTATTGTGACGGACGGGAAACTACGGAACCCTACACTGAGCGTGGCCCAACACACTCTTGGCCGGTTTTTTATTTCTATGCACCGCATCGACTAGCTTAAAACATCACTTTTATCTTAGTTAAATTAACGAAATTCACTCCTTTTTATTTCTAACTCACAGTAGCAGTGCGTGCACTTATAAGTATTTTTCGATGTGAAGGATATGGAGAGCCGGTATAATTACAGGCTGTGAGGTATTCCATCTTAGTCCTCAGAGGTGACAACACATCTATAACCTTATAGAAAGTAAAATTCCGTTGTATCATCAACATTACAACCCTTTATAAGTCCACTGCTGAACATAGGTAGGCCTCCCCAAAGAAATGCCACAAAGCACGGTCCTGATCAACCTGCAGCAATCGACTTCCTGTATGTCTTACTATATGTACGAAATTTTTTTCCACATCAGTTGTCGATTCTTCGAGCTATAATATGGCCAGCGTATTGCCACTTCAGCTTACTAATCCGTTGGGCTATGTCAGTCACTCTGACTCTACTGCGGATATCCTCATTTCTATTCATCAACAAATTCGATCTTAGTGTTCCCAACAACTAACGGCATAGGTGTGACATGGATATTAAACATGATCTGCAGACACATCGAGTATGCTTATAAGATCGTAGGAAAAGAACGTATCAACTAAAACCTAAACGTCAACCAAACCGTAACGTACTAACGTATGAACCAATCTTTGCATGCCTATCGTATTGACGATGAGGGGACAGAATAACTAAAACAAAGTAAGATTGCCCACCTGCATATTCAATGAGAGTAGCTTCGAGGTACATCAAAAGCGATAATGTATGAAATACGAAGATAAGTATGATAATATTTTGTATATTTTTCTATCAGTTACCTATGTTAGTGTTCTATTATCTTTCATTCTTTGTATTATTGCGATACGTAAAGTTGAGTTGTTCTGTAAGCGTAAACTATTATTTGAAAATACTTTTTAATATGACTTCAACTAAATCAAACTTTTGGGCTTTTTATTAAATGTGACATGGGTGGACAATGTAAAATGTGTAGATAGCCAAAACTAGAAATACTACCAATTTAAAAAAATATCTCAGACGTCATCACATAAGCACTTAAAAAACAAAGAAAAAAAAAAAAAAAAAAAAAGTTGATGTTTTGTAAAAAAGGTAATAGGCTAGATCCAGTGTGGCTATTGAAATTATTATTTTTGGAGAGTCTATTTTATATTTGCAAAAATAATAATTTGGAAAAATTTACTGGATACTGTAATAGACATTGTTAAAATAAATAATTTTGCATGCATAATGTGCTTTTCTTTATTTTTATAAAATTATGTGATTACTACACGATTTTCCAAGATCGAACAAGATCGATTCAATGCAATATAATTAAATCGTGAATCGATTTACGAGGTTACGATCCATTACAATCCAGAAGATCGATTCAAAATAAAAAATCGGACGTCCGTAGCGTCCACTGTATCCGGATTTTTTATTTAGTTTCGTGAGTTATCGTATTCTCTCATGGAGATTGATAAAGATATTATTAATAATAACTGCTTGTTGGAAGATGAAGAAGAACGTCAAACTAAACGTAGAATTTGGGTTCATGGAACAAATTTGAAGCAACCTATATTTGGAGAGTATTCATGCATTATTTGTACCCGATTTACTTCACGATGAATGATTTTTTAATTATATTCACATGTCAAGGACTAAATTCATGAATTTATATACTCGTAGTTTAATCAAACCCCATTTGAAGAAACAAAACATAAATATCATGTGAAAGGCTCTGAGTCCAGAAGAAGGACATGTAGTATGTTGAGGGTGTGTTTATTTTATTAATGAAATTTAAAACGTTAGAAAAAACATTTGTAATTATTATTTTTTTAAATATTATAATAGTGAAATACTAGGTTACATCCAGATGAGGTTCTGTTGTCTCGTCAATCTGTTGAACTTGGTTTGAATAAGTTAGTATTTGAGTATTCAGTACCTTGTTGTGGATAAGTTTCTTTATATGCCAGACTAGATTCTGCAAACATGTGTAATCTAGTGTTCAATGTCGGTTCATGGCCCAAAGAAGCTGCATGAATTCCCATTTGTAACGAAGCAGTTGTATTTGTTGAGGCAATTGTACTTGTTGATGTAATCACACTCGGTGGAGTAGCACTATTTGATATAAATGAGGTGAAAACATGGAGCTAGGACTTACCATTTATGTAAATAGATCTCACTTGTTATCATTATTTTTCTCTAGTTGTTTTATTATGTCAGTGAATAATTTACTATAATGTAGTCTAACCCTTAATAGTTGTGCAGATGACTTTTGGCTAATAATTTTTGTGCAATGTGCAGTGGTTATATAGAGACCACAGGGTTTTTTTTTCAGGACTAGGCAAACAGAAAAAACATAGTAATGTTATTTTTATATCCTTATATTCTGCCAAACTCAACACTCAAAAGAAAAAATCGTTAGGCCTGGCTAAGGGTACAAAACAACACATGCGGCAGTGGGCGATGCCAGCGGCGAACTGATTTGTGTGACATCACCGGCACGCAACGCATTTTTTGCTCATTTTTGCCGGTTTTCGGTACGGGCGGCGCCGACAGTGGACGTAGCCGCGCTATGTGAAATCATACAACGCCTTCGATCAACAATACCAACTAGATAACGGGTCACGTACAAAATCGTAGCTAAATACTATCCGCATGAATATATACTATGAAAAGACGTAAATAAAATAACATTTAGTGTGTAATCAACCTTAAGTTTTAACATATAAAGTTCTTTTTCCCGTTATTGCCTTGCGAGCTACACTCTCACGTGCAAGAGCTCATGTCTCATGTGCGCTCTTATTTACGTAGATGGATTTCTTGCGCCGACCCGACATCTAGTTGGTATTGTTGATCGAAGCTTAAAAACGACCGAGAAAAAAAGTTGCAAAAAGTAAATTCACAGCCATCTACATCGCTGGCTCTTCTACTACTTACTTCTACTACTTCTACAGGTCTGTACCCATTAGGCACTTAGCGGAATTTAACCTAGCGCAAAACCCTCTCAGAAATGAAAAGAGGCATGGCCTTAGGATTGAGATGTTTATTACTTTTCATGGGTTAAAGTCATTCTGAAGATAATCGAAACCCTTATCGTGTAGTTTCAATAGAGTCCTCAAAGATTCTGTGTTGTTTACAGATGTAACTTTGTCACCCAGTTACAACATTGTGAGAAATAAGTGATATATACTTTATCGCTTTTACCGCATGGTATAAAGTTAAAGTTATAAAGTTACTCAACCTCCCGTATTTTCGGGTTGATGGAGCAAAGCAATTAATCTAAAAGGGAATATTAATTTAAATTGCGGTTTCTATTTTGTGTATCAATTAACTATTTATTAGCTGATAGATCCCTTTCTATAGCAAGGGGAAATAAGCGAGCAGCTATGCTATGCTAGTAATAGTGGTGTAATAAGACCAGTATTACTGTGACTACTATGATCTATTGTAAGCGCTGCTATAGCAATTCACTGCTTCTATAGCTACATCTTCAAAGAAATGAAGGAGATGCATAGCTGTGAGCGAAAGTGAAAATCAATCTTTCTGTGTTAAATACGTAGTTTTCCAGATGTGTTAAGTTTACGCATAAAGGTTTGTAATCAGTTAGGATGTCCTGTATTATTCTACCGTAAAGGAATAGAATCTGCAGATGGCGATAAGGAGATCCTTGAAAGGCTTAGTGCCAAGAAGTGAATTCTTTCAGCTTATAAAGTTTTATTGTTTCAGATGATAAAGGTATTGACATGTGGTGACAGTGTGTAGATTAAATGTGACTGTGAGAAACGCCAAAAAAATGTAATGACTTTTTTATATTTAGTATATATAAGAATTATAATGATGAAGCTATAAAACGAATCAGTATAACATTCTATTTTAAGCTGTCATTCCGTGCGACCGTTGTCATACTCCGAACAAGTCGACCCATTAATGCTGCAGTTAAATGACTCTACAGCTTGACTTTCACGCACAAACACACAGCCCATTACAAGTCTACGGCGCTGTCCTATTGTCATCGCTCGCGTGACGAAATGATCCATCCGACGAAAATGATCGTGCGACAGTGCGTTTAAATATACTCATATCTGCGGAATATCCTATTGAACGTCGTTCGATTATGCGATGTGACTGAAGTAATCACGCGTGCGGATTCATCGGACTATGAAATCGCATCGCATCATCGAGCGAATGATAAGAACAGGACAGCGCCTACTGCTAAACATCGTCCTTCTCTATATATTGCCTGAAAATACGGTCCTGAGCTACCTGCAACAATGAATTATCTACGTGTTTTATCAGATCGTCACTTCGTCAAATGACGGGTCTACACTGCGCTTTCTAGTACTAGTCTATCACTCGAGAACAGTACACCCGTTGGTTGGTGGTTCATCAAACTATATGAAAATTGAATGTCATGCGTGGCACGTAAGTGGCTCTCTCTCTCTCTCTCTCTCTCTCTCTCTGCGTATAAAAGTGGCTGCTTTCCATAATTGTATACTATTTTTAGATTTTGGTGCAAAAAGAGCTATATTTCCACTCACATAGCATTAGGCATGGCTAAAACAGCAGCGAGCTACTCGGACTAGGTTTACGCAAAAAAAACTATGGGTTTTGATGAGAAATCATAAAAAAATTGATGGTAGATTTGATGGCTACGTCATCGCCTAATCAATTATATACCTAGTAAATATATTGACAAATTATATGAACTCCACCAATTGGACTAGGAAGAAACCGGCGTACTCTCTCTTGCGTCGTAATTCTCTCAAAACATGCGAGGACTCTGAAAAGTGAGACGTACGAGATGTGAACTTGTTTACTTTTAATATAAATGGAAAAAAAATTAAAGCCGCAAACCACAAAGCGCGATCCTGAGCCAACCGCATCCATTTATTTCCTGCATGTCTTAACAGATGTATAAAGTTATTTGTATTTTATGTGTAAAGGTACCATTATTTCACACGAACTTTCTATCCTATAAAAAACCCTTGGGTTAATGCGTTACAAAATATATGTGGTAGTGCCATGCTGCAGTTATATTAGTAGTATAGTTGTAGCACAAATGGGTCGGCTCAACCGGGGAAGGACCACGCTCTCACAGAATACCAGCGTAAAATAGTAGCTTAATGCTCCTATGTTTCATATGGTGAATGTGAAGAACCGGAAACCCTTTTTTACTGGAAACAGCATTTCATCTTAGTCCTCACGGATGACAACGCATCTGCATTTTGATTTGTAATCGAGGATAGACGTAGACGTCTATGAGCCGCAGCGACCACTTACCATCAGGTGGACTGTGTGCTAGTTTGCTACCCTATCCTATAAAAAAACTGCTAATATTTGTCTCTAGTCTTTTTTTTTCTTCTTTTTAAAACATTACCCCTACACTAAGATTTTCTCTTGTATCGTAGGGGCAGTTTACAAACATAAATTGCACAAGGACAAACATCCAGACCCGGAACAACTATTTGTAGGCCATACAAATACTTGTTCCGTGCGGGATTCGAACCCGCGACCCACAGCGCAGCCACTCATTGCTAAGCCACTGCGCCACGGAGTAGTCATCAGTCATCATCGTCAGTCGTCTCTACTAATAGAGTGACGAAATAGTCAACAGTCCAAATGTTTGTAAGTAGATAAATAATGGTAAGTGGGTACTACAACCCATGAGTACCTGCTTCATCCTCTTTACGATTCTTTGAAATTCTATAACTGGACATTCCTCTTTCGGTTCCTCCACGCTTAGGAGCGATCGCATATCCAGACTCCCAGTCGTCGATCTAGATATTTCAAGAGGTGGAGCCATGGAAAATGAAGGAATGAAACTATATTCTGGTTGTAGTAAATGGTCCAGTTCGACCGGGGATGGGCCATGCTCATACATAATGCCGAGATTCCGTCTTAGTACTCAGGGTTGACAACGTATATGCAATTCGACTCTTAATGGAGGATAGACTCAACGCCTGTGGTGTGTGTGCTCTGTTGTCACCCTTATTCTATAAAAAACTAGATGGTTATACCACCATCAATCCAAAACCATGAGATCATCTTCGCATAACCTTTAACGCCACATAAATGACGAAATTGTGGGGATTGAATTTCTTATACCGCCATTACACGGCACGGATATCCGCTACCAACTTCAAGTTAAATAAAAAACACCAAAGCATTACTGTCATTCCTGGGAACAATGCTAGAATATTTCACAGCCTGTTTATTATCCAGCCCTTTTCCTTTCTAACTAGTACACAGCAGTAAATTCAGTGCTGCTTGGTGAAATAATTTATGGAGTAGTTCCAACCTAGACGGACTCCTAGACAGAAATGCCTTAAGACATTGTAGTTTCTACTTAATTAAGATAAAACATGAGTTTAACGTAATTGATTTGAATGCTGTCTTTCACTTTAAATAGCTTTTTTAGAGAAAAAACTATTTCAAACTTTGAAATCATTTTCAAGTCAGAGCTTTTAAAATAGACGCTTATTCTAAAAGGGCGCAAAGTTTGTTCAATTTTCAAAAGGTTTAACATCAAGCTTTTAATTTATTCATTTTTAATTTTCAATGTAAAAATATCTAAATTTAGTCACACTAAAATTATAAATCTAACGATTTCAATATGAACTTATAAACAATGTATAAAATAAAAACTAAAAGAAAACGAAAAAATATTAAAAGGTAGCAATGAAATTATATACGAGTAATAGATTAATTGGCGTTAGCAGTATCTATCTTACATTGTTAGAACCAATTAACCACATAACATAAATCACTCCCATAACCTAGAGGGGTAGGGAGAGACAACGGACTTCCATCTGACACGATCCTGACAGACCTCTCCATGTGTAGGCTTGGACTACCTTATCCTGCGCACATGTGTCCCACGGATGCTGAGCAAGCAATCTGAGTCAGCATGCAGCAAGAAAGAGCAGAGTCTGTTCTTAGTCGTGTCGTAGTAGCGTAATTTCTTTCACCCTTGGTTCGACACCACGAACCGAAAGCAACAGAATATTTGTTAAACAAATAGTAACAACGCTTTTAATTTTAATACAAAATTTTAATGAGTTATTCCTTGACTTATTAGAGACCTGCCATATAGCTCGAAGAACCGGCAACTGATGGGGAAGTAAGATTATCGAGTTGCAGTCTCGTACCGCTAAACAAAGTGTATCGCATCCCCCCATATGCAGTGACGACCTAGACTAAGATATATAAAAATTCTATGGTTACAGGTGACTCAAGATTGTGCTTCATGGCATTCATGGGCTGTAATAATGCTGATGATTTAATGAAATTTCTTCGACAATATGGAACCAATAAAAATATATATATATATATATATATATATATATATATATATGTATATATATATATATATAAGTATTTCATAAGTATTTATAATTTGTACGGCATAAGTGTATGTAATGTAAATATTATAAGTAAATCATAAATACCCGGACACAATTTGCGAGAGTTAAATTTTACATTATTTTGACAATGCATCTTTTTTCCGTTAGTAAGTGGGTCTACTCAGCCGGGGTCCAAGCTCTCACAGAATACCAGTGTAAAATAGCAGCTTAATGATGCTGTGTTTCGTATGAAGAGTGTAGAAAAACGGAGACCCTTTTTACTGAAAACGAGACATTCCATCTCAGTCCTCAGGGTTGACAACGCATCTACATTTTATTTCTTAATTGAGGATAAATGTAGATGTCTATAAACCACAGTATCCGCTTAGCATTAGGTGGGCTGTGGCTCGTGTGTCACTCATATTCTGTAAAAAAACTATAGCCTTCTTTGTTTGAAGTTGGCTGCAGTTATCCATGGATGCTGGAGCCACTTACCATCAGAGTAACAGTTTAGATCGTTGGTCACTTTTGTTGTATGGAAAATATAATGTTTAGAACAAAATATGCATAAAATATTTAATATTAATCTGAAATACATTGTTGTATAATACGATTCACAATATTGCTCTAAGCATTTTATGATGGGTACCTGAAAACGAAATTGTTATTCGCGGAACAAATTTTCAACGACCGGAATCTCGATTCTTACGTCTCATAAGCGGCCGATATGCAATATTTGATATATTACGCGGCGTATTGAGAATTTCTAGTCGGCTTCGTCGCGAACGTGATCGAGACTACTTCGAGAACGTATTTTCTACAGTATATTCAAATTTAAATTCCGATTACATTACGTAAAGGGATAAACTGTCACTCGCATTGTTTATTAAACTTTTAAAATAGAAAATCTTTTAGAGCTTTTTCTCTTAATATATTTTTTATTTTCTTGTCTATTTAAAACTTCACTTCTTAAGAATTTTTTCCTGTTTCGAGCGAGGAAACTTACTTCAATTGCACAAGGACAAAAATATCCATATTCGAAATATTTTTTACCTTCTTTCTTTTAAAAAAACATTGTTAACCACTCAATGAAATTTTTTCCTATATCGCGGAGGTGCTTTACATATATTAATTGCATAACGACATATATACAGACCTCGAACAATTATTTGTAAGTCATACAAAGCGTATCCGTGCTGGATTCGAATCCGCGGCCCCACAGCTTTATCTAGGTTAAATACCTTCATTTTTATATTTATAATTGTACGTAACAGTCAATATTATCTTTAGAAAAAAGTTAAACATACTATACATATTAATGATGTCTTATATATAAGTGAATGTATGTTTACATTTATGTTGCATGATTATAAGTATGCTTGGGTTAGGGCATCTTCTCTATAGAAATAGCCTAGCGAATCATTCTTGGTAGAAATCTATGTTCTTTAGCGAACGTTTGTGGTCTATCAAATCTGATATAATGGTTGGGAACATGTTTACATACTACTACGGGAAGTCTGCAAGCATACTTCTGCAGACTTCAAGATACTGTAAACCCGTTTTGTGTAGATTGAACCAAAAATTAATGATTAAAATTTGAAGGTAGCCTTCGTCACTTTGACATCAAGCCACAAAACAACTCAATCTTCTGCATGGCCATGGGTGCCGTAAAGTACCTAAAACCTCAGGAGTTATAAAGTTAAAATTAAACGCGATAAAATCTGTAAAGTTGGTTTTATTCAATACTATACGTACTACTTCACAGTCACATTATATACATTAATATACACATTGTGAAAGCATGTAAAAAGTAAAAATAACTACTTTTACTAAAAGTTATTTATAATCTTTAATAAATAATTAAATTATTCAATTTTACTCTGTACTACCTAGGTAGACAAGTTGCGTATCATTTAGTGCGTTCATTATGTTCAAGCCACTGTAAGCTTTTCTCAGTGTCTAACTCTTATTTATCGTTAATGAAGAATCAAAATGCAGATACACTGTCATCCCTTTGAACTGATGGAATGCCTCGTTACCATTTAAAAGAGTCTCCAGTTCTCTACACTCACCCTACGAAACACAGTAGCATTAAGCCGCTATTTCATGCTGGTATTAGTGAGAGTGTGGTCCATCCTCGGTAGAGCCGACCATTTCGTACTGTCGTACTTAATATTACTGCAACGAGGCTCTACCAATTTTAAATCTATGAGGGTAACCTGTGGTCTATTGATGGGATTAATATGAAAATATTTTTTATCACGGCCCATTAATGAAGAACTTGCACCAAATTAATAAATAAAATCCAGTTACCATCTCATACATCTTTAACGATCCTTTTCGGTATTTATGCATGTAGAGTGATTGAACTTTATTTATAGCCAAAACACTAACATCAAAAATGTACTCTCTTGATGGAATAGGCTTTCGATTACTTTCAAATGTATGCTTTCAGTTTTATTAAACTGAAATTTTAAAATTTAACTACAATAAACCACATTACGTAATATAAATCAACAATAAATAACTTGATGTTCAAAGATTCTTTTTTTTGTCACGTTTTTCATTTCATATTCTTGCATTGTCATCCGCTTCTGAGCTATGTTCTAGCTCATCGGAAAAATCAACTACTGAATTCGACCCGAACAGATATACAGGAAAACGAGTTAACAAAAACGTGGTATTAACAATATATTATGGAAGCCATACATTCAGCAGCAATATTTAACACTATACTATATTTTAAATACTATGTATTACTTTGATGACGAAACGCTCGATATACGTCTAAATTCTCGAGCTTAACCTATTAGGCTGCATTTGGTCCACTAAATTGCTTTCTCATCCGAGCAACGTATTGGCCAAGCTATCTGGGATAACTTAATTCAATTTGGCGCTGGGTCGATACCTCCAACTTTACTATATGGATTACGGACACAGAACAAAATCAGTATCGAAAAATGTTGATGCAATGTCGAAAAATAATGGAACTGACCGATTGTTTATTTATATATTTATCTCATATTATCGCGATATGAATTTAAAAACGATACATGTTAAGTAATATGTTTCTTTTATTTAAAGTACTGTATTGGATAAAGGATTTTACTCGGTGGTAGGACTAGGACTCTTTCTCTAACTAGGAGTCTGTTAGGGTAGGAACCACTCTCTTATTTTTTCCTGCTGCTAAACAGTTGTGCTTGCATTGTTGTGTTTCGATCAAAAGGGTATAGAGATCTAGCACATAGCACAGTAACATGCCGTGAGGTATTCAATATTAGTACTTAAAGGCAACAGCGCATATGTAACTTTCTTTGTTTAAAGTTGATTGCGGGTGTTAATGACCTGCATCTGGCACTTACTATCAACGTAACTATAAGTTCGTTTGTTAATTTATTTGCTACGTTATTAAAGTTAAATAAACTCATTAAAGTAAGGTAACAAAGGGCAGCTTTAATGCTAGTCGACATTCTCTGCTATTCAATCTATGGCCAGCTAAAAATAAACTGGTACATGCCTTGACTAAAATAAAAATTGAAAGTAATATGACCATATCTCTCTTTTTCATACTAAGCGCAAGTGGCTGTCGATACGACTTCATCAGAATGTTCACATCCTTCATCTTCTCTGTAGTGTTCTCTTTAATCCTTCTTACCCTACTTACCTCAAAAATCGTTTTGTGTTTCTTCGTGATTCCCATTCGCGTAACCTGAGATCAGCAGAGAGTTTGACATTGAATATGCCACTACACACTAGTAAATTTATGAACAAGTCTTACTGTACAGGCCGTTCGTTTATGGAATGAACTCCCATTGGCAGTTAAACGCGCTCCATCCCTACCGGTTTTTAAAAAACTAGTAAAGAATCATTACCTTGCACTTTGATTTGTAACTTCGCTCCCACACTAACCATTTAATATAATATATTATATGTAGTATATTGATTGCATTTAGTTAAATAATAAAATATATATTTATTTTTTGTATGTACATAATATATTTGTAGTATATGTATGTTTAATGTATATATATTTATATTTATATGAAATTTGTATACTTTTTTTAATCACAATAACGTGCCCTACCCTTGTCATCTTTGTGCAATTCTGTCCATTCACTAATTGTCTGGAAGCAATTGCTTTCAACAATAAGACCGCCCATTGCATACTTCCATTGTATATATAAGTAATTAGTAAATTTTTATATGGTGTGCAATAAAGAATATTAAAATAAATAAATAAAATAAAATTTTTTTTCGTCCTTCTGAATACTTTTTATATGTGAATGATATGTGTAATATCTTTTAAAGATCTAGAAGATGTAATATCTTTTAAAGATGGTTCCATTTACCTATTTGCAGACGACACAATGTGTCATGTTATGTCCAATATCTTCACATAACAACCTATACTATGATCAGTTGTGCAAATGGGCACATGATGTTGGGCTGGTAATCAATGCTCAAAACTAAACTGATGCATATACGCTCAAACTACCTAAATATGATACATAGCCCATTATCATTGCACATGAACACAGTTGTCTGTATCAGCAAAACATCAAATGTAACTGTAACCCCCTGAAAATGGTTGATCAGCATATGTATTTAGGCCTATTAATAAATAGTAAACTTAACTAGAGACCACATGTTATTTATATTTGTAACAAACTAAGAGCAATACTTTGTAATTCAACAATACTTAAGTATAAAGTTCTTTACCAAACTTTGAGACTTTTGTATTTGACATTAGCAAATTCAATAATAAACTATGGACTAAGTAACTATGGCAGAAACTATAAAACTTATATACAAGAAGTTTATAAAATAAAACTAAAAATTATAAAAGCAATAGTTCATAACTATGTTAAGCAACTGTACAGAAATGATGATTCAAACTTCTTTAAATATTGTAGAGCATTAAATGTATATGGAGAAATTAAATTAGCGGTCCTATGTGAAGAGTGGGAACAGTTGAGTAAATTAAAAAAATATAGTAAACCTGAAATACTACGTAAATTGAGCAGCTTACCCACATTTTAGCTTCCAACTTACAAAAACATTTACGGCAAGCGCACAAGGGAATATCTTTACTTAACGAGCTTCCACTTACCTTTTTAAATAAAAATAAATATTATAAAGTAATAATAGCTAAAAGAACACTAATAGAGTTTCTTATTAAATAACTATATGTTCGGAGTTGTATTGTATGTGTATGTTGTACTATTATACTAGTATGTGATATATTATCATTATATGTATGTATGTTATAGATATGTTATGATTTAATATACTCTTAATATATTTTAAGAGTATATTAAGTGATAACATAATTACTGTAAATTGCATGGTATGATGTGTTTAAACTGATATATCTCAAATTCATTTATTTATTATATATCATAGCGATTAGCTGATTATCTAAAAATATATAAATCTACCATTATTATCAATAATTGCTTATATAAGGTAATAGTTTAAAGTTAATGGACCGCAGCCATTAAATCAATATTTAGTAGTTTGTAATTTTTATAATAGTTTATACTTAGAAGACCACAGTAATGAAAATAATATATAATAGTTTATTGTTAATAGATTCAAAATGTTATAAAAACCAAATCCATTTAAAATAGTCACTTATAGTTTATAAATCAATTACATAGATTGAAAATATTAATGTTAATAATAATGCATATTTAAATTTTAACCAAATATTATGAAAAATAGTTATCATACTCAATATTATGACATTAATTATTACATAAATCAAATTAATGCATTAATATAGAAATAAATTAATTTATTAAAATATAAACTAAATTTTTATTTTCAATTTCCTGTATAAAATGCAAATTAAATTGTAAAAAAGTTATATTTTAAAACTTATTTAGCATGATATAAAAGGTTTGTTTTATTTATTTTTTATTTTGTTTTTATTTTATTTTATTTTATTTTCTTAATAGACCGCAGCAATTAAACTGTAGGTGTTTTCTGCTGTAGGGCTAAAAACACTTGTGTATCAGTTAGTTTCTTATATTTTAAATAATAAAAAATATGTAAATGGCTTATCAGTGTCCCTTAAAGATCTAAAGAATATTTAAAGACCATGTAAAACCTGTAATAATTAAAGTGAATAAAGCTTTTGTTAAGAAAGTGCGCTTTACCATCATCAGCAGCATAATTTTTCACCATTGGGTGATATAGTAGTCAAGCTTATTTTATATTTTTTGTTATATTGTTATTGACTTAAAGTAGAATCTATGACGATAATTCAGCCGACTACGCTGATTGCTCATCTCCGTTTTATACTCAAATTACGTCATATATGGATTTTCTTTTGGAAAAAAGGACTACAGTTGGGTACGGATCGCAAACTATATAAGTAGTTGGTTTGATACGCTATTCGACTACTGTCGTGAACCACTCCCAATGCAAGTATTTTAAGCTACGGTAATATTAGTAATGTTGCGATATATAATATTTGTATTTTCATCAATAAAATTCCTCCGTGTCCAAAAATATTTGGTAATAATTTTTTAGGCCGATTGAGGATGTTTGAATTCCTTCGGAGGATTGGAGGATGCTATAAATAAAATCAACTTATGGTTTTATTAAGGTTATGTAAACCTTTAAGGTTGCCAAAAAATTGGCAGAACAAGTAAGAAATAATAACTGAATTCTGGGACATAATTATCTAGTGTTTAATGTGAGAGTCAGTTTACTAGTCCTTAAAATTATTAATTTCCAAACAAATGAGGTTTAATAGATCTATTTTAAATCTAAAGACAGTATACTATTACATATTATTACAATTTTAAGAAGGTTACATAATACGACACCCCCTATGATGCATTCTGGGCGGGGGTAGACATAGACTACAATGGATGGATGGATAGTAAGAAAAAATGTGATATGAGAACTGTTTTAACGTTATATTAAATATCAAAAGGTTACAGGTTTAAATAGGCTTAAAATACACACATATCTGCAAAACAAAAATAGTATTATAACCGTCAGATTTGAATTAAAATTAATTCCTTAAATTATTAAATTAATAAGACTAATTAAAAGATAACAGATAACCTGTAAACTTTTTTATGACTAGATTTATTTTAGATAAATTTAAAAAATTAACAAAATATACTTAAAAAGCTCAATAAAAGAAGTTAAACAATAAATTATTATTATTGATATAATAATTGAAGATTGAAGCCGATCGGAGGATTCAGTTAGGCTGGGCAACATTTAGAAAGCTCGGGTTTTCACGTCGCCCATACCGCAAAGTCTGAAGACAAAAGTCTTGAACCAGTGCGTTCTGCCTGTACTCACTTATGGTGCCTAAACGTGGACACTGACGATACTTCTGCTCCAAAAGCTTAAAGTCGCTCAGCGAGCAATGGAAAGAGCTATGCTTGGAGTTTCTCTGGTAGACAAAATTCGAAATAAAGAAATCCGCCGGAGAACCAGGGTTACTGACATAGCTTTCCGTGTTTGTAAGGTGAAGTGGCAATGGGCTGGTCATGTCTGTCACAGAGGTGACAACCGGTGGAGTAGACGTGTTATGAAGTGGAGACCGCGTCTAGGCAAACGTAGTGTGAGACGCCCCCTGACTAGATGGAGCGACGATCTGCGCAAAGTGGCTGGTAGAAACTGGATGCGTGTAGCTGAAGATCAGGCTTAGTGGCGCGCCTTGGGGGAGACCTATGTCCAGCAGTAGACTGCCGCAGGCTGATGATGATGATGATGATGATTGATATAATAAAACTATTGAAGAGAAAGCCATTGAAGTTATGCTCCTATAGAGCAATTTTCTACTGATAGGCACATTATCAAAAAAAATCTAAACCATGATTAATATATAAAATTTAAACATAGGCACATTGTTGCATCCGAGCTGTATTATGTAACTTAATATAGCCTAAGTTAGGAGAAATAAAGCAGTGTTTAGCACCATTAAGTTTTAAATATAATGATGAGTTTCAAATGCATTAATGGCCTACGACGGTACATAAAATATCAATCTGGGAAAATATAAATCCTACAAATTTCACTACTTAAAACAGTGTTAAATTGAAAAATTATAAATAAATTTTAAAATATTTCCTATTATAAGGTTGGTGGCTGCCGAAAATCTAGTTCCCCGGTCAAACCTCAAACCTATTACGCGAGATATTAACTAAAGTGGACTGTATTTGCGATTGCTTCTATGCTTATGTAAAAGCGACTACTATAGCATGCGGTACAATGCACTCGCTCTTCCCTAAACTAAAACTATTACTTGCCAAATCGATGAAAGGAATCCTGCCTGATGGGGAGAACACAGAATTGGAGCGGTTAAACAATTATTAAATGTTAATCAGGCAGTAAATTAAGGAATGTTGACTCACCGGGGTTTCTTCTATCCTGTCGATCACTATAGCGACTTCTGGAACACTACCTCTCCCCCGCCCTTGAAGGATTTCCTTCAAAAAATAACTAAACAACTAGAGCTAAGATCAACTAACAAATAACTAACTAACGCTAAGATTACCTAAATTCAACTACAATTTTAATCTAGAAATCTAATTTAAATTATGGAAGAGACAAGGGGCACAAACGGACAACAGGACGTAGGTAAGACCCAACCGTGGTCTTAACGCGAGCTATCCTAATTACTCCGTCGGAACCGGGAAAGACCTCCTCGACGATTCCTAACGGCCAGTGGAGAGGCGGCGTATTCTCCTTAGTGAGCACAACTACCGTTCCTACAGCTAAAGGCTCTGTCGCTGTGTTCCATTTTTGCCGAGACTGCAAAGTATGCAAGTATTCCATCCTCCATCGTTTCCAAAACGATTGCACTAACCGATCTAATAATTTGTGGCGTGCGGAAATGCTAAGTCTGTTCTCATCCATATCCGCGGCGGGCAGATACCTTAGAGGCGTTAAATTCAAAAAATGTGCTGGAGTTAGAGCCAGCGGTTCCGAGGGGTCACTAGATAACGTCCGACAAAGTGGGCGGCTATTCATTACGCATTCAATTTGAGCGAGCACCGTACTTAGCTCTTCGAAGGACAAAATTTGATCTCCTATTACTCGGTATAAGTGGCTCTTTAGACTTTTAATATTAGTCTCCCAATTGCCCCCAAAATGACTCGCGGCTGGGACGTTCAGAGACCACTCAATGCGGTTCTCGGCTAGAATGTGAGCGAACTCCGAATTATAATACTTGCTAGCTAAGAGCTCATGTAGTTCCGATAGAATACGTTTTGCACCGACGTAGTTCGTACCGTTATCCGAATATAATTTACTTACAGGGCCTCTGCGGGATAGAAATCTTTTAAATGCACCCATAAAGCCTGCTGTGCTTAGATCACCCACGAGTTCTATATGCACTGCTCGAGTAGTTAGACATACGAAAATGCAGACGTAAGCCTTTGTGGATCTTATACCGCGCCCGCGAGTGAGCGTGACCTTAAACGGACCAGCAAAATCAGACCCGGTGTGCGTGAAGGGCTTTACTGATTGTATCACTCTGCAAGATCTAAGTTCCGCCATTTCCGGAAATGACGGCTTGGGGCGTGCCCGAAAGCAAGCTATACATCTGTGCACCCGATTGCGTATTAAACTACGTGCAGAAAGAATCCAATAATTCTGACGCAAGATCGACATCAATAAATCGGGGCCAGCGTGCGAGTTCAATTTATGATGATAATCGACTAATAAGTTCATGATATGGTCTTTACGCGGTAAAACTATAGGGTGCCGTTGGTCGAAACTCAATTGCGAGTTGGACAAGCGTCCACCTACCCTTACAATCCCATCCTGTAAAAATGGCTTAAGGCGTTGAAAGGCGCGACTACAAGCTCTATTCGATTGTAATCTTGTAATTTCTTCGGAGAAGTGCGCACGTTGAAGTTCACGTAATACTAGCGACTCGGCATAGTTGTAATCGGATGCTAAGATATACGAACGTCGCGGTAAAAGCTTCGCGAATCGACAAACGTAAATTACGATACGCAATAATTTCGACCAAGAGGACAAGCGGTTCGCCAGAGCAATAATTGGAGAAACCTCGCTCGAAACGCCCGCCACTAGAGCGTGTCTCTTCTCTTCCGGCGGTTGTGACACTGACGAAGGTTCGAAATCGGTTATTGGCCATTGTGAGGGATCCAAGGGAACCCAAGAAGGTCCATGGAACCAAAGCGGGTGGTCCTTTATTTGCATCGGGGTGAGTCCCCGGGATAGACAATCGGCAGGGTTTTCCTTACCGGACACGTGATAAAAGTTCCGCGTTTCTAACTCGTCTTGGATCTTGGCCACTCGGTTCGCGACAAACGTATCCCAACGGTGGGGTGAAGAATGAACCCAACATAAGGCGACGGTGGAGTCGGAAAAGGCAAATATCCTTTCTATGTGAACTCTATCCCTACATGCGCCGATAACTGTGGTAATAAGCTTGGTGAGTACTAATATTGCGCAAAGATCTAAGCGCGCCAGAGAGACAACCTTACGGGGGGGAGACTCTCGACTTAGAACTAATGAGGCTAATCGAATTTCTACCATTATTCTGGACATGGAAATATACAACGCCCCCGTAAGCCCTATCGCTGGCGTCTGCAAATCCAACGACCGTTATGCTGCTATTTCTATCGACATTTATATGACGCGGTATTTTAATTTCTCTTAGTAAAGGAAGTTCCTCTCTAAAACGCTGCCACAATCGAACAATGCTGTCAGGCGGCGAGTCATCCCAATCACATTCAAATAACCAAAGTTGTTTAATCAAAAGCTTAGCGTACAATACCACAGGAGCTACGAAACCCATGACGTCCCATAATCTAGCAACGCATGACAGTATTGTGCGCTTTGTGCATTTCTCTACGGGCGGATTTACCTTAAGGCTAAACACGTCGGACTCTGGTGACCAACACAAACCGAGCACCTTGTGTGTATCGGAATCGTCGAATTCCTTTATCGCCGAAAGACGGTGTGATAGTGGGATTGTATCTAAAACCGTACGCGAATTACTAGTCCACTTCACAAGATCGAATTGACCCGATTTCATGAGCCTTATGACTTCGGCGGTGGTTAGGGTGGCCTCCTCCACGCTATCGACCGAATACACAAAATCATCCATATATAATCCGCTCTCAATTGCCCTCTTAGCTTTAGGATAAGGGGGGACCTTCATCGTGAGCGAGCTGTCTCACCGTGCGTAACGCATGAAATAGGCTCGACTTTAAACCAAAACAAACGCGGTTAAATTCAAACACCATTAGAGGTTCCTTTGGGTTGCAGCGATATAAAATGCGTTGGAATCTACGGTCGCATTCACGGACCCCTATGCAAAGAAACATTTGGCGAATATCGGCGGATAGTGCTATACTAAACAAACGAAAATTGACTATTATATTAAATAAACTGCCCTGTAAATTTTGCCCACTATAATAGAGGATATCGTTAAGCGACAGGTGAGTGCTAGTTTTAGCACTAGCGTCGAGCACTACACGTAATTTAGATGTAAGTTTTTCCTCTCTAATGACTCCGTGGTGTGGTATAAAATACGACGGTGTGTCTTCGTAGTTATCTAATTTCGAAGCCACAAGCGATATGTAACCTTCTCTTATATATTCGTTAATAACGCCGTCGTAAGCTTCCTTTAACTGGGGCGAAGCGAGCATCCTACGCTCCAAGCTGTAGAAACGCTTTTCCGCCATTTGACGCGAATCGCCGAGAGATAAAACATCTCCTTTAAAGGGTAGCGCTACACTATATCTACCGTCGCGATCACGAACGGTCGTGCGGACGTAAATTTCCTCGCATAACCTGTCATCTGGACTAGCTATAGGTGGGACGTTCACCTCCTCCATCTCCCAAAATTTGCGGACTAACGACTCGAGCGGTTCGACAGCCATACCACAATAAGAGGTTGCCGAAATACTATCTAGGATGGGGGCGGAGCCAAGGATCACATAGCCCAATACGGTTTCCAGTGCGTAAGGCGCGGTATGCGAGGAGTTGCCCCTGACCTTATTGTTTAACAAAAGATAAGGGAAAAGCGATGCCCCAATGAGCATGTCTATGTTTCCAGGAACGGCGTAAGTGTTGTCTGCTAGAGGCAAATTTTTAAATTCAATCATTGCCGAGGTGTCAACCGAAACGGTTGGCAACCGTTCAGTGACCCTATCTACTACTAGTGCATTTATATCAAAGTTAACATTACGATCTATCCGAGAATAAAATTTTAAATTTATATATCCCTGTGTCGCTTTACTAGTACCTCCGATGCCTTTAACTACAGGACATGAAAGTGACCTATTTATTACTAAACCTAAGCGCTGACAACATTGTCGTGTTATAAAGCTATTTTGGGCTCCGCTGTCCAGCAGTGCACGGACGCTTTGTTCGTTTCCACGCGAATCCCTAACCAAAATACGCGCCGTACCCAGTAACACGGTCGAAGGAGGTTGTACTCCCATATTTGCCAATGAGCACAGAGCGACATCACCAGGTCGACCGCTAGAATCGTTGACCTTAGTAGGGGTGAATTCCTTATCCGCCTTACTTGACGCCGCTATGTTGCTATTTTCAAAATGTAATAGCGTGTGATGTTTCCTGGCGCACTTGCTACATACGGAACTCGAATTGCATTTTGCAACTAAATGCTTATCGCTTAAGCAGTTCAAACATAGGTTGTTTGTCTTTACTAACTTATAACGTTCGCTTGGTGAATATTTACGAAAAGTCGCACAATTATATAAATTACCGTGTTTATCTTTACATACTATACAAGTATGCTGGAGTGATGTCGGCGTAGCGGTTACGTAAGTTAACGACCCTGCTATTTTAGATGGTTGAGTCTGTCTACGGTCGACGCACCTTTTAATCTCCTGTTTAACGTTCGGAGAGCGCTGCATCACCTTTATTTGATCTCGCACGAACGATGCTAATGAATGAAAGGAAGGCATCTCCGAGCTACGATGCTCCATTTCAAACGCACGCACGGTGTCGGAGTCTAATTTCTTTAATGCTATATGGAGAAACACCACGTCCATAAGGTCATCAAACTTCAAATTCTTAAGTGCAGCCACCGATGCCACAAATTTATCTAGAAACTGCTCTAAGCCGTTGATGTTCGCGGATGATATAGGTTTAAGATCGAATATCTGGTTCAAATATTCGGAAGCTAACATTCTCCTATCTTCATATTTAGTTTTAAGCGTTTCAAATATTAATACGTAATTGTTTGCTGTAGGTGTAAAACCCGAGCAGATCGACTGTGCTCTGCCACTAAGTTTGCTAATTAAGTAATATAATTTTTCAGCGTCCGATAACCGTCCGGTTGGTAGTTCACTATGTATTTCGGGTCGCTTTGTAATTCCAAATGATTAATTTGGTCTAATATTCTTTCGTAATCTATCCGCAAAGTATCTATCGTTTCGATTTCATTCAAAAAGGCTTCCCGCACTGCCTCTATATTAATGTTCTTTATATAATTACTTATATTCTGCACACGCGAAAAGAGTATGTCCCTCTTGGCATAAAGCGTTTTAATTTTGATTTCACTTCCACTAACTGCCATTTTAAATTATTATAATAAAGTTATATTAATCACAATTAATCCCACACGCATAAACTACGTAGGATGAACACTCGGCGTGCCGTATTACGTAATCAGATCAAACACCCGTTGCGGTCGAGTCTACGCGTCGTTTGCTAAACCTAATAATTTTATCAAAATTGTGGGTAAGCGTATCAAACGGTTGCTATCACACCGTTTCAATTGTTTAATAAGCTTTAAATTTAACCAAATACGAGCGCTATTAAATGAATAATTCTGTTTGCGAGTACCAAATCAAATTTTTAATTTAAACGAACACTATTTAAGTCTATTCCATAAATTACAGTGCGTTATCTAAACAATTAATTTAAAATTCGACCAGAAAATGGTTGGATAACCACTAAACACCAATCCAGATCCTGCTCGAAGGACCATAAAATGGTGGAGCCACGTGTTTAAGGCTGCCGAAAATCTAGTTCCCCGGTCAAACCTCAAACCTATTACGCGAGATATTAACTAAAGTGGACTGTATTTGCGATTGCTTCTATGCTTATGTAAAAGCGACTACTATAGCATGTGGTACAATGCACTCGCTCTTCCCTAAACTAAAACTATTACTTGCCAAATCGATGAAAGGAATCCTGCCTGATGGGGAGAACACAGAATTGGAGCGGTTAAACAATTATTAAATGTTAATCAGGCAGTAAATTAAGGAATGTTGACTCACCGGGGTTTCTTCTATCCTGTCGATCACTATAGCGACTTCTGGAACACTCCGGAGAGAGACGGTGCGCGACGATATCTCACACGAGGTGAGGCGGGTTCCTGGAGCTCGACTGCTTCCAGGCCAAAGCGGTTTCCACTAGTGAGGTGTTTCCAAACGAGCGCGCGGGAAGAGGAGGTTGTAGTTCAACGACGGCTGCGATCGGAAGAAGAGCGCGCGTCGGTCGCGCGTGTCTTATATATCCTCGGGTCCGATGATTACGCGATGTTCTAGAATCGTCTTCTTTCCCCTCCCACCCCATCACCCCGATGTGTCGATAGGAGGGTACGAATGATATCGTTTGGGAAAGGGAATAATGATTCGGCAAGTTCCTACCGTCAAAAATAAAAACGCGAATGGTTTTCCGCGCAACCAAAGGTATTAAAATATTATGACAAGTTAAATATAAGTAATAAGTGAAGGAAGAAGTAAAGATTGTGAGTAATGATATTAAAAAATAAAGATGGGTTTGTTCAGTTTAATTAATTATGGTATCATACCTACCAGGTTATTATTACATTCTTATACTGACAGATGCATACAGCTGATTACCAAAAGATGCTAGCAACAAAAATAAAAGAGCGTCTTGTTTGTCGCTTACATCTTTAGGTATACAAAAGGAAACACTGACATATTTCTCTATGTTATAAATACAATATGATTTTCTTTATCGTACACCAAAGAAAGATTAACATTACAAAATAAACAAATATTGAGGAAAAACAAGTGACGGCTTATTTTTACGGAGCAATTTCTTCCAGAAAATCCAGAAAATAAATAAACAAAAGGGGGAAAAGATTAACAGGTAGAGTATTATACTTTAATTTATAATTAGGCGTTGATCAGTACAAATTAATTTCGAATAATAATAAACTTGTATTATTTCGCTGCACAATACCCTACCATGTAGTGACGGTGTAAGAATATTCACTATCCCATATCATCCCGTCGGTGTCGTAAGCCGCGACAGAGGGAAACAAATCAGGAGATGGGCAGAAGCGTCTCTGATTAGTGCTAAAAATAAAAATAAAAAATGTGGTTGCAATTATTTCAAATAACCCTATGGAGCAATCTATAGGGGAGGTATTCAGCAGTGTGTTTCACGGGGCAGCAGAGGTGTTCTGCAGTGGACTTTGATAGGCTGCAACGACAATGGTATAATATCCTAGAACAGATATCAAACACACATATGCTCTACAATTTGCAAATCCGTATGTAAACAGCCTGCAACGGAGAGCGCTTCAGCTTTTTAGTATCTATCGCTTGCATGAATACTTAAATATTTTTTGTAGTGCAATGTATTTCACTGATGCAAACGTAATTTTAAGCATAATTGGTGAAGATAGCACGTAACATACCAACAAAAATACAGTAAAATTAAGAACTTTCCGTTTTTAAGTCGATTTATGTACACACGCACACACACACACACACACACACACACACACACACACACACACACACACATATATATATATATATATATATATATATATATATATATAAAATTAAAGTGAGATGGTATAGGGGTGACAAACGAGCACATAGTCCACCTGAGGGAAAGTAGTTGCTGCGACCCATAGACATCTACATATATCCTCAATAACGAATCAAAATGCACATGCGTTGTCACTCGTGAGTACAAAGATGGAATGCCTCGTTTCCAGTACAAAGGGTCTCAGGTTCTTTACACTCAACAAACGAAACATAGCAGCACTAAGCTACTATTGAAAGCTGGTATTCTGTGAGAGCGTGGTCCTTCCCCGGTCGAGCCGACCCATTCGTGCTACAACATACCAGTAATATAGCTGCAACATGAAAATTGTGTCTGTTATATCAAAGTAACTGCCTTTTATCGAGCTGGGAGTGTCATTTGGATGCCTTTAAGACATAAATGACACAAAAATTATTGGTAACGAGACGTTCGTTCTAAATACTCAGGGGTGAAAAACCTTCTGCATTTTGATTCTTAATCGAGAATAGATGTAGATGTCTATGGGCTACAGCATCAAATTATCATCAGGTGCACTAAGTGCTCGTTAATCACCCTTATTCTATAAAAAAACATTTGTTAAATATTTGTCTGTCTATATGTGCGTATGCCGGGTTAATGTTCGGATTAGCTGAACCGATTGTGAAGTTAGTTTGTAATATGTTTTATTTAAAAAAAATTATACAATGGACGAATAGAAGTTAATGACGCCACAACTATGAATCCCACCCAGATTAAGATAGGGCGATTCGTTAGTTGAAAAGGAATTAACTAAAAATAAAGAGCTAAATTCGGCAATTACTTCGTATTAAGCAACGGAGATGAGTGATTTTACGTTAAATTGAAGAATCAATTTTTTGATGGAAAATAAATAAATTTGTGGCAATGAGAGATAACAAAAAAAAAACTTTTATTGCAAGATTGTTATTGTTTAGCTAATGACCTGATATAAGAATGACCTAAAATCACTCTGTGAATATTTGTAAATATTAAATAGTATACAAAGTTTTGCTTCAAAGGTCTTATGCCAGTATTCAGAGAAAATTTTAAGTTGAAACTATATTTTGTCATGGTATTTATAAGTATATATAATATACAACTATAACTCGAGATTGTCTTTGAAACTCTAAATACCGGTCTTAAAATGCTATATATAAGTTCAAAGCAAATATTTCGACGATAATATTTACTATTCATTCATTATGTATCTGTGACGATGTTCTATGTTCAGCAGTGGACTTGAAGCGTGAAGGGCTGTAACGAAGAAAACAGTGATGATAATGCCGGTCTAACAATATCTTCTACCGTCTTCTACGAAAACCAGAAGATGGGCAGCTTCTTTCTAATAATAAAATATACGGTTGCTAATGTGGCAAATATGGGTCATATTTGATGATGATGATGATATATAAGAATTAAGTTCAGCAGAGAACTTTTGATTATCTGTAACGTGTGCTGGAGGTGTAAAAAGTTCTCATCATACGTGAGCATGTCATAAAGTTCCCATAGAAAATTCATGTCTCTAATAGATTCCATTATAACTACCTCTTATATCATACGGATGTAAAATGCTCCACAGAAAGAAAATGCGAGAATGCTATTGAGATAAAATATGTAAGGTGAGATAAAATATGTAAGTGAAATGTCTTAAAATAAATACCTTTATATTTCTTTTCTATAAAATTCAGACTGCACACTGTACATATCAGATGAAATGTAACTTGTTATGTACTTTATTCAATGTACCAGGGTTGCCCAATGAATCGATTGGAAGACTAATATTTGGTCGATTGCTCTTGATGTATTAACTAAGGAACGGATTAAACTACATGCTAAGTCTAATACTAATTTAGGAACCTAGTTATAGCGGAAACATAAAAGTAAATATTTTACCTTTAGACTACGCCTATGATAACACGTCGAATGCGACACATTTATAAGATAAAATGCATATCTTATGGACAAAAACTTGGTTACGCCTGATATATACAATCATGTGGTAACATCCCAGTAGGTACATTTTTCACATTCAAATATAAATATATTTGATTAATCGGTCGATAAATTGAAGTATTAAATTTTAAAATATGTAGAGGAAAACACAGAAAGTTTTCCTTAATTACGGATGTCCCTGTTTACATATTCAGTGAATTTTGCTTTATAAAGGCTTGTGTAGATCATTTACTTACTTTGTGCTACTGTTTCTCCAAAAATGCAAGAACTCACTGAAATAATATTTAAATTAAAAAGGAAATCAGTCATGTGCGTACTATAGTTCCGAATACATATCTCTTGTACAGAATAAATGGTGACAAGGAAGCACATAGTTCACCTGTTGGTAGGTGGATGCCATGGCCTATATGGTCTATCGTCGCTTAAGAATCAAAATGCTGATGCGTTGTCACCCCTGAGGTCTATCAAAGAATACCTCATTACAACTAAAAAAGGGTCTCCAGTTCTCTACACTCACCGTATGAAACACAACAGTATTATTCTTCAGTTTCACACCGGTGTTCTGAAAGAGCTTACCCCAGTTGAACCGACCCACTTGTGCTGCAACTATGTATAGCTAGCGTAGCTGCAGTGGCTCTACCACTTATAAATACCAACAGCTTCAATTCAAAGATCAATCGTAATTATTGTAGCCAATGCATATAACTATATCTGAAGCTTTATAATACTTCTACATTATTCGGGACAACCCTTAAATTAAAAGTGAAAAGCTATTTGATACACAATATAAGCGAATCCAACAGCTCATATCTTCAAATGTGTAACTGAATAGGTGTATATTAAAAATCCAAAAAGATTTCTTCACCTTTGGACCCAAATCAGCGATTGAGAGCGATTATTAGATTTGCGAGACGTTTGGTACTGAGATAGCTTATCCGCCTCCCAGGCATAACATATACCAAAAGTTAAATGGATATACTGAAAGAACGTTTCTTTCAGTATATCCATTTATCAGTGTATAGGTAATAAAAAGAACTTAATCAGCATAACGTCACCTGTATGTCACAAAGATGCGGTCTCACAGGCTGAAGCTAATAATTACAAGTTCCTTATTGAAATTGAAGGAAGATTACGCAAATATTTTTTAATTTATTCATTAATATCTCATTTAAAACTAAATAAACATAGGGTAATCTATAATACAATTAACTTGTGACGTGCGGTCTCACAAGCCAAACTTTATAATAACAAGCTTCTAATTAAAAATGATGTTGACAGTACACAAATTTGTTTAAATTTATACTTTTTGTTATTTTAATACCACATACACACTAAAATAACCCAGTAATATTTTTAATATATATATATATATTGTAGATCAGAACGGGCAGCGTTTCAGTTATAACATAACTGAAAAATCATGTCACCAGTCAAAGGTTAAAAAACTGCACCCTACTTCATGTGTTTTTTTATAGGATAAGGGTGACAAACGTGCATACAGTCCACGGTAAGTGGATGCTGTGGCCCGTAGACATCTATATTTTATATACTCGATTAAGAATCAAAACGCAGATGCGTTGTCACCCCTGAGTACTAAGGTGGAATGCCTCGTATCCAGTAAAAAAGGGTCTCCGGATCTCTACACTCTCCATACGAAACACAGCAGTATTAAGCTGCTATTTTACGCTGGTATTCTGTGAGAGCGTGGTCCTTTCCCGGTTGAGCCGACCCATTCGTGCTACAACCATAATATAGCTGCAGCGTGGCGCTACCACGTTGAAAATATGTACGTTTATGATTTTTTCGTAATACAGAAATATAATGAGTCAACATTTTATATGCCGAATATTTAAATTGATTTTTCTTTGTTTCAGGTAGGGGAAGGCGATTATATGTGTAAAGAAAATTTATATATGTTATTAAGAGAGGCACCTATTTTCGCGGCAGTTTTATTAAAACTCAAAAGGAGACAGAAAATTAGGCATTCATTGTACGTTTTTCAAAGGTTTAGCTATTAGATCTTGAGATCTTGTTTTGTATTCTAAATTAATTCAATATAAAAAAGGCAGAGGCATCTCATTCAGATGTAAAAATCCTTAATTCGATGTACGTGTTTCCTAATTCCGAGTGTAAAATTTGCAAAGGAAAGAGATAGGAAGAATGATACATGATACTCATTTTCATTATTCTGCAACCAAAATTATTATCATTTAAAAAAATATGAATAATCATTACTGTTAGTCTAGACCTGACAAGTTAATTTTATTTTTAACAATTAATTGATGAATAATTAAAAAGGTTTTGTTTACCAATTTTGATTTTCTTTGCATTATTATATTGTTAAGTGAATATTTGTGTGATGTATGTATTGATTACGTAATAACCATCCATTCTCGTAATCAGTATAAACTTTTCATATTTGTGAAATAAATCCTATTATTATCTAATTAGTAGATACTATATATCCTCTAAATAAAATTTATCGATCAATTTGTTAAATCGAAATCTTTATTGTTACTGTAGACTATATAAATTTTTTCTTTTTAGATTTTTTACTTAAAAATATAGAATTAGAATAAAAAACAATAAAACAAATTCAATTGTTTTTCAAGGTAAAATAAATTAAATTCAAGCTTATGATCAGTCAGAAATCAGATTTTTTCAAGGAAACTTGTGATTGAAAAAATGCCAAGAGTATTATCAGAAGTTTTACCAGCAAGAATTATAACTTTGAGGGAAAAAGGGTATTCCACGAGAGAAATAGCACGCAGATTGCTGTATACCAAACCTGTGTCGTGGCCATATTGCAGAGGTAATTACGCTGACCGATCCTGCAGTGGAAGCCCACCTGTTCTGACCGCAGCTCAGAAGCGCTATATTGGATTGCCGGCAGCCTGTGACCCAACAATTAATGCCACTACTATAAAAGCAGCAGTGGACTCGAAATTAGCGCCCAGACTAATCGGAATTGTTAACATGAGGCTGGACTACGAACAAAAGCACGAAGGTCTCGCCAAGCACCTTTGAATTCACGGCAACGTCAGCCTATAGGCTCCTTCAAAATGAACAAGATGAAGAGGAAAACATTTGGCAAAACTATTTCTTCGTTGACGAATCGAGAATCAATACTCATCCAGATAAATGACATGCCCGTGTCTGGAAATAGCTAGAGACTCCAAAAGGCAAAGAAATGCAACTGGAACTTTTCATCAAGGCTGAAAATTGGTGTCCTTTTAGCGTGGGATTATGATTGGAGCTAAAATGCCTTTGATCCCGTATCGAGGCTCCATGACGGCATATAGGTACAAAACAGGCGCAATTGATTGAATGTTTAGACCATTCCGAGTAAACCATTTCGACACCACAAGGTTAGACTGGCCTGCCGGCTCGCTTGACTATAACTCAATAGGGCAAGCGTGGGTTGCTCTTAAGCGAGCTGTATGGAACCGTCAGCCATCTCTTCAGACAATGCCAGAGATCAGGGATGCCGGTATTCAAGAATAGGACAGGTCATCGCAAGAAATACTGGATAACTTGATCCTCAGCATACCCAAGAGGATCTCCGCAAGATTTTGAGCCAGGGGAGGAGTTATGTTGTATTAAATAAAAACCTTCTATTAAAAAAAATTGTATGGGTTTTATCATTTTCTTTCCATCAAAGGGGATTGCCCACTCTTCATAGACACTTGGGCCATTGGTGCCTACGTATAAAAGCATATAGATATGATAATATGCAATTAAAACAATGAAATGGTTAAGGAATTGCTTTAAAAAAGTCGGGGTTTTGAAGATATATAAGTTTTTATTTTCACAAATGCAGTTTTTTTAACAACTATTTTTATCGATTTTATCGCGTTTTATTTCTTTGAATTTTAATTCCAGACGTTTCGGGTGCTTTCCAACACCCATGGTTACGGCGGACTGAGGTGACTGACGTCCCAATGTCGGTGTTAACTCGGAGTACCTTCAGATTTTAAATTTTTATTTATGGTCCGATCTACAGAATGAACTTACTGTGTCTTGAAGTCTTGCAATGGTATGCTTGGGTTTAATTTTAATTTCATTAATTACAGGGTCTTAAGCAGGCCTCCTTCTCTATTGAAATTTTCTTTTATTTCAATAGTCTCAGGTATCGGTCCTTGATAGGAATTGATGTACCTTTTAGAGGATATGTGGTCTATCAAATCTTTTTTTATACCTCTATCTGGTTGGGGCCGTCCAGGATATGATCACAAATTGCAAACTTCCCTGAACCTTGATACTTCATGTCAGCTCGCTTCAAGATGTAGCCAATCTTGTCTGTGACACCCCTGACAAATGCTAGTACTGCACATGCTTGACTGTGGCTGGCTTCACTCGGTCACTGTGACGTTAGCGCGGGCCTGAAGCTTGTTGACGTGCAAAACCTGCTTGACGTGCTGAAGCTCGACGGCTCAATGTTTGCTGCCACAGATCCCTTGTGCTCTCTGTAACAAAGATTTGCTCACGGTAACTAACTGTGAAGGATAATGGCGAAATGCATTGTTTTCTATACACAGTATGACCTATGGTGTTGTTAGAATTTTGGATGACTAACGCATCTAGGAAAGCTAAGGAATTATTTGCCTCTAATTTAGACATCAATACATCATTCAGGAACTGAGTAGGAAGCAAAATATTAGTCTGATACCGTGCCCAACCCAAATATCATATTACTGTCATAACATGGGCACAGCATCCAACAGTTCGACGGTCGTCAGTACTTTTTAATTGCACTTCTACCAGAACCATTGCCACTAAAATATATATAAAATAAACTTTACGACAAATGGTGATGACTTGCAATTCTAGCCCTAAGTAAAGATCAGCTAGGGCTTAAGTTTATTCCTTCCATAATTCTGCTCCTCTGGTTATCACAGAGTTCTATCCGGTAGAAACCATTAAATCTTATATGCTCACCACAATAGTAGCGAGCTTGCTTTAATTGATATGTGACACAAGCAATTAATAGTATGTCGCTGTAAGTTAAAACAGGAAATTCCCTAACATTTTAAAGTCTACGTTTATATTTCTAAAGTTTGCCTGCCCTAGCTCTATTTAGATTGCTTTCCCTAGCATACTCAGACAAATCATTATTTGTCTCCATATTTTGGTGAACTATTTCAAGTATTTGAGCTGCATTATCCCTGTCCCTTATTTTTGTGTGGAATTTATTAATTATAGCAGCAGCCACAGCAGTCTGTCATGAAATGTGTAGAAGCCCTGTTATAGTAATTTTGATGAAATATTTTAAATTCAGTTTTAAAAATGCCATTCACCACCTCTACTACTCATATCGAGACATAGTCACGGCTCTGGATTTATTAGCATATCTTGTCATTAACTGAGATTCACCATCTGCTGGAGACATTGCTGCGGCCCTTAGACATCCACATCTATCCTCTATTAAAAATCAAAATGCAGATGTGTTGTCACCCGTGAGGACTATGATCATTTTCTCGTTTCCAGTAAAAAGGGTCTCCGGTTCTCTACACTCACCATATAAAACACAGCAGCATTAAGCTACTATTTTACGCTGGTATTCTGTGAGAGCGTGGTCCTTCCCCGGTCAAGCCGACCCATTCACGCTACAACTATACTTCTAATATAACTGCAGCATTTCTCTACCACGTATAACACACGTACATAGTAATTGTAATCACAAAAGAGACATACTCGCAATGCTGATGGAACATTGAGTCTATTGGAATTGTTACAACCAGGTAAAAAAACATTGATTTGGTGTTAGTGGCGCTTTTAAATAATTAGTTAGCAGTACACTGTTTGATGTATAATCTAAGCTTTGTTGTTCTGGGTGCAGTACATTACAATAAATCACACACAAAGAGGATGGACTAGATGATTCAGATGGTTCCCGTTCTGTAGTTGAATGTGATGCTGTTCTATCAGTTCATTGCCAGCAATTACGATACACACGGCATGACAACGGCAACTGAAATAATGTAAAATACAAAAAATAAAGTCAAAAAAAAAAAAATAGATTTGTTTATTTTAAACTCAAATATAAATAAAATATTTGTCAAGTTAAATGTTACTGCATAAGGATGAACTTAATGCCCTATATTATTTAATAATTAAGGCCTGTCAGACTACCACCAGTCCAAAAACAATGAAAAATCAACTGTCTCCTTATTTGGTAGTTGATAAAAATGGTCAATCTCATAAATAAGCTAGTATGTTTGTCAGATATAGCTTGTGCAGATGTGAAAAAATAAAACAAGTTCTTGAGTTGATATAAAATTAGTGTAAAAACATGAATCAGATATCAGATATGAGCATCACACTTAATAAATTTAAAAATGTTAAACACTTACCTCCAAAATTATATCCAATTGTTGAGAGATCAACAACTGCATTTTCCAACAAAACAAAATAACACAATAACACGCAATTGGATTCTTGTGACATAACAGTGAAGGGGGCCTACCTGTCAGATTCGATGTTGCCACTTAACTGTCATAAAATCTATGAAACGATATCGATTTTTATTCGATTAATAATATCATAAAAAGAATAATCCTAGACGCGGTTTAAGTTCTGCACGCTTTTTAAAATATAATTTCCTTTATTTATGGAAATTCTATTTCAAACGTATTTTTAAGAACAGTTAACTTGTGCTGTCTTGTTTTGTAATGCTTTAGAGAATTCATGGTAAATCAGCTAGAAATTAACTTCTTGAATTATCATAACATAATTCCATTTAAAATGTTATGTTAAAAACAGATAAGAATAACAGTTAATTTGTGCAGTAGCGTTTTGTTATACTCTAAAGAATTCTTGGTAAATCAATTAGTAATTCGCTTGTTTAATTATCAAAACTATAAATGTGAAGGTTGTCATCGATTTCAACCGAGCCTATAACAACGGTTGTTTTTGTTTTTAACGGTTGACTACCGCTCTTGATGACTTGAAATGGATAAAAACCCATTTTGTGCAATAAGATTTTTTCTCTTTGGTAATGAATAAAGCACAGAAACCCCTATAATGTATAATAGCCCTTTTTTTTAGATACAAGTAGCACATTTTAAAGAACCGCAAAAACAACTTTGTTATTAACACAAACACTATGAAAAACAAAATAATTTGTTGCTGGCTATAATGATAGTGGTATTTTTGACTCGATTTAAAATATATGCTTGTTACTACAGAACTCTTCATGGGTCTGCGAGTCCGACTCGCACTGAACCACTATTTTCAACTTTTAGTTTTATTTTAATGAATAGTTTTTTCGTTTAAGCGGAGCTCTTTTACTTTAGACTTATTACCTCTTTATCTATAATAATCAATCTGAGTAAGTAAAGTTTGCAAATACGATTATTAAATTGTAAAAATAATAATTGGATTTGAACATCTTAGGTAGGTATTTAGTTTTATTTATTTAGAAAATATTAATCTCACAATTAATTATTGTAATAATATAATTTTATCACACAACTAATGCCCTCATTAGCAATGTAATGGTGAAATAATTTTTAAAATCGGTCTAGTAATTTTTGAGATTAGCCAAAAAACGTATTCATTGAAAGTAGCGCCCTCTATAATAAAATTCATCCTATATTAGATATCTAAAATTATACATAACAATCTAGTGGTGAAAGAATTCTCAAAGTTGGTCAAGTATTTTACTTTGATAGTAGCGCCCTCTATAATAAAATGCATTCTACGTTTTTAAGCACCATAACAAAAAACGATTCAACATAGCCTAACCCGCACACACAGTAAAAACATAACCATCCTTTTTCGTCTGTAGTCGGATAAACAACTGGTTAACGGTTGCGTATCGGCTGCTTTGGATAAATATCCATTGTCAACGGTCCTTTTAAATATATATCGTAACATCATAATAATTATTGAAAAATTATATTAGCATTGTAATAATGACACCATAAGTAATCGATCAAAAAGGGGGAATCGATTTTTAATGAGATTTGTGATTGGCAACACTTTTTATTTTATTCACAAACCTTTTTTAAAAATTTGATTTACCTAATTTTATTCTTATCTTTTCGGTACTTTTAATTTGTGCAAAAATATTCCCATCTTTTTAGGATAAATGAATACCGCGATTAATAACCATAAATATAGATATATTTTTTTAACAAATGCACATTGTTGGGTGTTTCATGGTCGAAAGTGGGCAATGCCCTTTCTGTTACAATTACTTTTATTAATACAAAATAAAAAAAGAGTTTTTTAAGTCCCCTGCTTTGGGAAATGGCAGCATTTTCTACGGTGCTGCCAACAATATATGGAGCATTTACCCCACTTGGTGGTTGCTGGCAAAATTATCTAAACTTGAAAACTAATATGTTTTACTTGCTTATTTAAATAATATACAGTTAGTTATAAGACTAGTAAGGTTGTGAATGATAACACAGTTTAATTTTTAAATTATTTATTGATTTATTTTTTCGGCAATAATTATGTTCGAAAGGAATAATTCCAGACATACTCGTATCACTGTCACTTTCATAAACGTCGTCATCATCATCTGTCGTATCCGAATCTATGCTGCTGTCATTTCCTAATTCAATTATGAACTTATCAGTAATATCATCCATACAGCCATGAAGTACATAAAACTTGTCTTCTAAATTTTTTACGTGTTCACACTGCTTTTGCCAATCCTGAGGGGTTATAGATGAAAAAGCTTCTTCAGTTAACTTCACAATATTCCCAGCTTTTCGGCCGACATTATTGCTGGCTACTCGTCTCTTTAAAAGACTCCACATAAACTCAATCGCATTTAAATCGCAGTGGTAAGGGGGCAACCTAACCACTTTATGGCCATGAGAAAGCAATAATTTGTCAGCCTCATAAATCGGCGCTTCTTTGTGCTCTTTTATAATTTCATAAAGTTCTGCTTTCAGCATTGTTGGTATATAAGACAATCCCTTGTTTGTTATCCAATTTTGCATTTGAAGTTTTGAGGAATTCATAGTAGGTGCTTTATTTACTTGTACGGTATGATAGGGAGCGTTATCCATCACGACTAAGGAGTTCGGAGGCAAATTGGGTATAAGTTTCTCTGAAAGCCATTTTATAAAATTGGTTATGTTCATATCGTCATGGTAGTCCCCTGATTTACTCTGTGATTTAAAAATCAATTGAGCATTAGGAATAAACCCTATTTCTCCACCTGCATTAATAATTGTCCACCGCGTTCCAACAGAATCACTTATTAGTACTCCGTCCTCGTCGTCTTTTTGCTAACATTTTTTCAATGCATACGATGCGTGAATATATGTTTCATCTAAGAAAACTATTGGCCGACCAACTGCTCGATTTTGTCTCATAGTAACGATATACTTGCGTCTCCATGCAACTATGTCGTGCCTTTCCATTAAAAATTTCCGTTTCGAACCACACTTTTTATACTGAAATCCAATTTGTTTTAAAATTTTCCACAAATTCGTTCGACCTCCACCAAAGTTTATGTCATTCTTTAATTCTACAAGTAATTTATTTAAAGTAGGAACAACTTTTCTTACAGTATACATTTCATGGATTTTGTTTCTTATTGCGCATAAATCGAAATCATCAAGATCCACCGTTTTACGTCTTTGACGGTGTTTTCCAGGAGACTTGAGTTTTTGAGATGTAGACGCAGCAGTTTCACCTTCTTTAGATATTCTACTCACGGCTTTTTCCGACATGCCTGAAATAGACACCAAATTTGTATCATTTTATAAAATTAAATATTTATAAAATACAAATACAGACATTATCATAAAAAATAAATTAAATTAACTGAGTACGTACTTTTTTATTTTAATTCGTAATGTTAGTAATTTCTTATTATTACCCATACTAAAGGCATGTTGCATGAAGCTGGCATCCCTATTTTACTAACCTGTCATGGTTGCGACGCGAGTTCGCACTTGATTGAGTGGAATTAACGAGGCTTGGTTTGCCTTTTTCTCTCTCACAAAAGGCACGCTCCTTCAACACAACCTCTCTTGCACTGCTTCTAAATGGTATCGGCATAATTAATTCGGAATATTTTAAATAATAACACAAAAACGAGCGTTATAATCACAAACTGACAACAGATTGACAAGCAATAGTGCCAACATCACAGCAGGGGACATCTTACGGTGAACGGGCTGTAAATATATCTAAAAGTCATAAAGATTATTGGGAGCATTTGGCAGAAAAAAGCGCTAGCAAGCGCTTGTAAGCAAAATGGCGAAACTAAATAGTTTTCCTCCAGGACACGTTTGTTAACTTCAGTAGCGCTGACACAATCCGCCATTCTGCTTATTTGGTTTGTTTGTTTTGAAGTAGAGTTTACTTTATAAGTTGTTTTTTACAATATTAGTTTTAAGTAATATAATGACATGAATAGACATATACATGTTATTAAAAATTCATGATTGGTAAGTTTTTAATATGAATACTTTACAAACATATATTTAAATTAGGTTAGGTTCCCCGGTTAAAACTAACATCGTGTCCTAGAGGAAAATAGCTAGTTACGATTTGACAGCGCTTACCGCTTACGATCGCAATTTTGCTTACAAGCGCTTGCTAGCGCTTTTTTCTGCCAAACGCACCCATTGTGTAACCTAAAACTACGTCATCGTCCTTTCTCACCCGAGGCCATGCTAATCATTAGTCTAAAGGTTTCTCTGTCTACGTATTTTGCGGTAGGCGCCATTTTCCAAAAATTTTCTTTGCGATTTTAGTTGTTTGTTGAACAAAATGAGTAATTTCGACGATATTTTTATTAAATTAACACCAACGGAACTCAGCATAATTGCACAAAATGCGTCGGAGAACATTTTACCGGAAAAGTCAAAAAGTCGCTACATATCTACATACGACGAATTTATTGCTTGGAGAGAAGAGAAAAAAGCAAATAGTTTTTTAGAAAATGTTATGTTGGCATACTTCTCCGAACTCTCAGCAAAATTAAAACCTTCTACGTTATGGCCGAGGTTTTCGATGATAAAAAGTATGCTGAAAATAAGGAACAACGTGGATATAAATGAATAACTAAGTTAGTTGAGTTTATTCTTTTTTTATTATTTTATTAAATTGCTTCATTTTTTCGCAACTGTATTAAAAATAGTTGTTCAGTACAAGTGCGGAACCGTCATTGCAACTTGTTCCGACTGTCAGCCCTCACCTTCGGCTGCGCCTCGGCTCGGTTAGACATTTGTCGGAACTCTGCAATAACAGGCTTTCCGCACTCATAATGAAATACACTATTATTTTTTTAATTTGACACGTGTATTTCTATTTAAAAATCACAAAACGTAAGCACTTTTTCTTTTTTTTTTTTTTTTTTTTTTATTAATGTGTCACTTCAGCAATTTTACTTCTTTAATGTAATATTCATTAATATAATATTTAACATTATAATAAATAACTTAACTAAAATAATAATTAAAATTATAATATTTACAATTAAAACTAATTATATATACAATATAAAAGAAGAAACTATAATATAGAAAACCTAAAACTAAAAATTTAAATCGTCAAAAAGACCTGCTCCCCGTGGTATAGTGCCAAGAACGCTGGCTGCGTTTCCTCGCTGAATAGCTATACTTAGCCTTTGAGCGAGGAAAGAACCAGCCCTCTTATCACCAGCAGCGACGACCAGTCGTGGATACAGTTCCTTTAGAAACTTCATTGCACGTGGACCCCACGGACCGATAGTCTCTACAGCAAATGGCACAAATATGTAGTCATTTCTCAAAGACTCATATTTGCGCCATTTACTAAATTCGGCTGCCTCTGATGCCGCCCCGGCTCTACAACAGGTACCCTTGAGATGAGAGGCCGCCAAAGTGTCAACGCAAGTAGCATCCCACACTAGGGCTTTACCTCTCTCCCAAGGGACCAAAGTCATACCGTCGGGTCTCTTGCCATCGTCTCTAAATATCCCGCAAGGCTCTAAAACCGAGGGGATATTTATAGAGACAAGAGCCCTTCGGATGATTTCGTTCAAAGAACCGTGACGGGAAAACCTACCTGCACTTTTTTGGCATGAAAGTCCGTGGAGCCCAAACTCATCGACGCTGCTACCACAGGGGCACTGGTGAGGTTGACAAATAGCCACTCCCAGCCGGATTCCTACTTTTTATTGATAAAGTGACATTTTGAAATATATTAGCTTTTACTAGTGATCACAAACATTTTTTGTGTTTGTACCTAATTAATCAATTATATTTATTTTATTACTCGCCGGTCGTGCCACGTAGGATGAAATTAAATAGACTCCACTGCGCATGTATAATCATGCAGAAAAATGAAAATTTTATTATGGCATTTTAATATGTAAAAAGTCAAAGGTCAAAATTATAACTACACGTCAAAGTCTCCACGAAAACTGAACGATATATTTATATATCATCGTTAGGTTTTAACTGCTTCTAAATAATATTCTGCATTTTATGTACACTTAGTTAAAGAAATAAAATATTTTGTATTTGTATTTTTATTTGTAATTGCTGTTTAAACTATACTATGCGATAGCCTTCGATTATAAGGATATTTTACATGCAATAACTTGCAAAAAAAATCATCTTGTAGAAAATAACAAAATATTTACAACTTTATACAACATACTACAAACTACGCTATTTTAAATAGTCCCAAAATAATTTATGAAGTAATAAATATTTGCACACCATTTGAAAATATTATAGAACAATATTTTTAAAAGTACAAGAATAATCGCAATAGTTTAAAATTTTATATCAGGTAGCCGCTAACACTTTTGATTTCGATAGTACACATGACGACACAGAAAGGTGCGCGGGCGACGGGACGCAGGAAGAAAATACTAGGGAGTAGCGCGTCGCCCGTTGCTATGGTTTCGCTTCCCCGTACGTCACACCTCACCGCGCCGACACCTATTTTTCGGTTCTGCTTCTGCGCACTTCCATGACTCGTGTTGTGTGGCCTATATATTTTCTTAAGCAAGATGTTGTGTAAAATGATAGAATGTAGTTTGTAAATTATTATCCATAAATGATACTTAAACATTAAAACTACTTACCTAAGTTTGTGATAGTTATTTTCAAGGAAATAGTTACTTACGCGTTATTCATATTAGTATACATTTACTTGTGCATATGTACCGTGGAATAAGGTGTTCATAAAACATCTCCCGATCTACTACGCATCGGAATAGTATTTCAGACCAAAAATATCGTTTACCTTACCTCGACTATTAAAAATTGCAAGGTTTTTGCATAATGTATAAATAGATTAACTGAAAAATCATCTTAATATAATACTTGCTAAAAATTACTTTGAGTTGTGTATAGAACTTAAATTTTACTTCTGGCTTTCCCATATAGGGTAAACTGCCCTAATCTTGTCACTCCGCCAATTATTGATACTTATACAGATAAATTAAAATCATAAAATTCACGTTAAATATAGGAGCAAAGGTGTTTAAAGTAAACGCATATGTATTTATATTTTTTGTAATGGCAATACATTTTGAGTTCTTTAACAAGCATGGCTGAATAAAACTAGTCGAATTACCAAACGTCTTGTTGGAAAATCAGAAGGGTAAGTACATAAAATATAGCATAATTTTTCGTCTTTGATATTTACATATATATTGATGTTTATATTTTGTGAACTGATGAAAAATCTATTAACATTTCTATAACCTCACTTTTTCGCTAATTCAAAAATTGTGAAATTAAAATAGGGGTGTCAATAATTGATAGCTAAATGGAACACACTACACGACTCACGACACACGATTAATTTCAATCAAGTATTTTACCAATAACTAAAAAAAAATTAGTTTGAGTATTAGCTCAAAAATAATAAAAATAATATTAATTATCATTCCGTGATTTACAGTATGGCAAACTACAAAACAAATCCTGGTTTAGAGAAACGCAAAGGTTATCTAAATAAGATTAATAAAAAGAAAATATCTCCAAAAAAAGAAAGCAGTACTCTTCAGAAAATATAAAATTAGCAATAGAAGCAATAAATAAAGGGATGTCCAAGAATTTGGCTTCAAAACGTATTATGACACAACCTAGCCAGCGACCATTCATTTGTAGTCTTACATACTTGTAGTAAGGGGCTGCGGCTGTGTGTGCTGGAGTAGTTGAAGATTTTTAAAATAATAATGATGTATATATAAATAATATTATGGTATGAGGATAACCTCACGGATGGTCACATAAAAATCCAATCCTAAGGATGGATGGCGTTGAAATTCTTAATTTAACAAAATAAAGATTATATTCTAGTGGTAACTTTAAGATGGTGCTATTGCTTAGTCCGCTTAAAGGGTGAGAAAATTTCCGTTTTTTTATAGAATAATTGACATTGTGATGGCCGATAGACATCGATATTTATCCTCGAAGAAGAATCAAAATGCAGATGCATCGTCACACCTAAAGACTAACATAAATGTCTCGTTTCCAGTAAAAGGGGTCTCCGATTTTCTACACTTACCATACGAAACACAGCAGCATTACTTATGAGAGCGTGTTGCTATCCCTAGGGAGTTATCCTCGAATGTCCTACACACTTGTTATACGCAGCCCAACTTTGTAAGTAACATAGAAAACTCATTCAAGACTATATGCTTGCTGGAAAATTTCCGAAAAAGTAGGCCTGAAATCTTATTATAAAGTTAAACATAAATTGTCTTTCTCTTCGGTTACTTACCTACAAGTTTTTTAGGCAAAATTAAAAAAAAATCTTGCGATAAATTTTCAGAAATATCTAATATCTAAGAAAGGAATAAACTTCTTTCTATTCGAAAAATCTCATTTTGATAAATGTGTCAGTGTCGATTTCAACGTTGCGATAACGTCAATACAATACTGAACGAGTGTAGAACAATTTGCATATCAATTTGTAATCTGCCTTAAGCGAAGAGGGGCATACCCTTTCATATTTCTGCCAATCCGGTGCGATATGATCGGTTTTTATCACATTTAAATACAGATATAGACTATTTATATGTTAAGGTTATAAGAAAATCTGATCATATACTTGAATTTATAATCTAGAGATCTTTCAGTGGATATCGCTTCAAGAGTGTCGGAAGAATTGTAATTTTATTATTATTATTCATTCCTCGTTTAGTATTTGTTATCTATGTTTAGTATTGTGTATATGAGGATATTTATCCTTGTACAATTCACGTCTTTAAACTGCCTCTACATACAAGAGAAAATGTTAGTACATACTCATAACATAAAATTCGTCGTAAAAAATTGAAAAAAAGAAGAATGTTTCAAAGTCAAAATTTAGATGGGATAAGATAGAAATTGGGCTAAAGGGGGGAGGTGAATGATTCAAAATTTTGGAAACGAGACGCACACAGGATAATTGCCAATTTATGAAAAATTGATCGAGTTCAAAAGAAAAATTAATTTTGAGGCTGGGAAAGAATTTTCAAAAACGTTGACTATCAAAGTCTATTAATTTTATCATTTTCATTGGTATCTTGGTTTACCAGTGAGAAAATAAATACCTAAAATATTTGAAGATCGGATTAGAGAGATGGACCAAAATAAATAATAATAATCAAATTTAATTTATTTAAATTAAACAAGACCCAACCCGACAAGATTAATGCAAATAGTGTTATAATATATAATATAACTGAGTAACTCACATATAAAGTAATATAAATTGAAAATTATTAGATAATGTACTTGGGGAAGAAAGATTCTTGAGTGGTCACCTACTAGATGGAGTGACGACCTGGTAATATATGCAGAAAGCTGGTTGATGCAAGTGACTCTAGACCTTGCCTGAGGCAATCGTGTACCGTAGTGGTGTAAGAACATCCACTTACCAATATCGTACAGTTGGTTTTGTCAGAGATTACGGAGGGAAATTAAACCGTAGATGGACAGCAGCCTGATAACAAACTGAAATCAATAAGAAAACTGCAGTTTCTATCTCGTCTGAGTATGAGGCAGTCTATTGGAAGGGCGGTTTTTGGCAGAGGACTTTATAGGTTGTAATATGTATGGATGGTTTATCTGGAAAATATGGATAGTTCCCTTCGGATTTGAACAACAAAAAACAACCAAAATATCATTTTCACTTTGCGCAATAGAACGCATAGTTACTCGAAACACCGAAAAAAGCCTGTGATTATGTCAAGAACAAGTGCTGAAAGAAAGAACGATCAATGTCAAGTACGAGTTTATAAGAGAAAATGGCAGATGTCACCGTCGGTTTTGGATATTTCATACACGATCGTCGTTACATACACGATGTTAATTATTAATTCAAAGTCCATTACAGTCAACAAAATTCACTGCAAAACAAAAGCTTCTCCACATAACAGTTTATAATCATTTTATTTTAGTAATAGCAGTAGTGGTTATTCTTAAATCGCCACTACACGGATAAACTAAAAAATAAATTTGCGTAAGTATAAGGAATAATTATGTTATTATTTTTTATGACCTTACGTCTATAATATTGCAGAAATTTATTTCTCATAAATATTTTTAAACCAATGCCGCCTAATAGTTTTTAGGATATGCATAACAACACACTCAAGCTCTTTGTTATATGGATTTTCTTAACTGTCCTTCGCATACATCGCCACCTCTACGTTACTATACAGAGAACACACTTATAGATTATACAGTCCAATTAGCAACCATAATTGTGTGTGTTCCGAAGTTAGCGTTGCGCTAGTGTTTACTATTCTAAACAGAATTCAAACTGGAGTTTGCTGAGCAGTTACGCTTTGAGGTCAGACTATGTACATAATAATTGGTTTATGAATTTTGGAAAGTTATTAGATATTTATTTATTATTGTGCCATATTCATCCTCTCCACGTTACCAGAATAAAGTGCTGTATAACTGTTATTGAATCACTTCCATTACCAGCTGTGAATTTTTAATCTATAGGTCTAAATCTACTTGTCTGTAAAAAAGTATATTTCGCACTCGTAACCTATTAATTAGTAGATTATTCTATTCATATTTTTCTATACTATTGTAGCTTAGCGCTTGCCTTAATTGTTTTTCGACTGATCCCCGCCGGCGCTAATTAAATTGGTAGATACCTAATGCTGATTTTTCAATACGTTCGAAGAGCAAGAAAACCAATATGATTTTTTTTAAATGTTTCTGAAAAAGTCTTTTGGATAATTATACTGTTCTTATTATTAACCTTATTACATGGATTTACAAACATGAAGAGAAACGAAAAATTCTTAAGCATTAAATCGATCTCTCGGTCACCGGTACGATTTCTTTTAGAACAGCGTATACTATGTGGCATTAGATGTCACCACTTTTACTGTTAGGACTCCTTTTTAAACTATCTGGTCTATTTTTAACGTTAGAATCTATCTGGGTAGGCTAATACCCTCTTACCATTTTCTGCCACGCACCAGTGCGTGTACTGTTGTGTTGCGTACAGAGTACTACAGGGTATGTGAGGCGTTCCATCTTGTTCCCCAGAGGTGATAACGCAGCCTTCTTTTTTAAGGTCGATAAGCATCCTGGGGCTGGAGTAGGTGTTCGATTGTATGTATGAAATACAAGGTGAAATACTACAATCCTACCATCATTGAGGAGATGGGTGCTGTTCCCAGTAATGGTACATAATAATGTAAGCTGTTACTTAAAATTTTTAACAAGGATATATTATTATTAATACAGTAAAAAACTTTAAGAGTACACGTTAAACAATTTACATTAAATGAAACAGAGACTGATTATTTTAAGTCTGTAGTAGCTCTGTAGCCAAGAACTATTCGCATATATCACTTAGCCACAAGACAATGTAGGCAGTGTATCTTTTCCGCTTTAAAACAATTTAAATGTTTTACTTTTATTTTTTGCAAGCATGTCTTTGATCCAGTTTACTTATTGAGGTTAATCTGTTTAACTTTCTTTAAATCCAGTTTTAGATAATAGAATTTCTGTGGCTACTTTCTATTTTATTTATTTTATTTTAGAGATGTGCCAAGCCGGAACAAATTAAATTGTGATTGACGTGAAGGAAAAGATCGTGAGGAAACTTGCATCTAAGAAATTTAAGAAAAATATTTCAAAGACTTGTTAACTCGGCCAACACGCATTGAGGCAGCGTGGTGGTCACTGCCCTAAAACTCTCTCAGAAACAAGAGTAGGCCCGCGCCAAGAAGTGGGATGTGTATTGGCTGTAACTATAACTATGCGTAATCATGTAGTCAGAGGTTATACACGTCAGGATAATGTCGTAAGAAATTATCCTGTTAAATTTTGAGCGGATGTAAACATAAAGTAAATGTCTTATAACTAAACTAACTTACCGCAGATATTTAGATAGAACCCAAAGTTAGGGAACATTCACAATTAACATACTGTGGCCAGTGGAAGGAAAAGGGGAGATCTCCCGCCGGGCAAGGTGTTCTGCCCGGGGAGCGGCCAACACTCCGTGTAATAGTTCGGAGATGTTCTCTATATACTGTTTATGATTCGGAACTTTTGATAGCGCGATTTAGGCTTCGGTGTGTTTCACTTGTGGCGCGACGACAGCGCCGCCACAATACTAAATAATAGAGTTGATTAGAAAACCGTAGGTTTATATTACCGTACCGTACCGTACCGTAGGTATATAATACTATTGAAATTATTTGGAATAAGGCTTACGTCACTCTTTTATTGAAATTATTTATTCCGAAATGTTTTTCATATAGCCCGTCGCACAAAAAGGCGCGCGATACATAGCGTATTGCTTAATCCTACGTTATATTATCACTCCGGTTATAAGATAGATGATAAAAAAATAACATCTACTTATTTTCTGTGTAAAAGTGCTTATTTACATTGTTTAATCAAATTTCTTGCACGAATATTATATTTTTAACGTTTTTAGTACGTAGTATGCTGGTTTTTCTAATATTAATAATAGTGTATTAAACTTCTAAGAGTACTACGCAACAATCCACCGCTGGACATGCCGTCTCCCTTTGAGATAATTTAACGTCATTCTTCATCATTCTCTGTCACCGCCACCTATGAAATTGTCGTATTTTTGCAAATCAATTTAACTTAATTTTTCTGTATTTTTATTTCCATTAAGTAACAAAAAATAAACTATGGTAATCGTTGCATGTTTACCATCGCAGTGGCAGTTTATTAATGCCCTTCTTAGAAATCAGCTAGACGGGAGGCAACAAATTCTTCAAAGGCATTTTGTATATGCCTCTCGGGTATTACATTTTTTTCTCGCCAAAAAGTTATACAAATTCTGGAAAAAGTGAAAGTCTCTACCCGCAAAGTCTGGTGAGTAAACGGTGAATGACGGAAAGCTTTCAACCCCAGCTCTTGTAATTTACAGACCATCTGTAGCGCAGTATGAGGTCCCGCGTTGTCGTTCAGGAGTAGCGGGGACTAGCTATTTACCAAAGATAATTGGACGTGCAAGCTTTTCCATAATTGTGTACAGTTTTTCAAAGTACACTTCTGCAATAATGCTCATCCCGTTTGGGAAGAAGCTGTAATGAATTACACCAGCGCTGGCGCTGCACCAAACAGTGACCATCACTTTTCTATGGGTAAGTTTTCGTGGACGGCATTGTTTACTAACTAGACCACTAGACAAATCCATTCTATATCTTCTTCTGTAGAGAATTAAGTCACTCTCCTCGATCATTAAGTTTGTGGGATACAAATTTGTCGAGCGTTTTTACTTTGCCAATTTGATGCAAATGGAAGAATATTGTTTTGATACTAACGTCGAAAACTGCTGCAAATTCAGCTGTAGATTGAGTTTCATCAGCTTCCACAATCGCCTTTAATTCGTTATTGTCGACCAAAGTTTTCGAACGACCACTGACTTTATTGGTCAGGAAATCATAACTTTATGAATATCTACATTGCGTAATTATGATAAAAACTGAGTGACAAAATATATTTTTTTATAACTTCATAACTTTTGTCCACTACTGCGTAGCTATATGCACTTTTCCAATTCTTATTACAGAGGATCTGTACTTTCAAATAACATAGATTTCATTTCTATACTGTCTGGGGCACAGGCTCCTACAACTCTTGGCCATCTCCTTTCCAGAAAAAAGTGGGAAATCCAATAACAGGTGATGCATTCGTTTGTGGTATTCGCTCCGTAAACGTCATTGATATTGCGTGCCGCTTACGCCACGTTGCTACCATCCATCTATTCGTGCTACAACTTAAGTATAGCTACAGCATGACTCTACAACATGTGGACTTTCTTTATTTTTAACTAAACACCTCTAAATATACTCATGGAATGAAATGGGCTGATGGTAAATGGCTATTTCCTTACGCCTTCGTCACACGGCTGTAATACCTACTTGTTAAAGAAGCAAAATTTCGTTCAGAAATAGATAGAAGTTATTGATAGATTATATAAGTTATTAACAGTTCTTCAAAAAATATGTTGAAAATAATGAGTGATTTGAGACGTACGAAAGTGATTTATAAAGCCTCGGATCGAAAATGTTGAAAAATAATATCAAGGGATACCTTGGACATAACTTGATCAAATAAGTAATGTCTGTAATAAAAGTCAAGTGTATTACCTGAATTTGATAGATGGGCATGGATTAACAAGTATATTAAATTATTTTTCTGTATAAAGAACTTTTTATTTCAGAATAAGTTGAAAAGAAAATAATTCACGAAGGATGTGGTTTTATTTTATTTTGGCGTGTATAATATTCTTCTCTTTCTCTAGTCATATTGATATAAAATATATAAATATATATATATATATATATATATATATATATATATATATATATATATATATATATATATATATATATATATGATGTTTTTATTGACAATGCTAGAATCAGTTAGAAAATAACCTGCTGGAAGAGAACTTAGGCGATTTTTTTCGTGTAATACGGATGATAAAAGCCTGAAGGCTAAGATACAATGCCTCTTTTCCAATAAAAAAGGTCTACAGTTCTCGGCACTCACTATACGAAACACAGCAGCATTAAATTGCTATTTTTTGCTAATTATCTGTATGGGCGTGGTCCTTCCCCGGTCAAGCTGATCCGTTCATGCTGCAACCATTTATTTTATAGTAGCGGACGCAAACGTGCATGCGGCTTACCTGATGATAAGACATTGCATTCAGCTGTTACCGTTACATCCAATTAAAGTCCACTGCTGAATAGAGGCTTCCTCCATGGGTTGCCTCATGGGGGGATATTTGCCATAGTTTCCACACTTGGCAAGTGGGTTGTCAAACGTAGTTCTTTTTAGTTTTAGTCGTTATTAAAAACGGTAAGCTGCCCATAATATAATATAACGATTTGTTTCCATCTGTCGTCTCTTACGACACGCATGGGATGATATGGGGTAGTGGATATTCTTTCAACGCCGCTACACGTTAAACTTGATCAGTTTGAATGCAAGCGTAATGTAGATATACAAAATGTAAAAGTGTGTAAGATTAATAGTAACATTTCGAAATCACCATTTCTGGGTACATTTGATGTTATTGCTATAGTCTAAGGCTGCTTTAAAAATACTACGAGTTGTAAAATTCCGAAATTTTTTGTTTATTCATCACCTAATTGCGTTCCTTGATGTCAGGTAAGATATCAACAAGAGAGATACAGGAAAAGTCAGAAAAATCGCAGCTTCCAATAGTTAAAGATATCACCACTGCATTTATTACAAGTACCTTTAAAATTATCTTATTTGATTTCCAATCAGTATGCTATAAGTGTGACGGTAAAAAATTATGTTCAGCTGTAAACTTTTTCAAGGTGAAACAAAAAGAACATTAATATTTATGCCACCTCGTAGCCACTATAGACTTTTAAATTTTATGACAACAGTGTCTCATTCACAAATGCTAACCGCCTATCTGACGAAAGTTTCAAAGTATTCCGGTAGTGTTATCGGATCGACACGCTCAACTGAGGCCAGGTTAGGATCGTCCGCCTTATGGTGCTTCATAATTGGCCAGATGATTGGCTATTAAAGCTTAAAAGTATTTAAAGTTCCAAAAATCATCAATCTTTAATCTAACCTACTCACTACCACTATCACTAACATTGATAACATATTTTTTTATATTCGTGTTATCCGATAATATACTCATTCTACTCGTTTGTAAAAAAAAGGTTTTGATTTTTTTCCTATATGAACTAAATACTAAACAAAAAACGTTTTAATTATTTGATCATGTTACTGGCCGCTTATAAAAGGGATGTGGTGTTTAAAAAAAGTACATTCTGAATTCTTGCTTGGGGCTGGGTTTTAAAGAAACTTTGTGGTATTTGGCGCGAACTCCCGAAAGTTAATATCGACTATAAATATCTTTTAATCCATTTATATTGAATTATTTCATTTATTTGACATTTAAAAGTATTTTCATTGTTATTTAGGGGTCTCGAAAATGGTAGATAAAGTGACACATGCCAACAAAATTATTGGGCTGTTTGAGGAGGGCTGCAACCAATGCTTTAAGCTCAGATGTTAAATGTGAGTCATTCAACAGTCCAAAGGATCTGGCAGTGCTATACAGAGACCAGTTCCGTTAATAGAAGACCTCTTTCTCGAAGAAATTAATGTATGAAAACATGTGATGATCGTTGGTGAGTCAAACATTGAGCAATCGCAAATCTTCGTATGTGGACCTCAAGTGCAACCTTAAAAAAGTGAGAAATGTGCATTTTAACTTATGGACGGTCAGAAAGAGAGAGTATTAATTAATTAATTACACCGTGAGCACCGATTTGCCAGGCTTAGCTTCGTTCAAATTTGTGTGTCACGGACTCAAGAAGACTGGGATAGATATTGTTCTCTGATGAAGACAGAATATCTCTGTACGAGGAAGATCGACGTCAGTGAAGTCTACAAAGACGAGGAGAACGTTTTCAGAGGTATGTTTTTAAGAAATTACATTTTACAATGGGGGCTCTGTCATGTTTCAGGCCGGAATACATTCGTTGGATCGTACTGAGCCTTCGTAAAAATTTAATTTCCTCTGAATCTATGAACTCTCAATTTTTATGGACAGCAATGCCATCGTGTACTAGCCATTTCAATTGTAATATAATTGTGAATTCTCAATATTTAAAATAAAATAAAAATTTATGTAACACTCAGACACTTTTACATACGAGCTTCACATAGAAACAGTAACAAAGAGACATTAAAATTTACCGCGCAATTATTATTATTATTATTATTGGGGTCATTGATAAAGTAATCACATCTGGTTGGGCTGGATAAATATATAAAAGGAAAAAATAACTATACATAAATATATATTTAATATACTAACATAAATAAATAAATAATACATAAATAAATAAAATCCCAACCAGATGGAGGCCCTCGGCAGGGGAGACCAAACGGCCGAGGGTTAGGGGGTAAGGGAGAAAAACCGGCGGACGATGCGGGCGGTATCGAGGAGCACCGCCTTCTGCATTTGAGCCTGGAGCGGTCCGTCACGGAGTCCCAGCCGCCTCAGATGACCCGAGAGGCTGAATGGGATTAGATTATTATTATTATTATTGTATTATAATTTATATATGTTTGCGGAGAACAAATAGCAAATGTCTCACATTAACATACGAGTCATATCCATTCATTTGTAAAATAAACGAAGTAAACTTAACATTGTTAATGTCAACAAAGTAGCATACAAATATAAAAAAGTTATTTGCCTTAGTGTAACAGTTAGAAACATGATGTGTTTACATTTAAGAGTTCGAGTGTATTGACTATCTTTTGGAGTAAAGTTCTCCTGCCATCTTCTTCTTAATGAGCTCGTAAAATTCCACTACTTGAGCATAAATCTCTCCCGTTGATACACTTGGCAGGTGATCATATATGTGCTGATGTGAATTTTACATCTGGCGTAAACGAGATAGTTATGATTGAGTCTGACCGTCATTTGTCAGAAACTATAAGATCTAAACATGGTAGCAGTAAACGCTATACCTATATTATGGTTGTAGCACGAATGAATCACCTTGACCGGGTAGAACTACGATCTCAAAGAATACCGGCGTAAAATAGCAGCTGAATGATGCTGTGTTTCGTATGGTGAGTGTAGAGAACCGGATACCCTTTTTACTGGAAACGAGGCATTCCATTTTAGTTTTCAGAGGTGACAACGGATCTGCATTTTAATTCTTAATTGAGGGTTAAAGAACCCGCGTTAAAGAACACATAGCTGATGTGAAGAATCTCCGCGAAGTTTGCAGTCTATGAACACGTAGCAATAAAAAGGGCCTTCGGTTCTCTACACTCACTATACGAAACACAGCAGCATTAAGCTGCAATTTTACGCTAGTATTCTGTGAGAGCGTGCTCCTACCCTGGTCGAGCCACCACATCCATACCACCACCATAATATATCTGCAGCGTGGCTCTACCAAGTATAAAATGACATGTTTCTAAAGTCTTCGATAGCCACTTTATACAATCTGAACGAGATGTTAGCTCTTACGTTCTAGGTTAAAAGTTCTCAGCTCTAAATTATGTTAAACGACTTATAAAGATGAAATCTTAAATATTTAATAGAAAGAATATAGAAGAAATATTTGCTAAATCAAAATATAACGTATGTTGTGCTTTTAGATCAAATAATTTAACGTACTCGTATGTAACAATTTGAAATATTTACCCTGCAAATCAATCCTCATTGCACGCACAAATAAAATAAATACTGTTTAACTTAATTATAAGAAATTAAATTATACATTGATTCAGCTTATATTAAATAACAGCTTATTTAATATATACTGAATCAATGTATAATTTACGAATTGAGTAATGGGGCACCATAAATTAAAACCATTGCAATCGCTTATCATGTTGCGACATTCAATTTAGCCTTGCACGTTCATTTATTTTTACACAAAGGAACTCAATTAGTTCAATTCTGCAAAACGAAATCAACGTCAGCAATTAATATGCGGATTTATCAAATTATGAGTTTAATTTCAGTATGTTTATAAACGAGATGTTAACTTGTTTTAAGTGATGTAGCTATGTTATTAAAAAGTATTAACCAATTTTTATAATCATTGGATTCTGATTGAAATCCATTTAGGACCAGAGAATATACCCTTTGGATAAAAAACGGCAGGAAACATTATAAGAAAATAAAATAAATTTTCCTTATTCCCTTATCTTCGTTGATTAACTATTTGATTGTATGCTTTACAATTTCGATTAGCCTTGTGATATTTACTTGATTATAATTTTATTGCCGTGTAATGGCGGTTAAGAATATCCACTACCACATATCTTCCCGTGGGAGTCGTAAAAGTTTCTAAAGTGCCTTGTGGTATTACTTGGGGGAGGCCTATGTTCAGCAGCGGGATGGGCTGTAATGATGATGATAATTATAATTATTTCATTTTTTCTGACTAGTGCTTTAAGTTTTTAAGCCCTTGCTTCGCTGGTCTAGCGTAATTCACAGAGATCAACATTTATTTTCTTTGAGGTTAATCCTTTTTTCCTCGCTATGTCATGGAAATAGCCAAAAATCATAAAACTGATTATCGTTGGATTAGAAGTCATGGAGACCGCATGTTATTAAATGTAATATGTTAAGTAAACATCCTAGCTAGATAGAGTCCTATATGTGCAACTAGATGCGTGAATTCGAAGATTAGGAACTGAAGGGCCTTGAGACTTAAATCCAGCAGTAGAGTAATCCGGGCCGACTATAATCAAGTTTTTAATTTCCCGCTAAGAAAATTGAAAATTTTCAAAAATAGGGAAGTTATTGGTTTCACCCCGATTTTCGACAATAGATTTTTCATCAGATCTCGACGTTTTGAGATCCCAGGAAGCTATTTTGACTAATTTCACGTGGACGTCCGTACGGATGTATGTATGTATGTGCATGTGTGTGTGTAAGTATGTAAACTTTTCATAATTTTTGAATGTCTTGATCGATTGAGATGCGGTTTGCGGCATCTGAAGATCTCAATGTGGAATAGATTTGGTGATAATATTAACTGATTCGGACTTTATTCAATGATTCGGACTGTTTTTTGGAATAACTTTTAAACGGCTTTAATGATCGATTTCAAAAACTAATCAGCTTTTAACCTCAAAAATCGACGTCGCATGCCGTTTAGAAAGTAAAAATCGGTTCATTCATTCATGACATATCGAAGGAGAAATAATTTGAAAAAAAAATACGTTTTTGAACATAACTTCGAGATTTCGCAACATAATTTAGTGAAATTTGGAGCGCTTTGCATTTGAAATTAGTGGGAAGTTACAGAGATGGCCTGCAGGGTCAACCAATTTTTTTTAATAAAGCTATTGTTGAAAAGGAGTTTATAGTCCACTTAACGGTAAGCGGCTACTGATATCTATGGAAACCTCATTAAACTTCAGACAAAGGAGGTTACAAATATGTTATCACCGCGAGGGATTGAGCTTGAATATCTCACAGCTTGTAATTATACTGGCTCTCTATACCATTCAAGTCGAAACATAGCAGGGAGGGCACAGCTACTTGGTGGCAAAAATAGTTAAGGGGTGAGCTCTGATTGACTTCTGGGCAGAAAATGAGTCCTACCACCTAAGATGAAAGAATATTAATATTGGTTGAAGTAATTGATATTTTATTAACAAAAATCATCAAGCGTAAAATATTAAGTAATTGCGTCATCATCACCATCATCATTATAGCCATTTCTCAAGTACACTGACGAACATAAGCCTCCCCCAAGGAATGACACAAAACATCTAAGCTAGAGAAATTGCATGTAAATTGTTATTAAAAGTAGGTATATTAATTCATTTTAATGACTTACCTTACCTTGTAAGGGACAATCACGATATAGTATTATTTGCTGATGATACCTCTATAATTTTCAAACTCAATCGACAGTCAATTAATTTTGACAATATAAATAATGCTCTATCGAAACTAGTACGTTCGTGTAACACTAATAATTTGCTCTTAAATGGCAATAATACAAAATGTATTAGATTAACAATGCCTAATCTTAAACATTCAAATACCAATGTGCTCTTAAATGGGGGAGAGTTGAGTATTTTGGATACCACTGTTTTCGTTGGTATTACTATTGACGCGAAGCTTCAATGGGGCAGACTTAGTTCTGCAGCATACGCTGTAAGAAAGATTAGAAGTCTAACCAATGTTGAGACAGCAGATTAGTTTATTTTAGTTACTTTCATAGCGTAATGTCTTACTGAATCTTACTATGGGGTAATGCGACTGACAATGAACTCATATTTGTTTTTCAAAAGAGAGCCGTACTGGCGATTTACAACTTAAATTGTATTGTACTGTAAAGATTTCCTTAGAGAAAAAATTAAGGAAATAAACATATTAATTTTGGCATCGCAATGGATTTATGAAAATGTAATGTATGTACATAAAACAAAAATAGCTTTCATAAGAATAAAGATGTTCATTATTTAAACACTAGGAACAAACATAAGCGTGTAATACCAGTTAATAGACACCACAGAATTAGTAATTCATTTATGGGGCAATGTATGCTTTTGCAACAATCTCAGAAAATGTACAAAATTTTTCATTAAACAAGTTTAAATGTTTTATTAAAGAAAAATTGTACAAAAAAGGTTATTATAATATAAATTAATACATAAATGAAAAAAAAAACCTGGGAATGAGGTGATCGCCACCATGCTATTTCTATAAAAAACCATACAAAAATTGTAAGAAATAAATTTATTGCAAATTGAAATATATTTAAAAAGTGTCGCATTTTTTTAAACATATTTCATTTTCTTCTTTTATCAGTCAGCGAAACAACGAAAAAAATATAATAAAAACTAAAGCATTAGTCAGAAAGAAACAATACAGTAAATAAAATTTAACGCTAGAAACTAGAAGCATTTGAAATGTGGATGTATCGCCGTATGCTAGTGTAGCGGCGCTGTCGTCGCGCCACAAGCGAAAACACACCGAAGCCTAAATCGCGCTATCAACATTCCGAATCATAAACAGTATATATAGAACTTCTCCGAACTACCACACGGAGCGTTGGCCGCTCCCCGGGCAGAACTCCTTGCCCGGCGGGAGATCTCCCTTTTTCCTACTACGGCTCTCTCGCAGATTACTTGCCTTCTTCTGGACTCACCGCAGACTACAAGGCAATCCACTGGCACTTGCACATTCGTCGACAACGAGACTGCACTATCGACCTCCGGTCTGAGCAGGGGGGTGATGTAGCGGCGCTGTCGTCGCGCCACAAGCGAAAACACACCGAAGCCTAAATCGCGCTATCAACATTCCGAATCATAAACAGTATATATAGAACTTCTCCGAACTATCACACGGAGCGTTGGCCGCTCCCCGGACAGAACACCTTGCCCGGCGGGAGATCTCCCCTTTTCCTACCACGGCCACACTAGGAATAAGCTGGACAGACAAAGTTACCAACATTGAGGTCCTCAAACAGATGAAAAGGAATAAACCCATACTTGTCAAAACCATCTAACAGAGAAAAGTTGCGTACCTAGGACACGTGCTAAGGCAACGTTACCAACTGCTGCAGACTATTGTGATGGGTAAAGTAGCGGGTATAAAAGGTGTTGGTAGAAGGAAAATGTCGTGGTTATGTAACATCCGGAAATGGACTGGGATGAAGAAAGATGAAGATCTGTTCAGGCTAGCCCTGAACAAAAGAAGAATTTAGAAGGATGACTGCCGACCTTCAGTAATGGAGAGGCACTTAAAGAAGAAGAGCGCTAATATAAACTATAAAGCATGCAATCAAATATTAAAGAGTTACTCAACAAAAATAAGAGAATAAAGAAAATATATTCCAATAATGTTACCACACACTCCAATTCCAATACGCAAATACAGTCTCAGTGTAGTGGCTTTTCCAGATTGATGAGAGAATTATATATATATATATATATATATATATATATATATATATATATATATATATTATGAATTATCTTGTATAATATGATGCGATACAGCTAGGCGAAGTGTCAGGCGGCCCCCCGCACTAGTTGGTGTGACGATTTGATAAGAGATACGAAAATTAAATGGATTGTTCAAACTATATATACATTTTTGTGTCGCAGTATCACGCTGAAGCTATAGCAAACTCAATGCTGCTTTTTTGTTGTATTTTGTGTAATAAATCAAAAGAATATTTTTACTGATATATATTGCTACGTAATAGCCATCTATTTTATTATATCCAAAAAAAATTCTCTCTCTCAAAGTGGTACATAAAATAGGCGCTAGATGCATAAACATGAATAATTTAATATAAATCGGTAAGCTATGAAATCGTGGATTGTTATAATTAATTGGATATGATAATTTTATTAAAATGGTAAATTTTATTTATTTATTAATTTTGTTAATTTTTAACTGTTTATTTTAACAGTTTACACTTTCACTGTCCAATTTCCAGACACAATTTTAAGGCAATATCAATGTAGAAGGAAAACCCACATATTGGTAATCACGGGACAGTGAAAGTGTGAAAATGTATTTTAACCATATTTAAAGCACAACACAAAGAGGAAACCGAAATGATAGGTAGGTAACATATAAAAAATACTGGTAATGCTGTTAACGTAACTAAAATTTCCATTCCTACTATTGGTAAGCTTAAAAATAATGGAATGGTGGATTTGAACCGATAACTTTATGAGTTCGCGGTCCACACCTTGCCATCATGCTACTGTCGGTTGCCACATTGTATTCGCTGTATTCCCAGTTTCTTTCCTTTAAGTGTCGCTTTCACGTTTTATCCAGTTTCAATAGAAGTTTTTATTTCAAAAAAAATATAGAACGTGTATGCAAAACCCCCTTGGGTTCAGTAGCCTGTAAATGTCTTTTTATATACTTATAAGAAAACTTTATGTTATGATATTATCCAATGGAATGTTAACTAACGGAGCATGGACGGTTACTGCCTACGGCTAGGCTTCCTTTTTTACAACTTTGATTAATTATCCTGTCTTTACCTTTAAAGAATATTAAAAGAAGGTTTTTGCAAAATTTAGTTTGTCATTTTTTCTCCGGGATGAGTTAACTTATTTTCTATACAATATACATATTTTATTCTTTATAAAGTATTTTTCAATAGGGACTCTTGAACTCGAAATTTGACAGCGTATAGTGACCAACTTGGTAAAGCGGTAGTTATCTAATTCGACTAGAATACTTATTTAATCTTAAACATTTACCATGGAACTCCACACGCTTCACAATGCGTTGGAATTGTTAAAATTTATTAAAAAATGTTACAACAAGTGCTCTGATCGCCTAACGTTCCTTGCGTTGCGTCCAATTTACGGCATTCATGGCCGAGTTTTTATGCGACATCTACTTGGCGGATTATGCGTCGAGATTTGCGTTGTCATCCATACAAAGTTCAAAAATTAACTCAATAGATAAAACCCAATGACCACATACAGCGATGTATATTCGATGATAGGGCTTTAGAGCATTTGGCGACTAACCCCGCTTTGGGAAAAAATCATCTTCAGTGATGGGGCTCATTTCAAGTAGATTGGTTTTGTTAAGAAACGAAATTCCCGGACTTGGAACGACGAAAATCCACGGAATTGTCTCCTCTACACTCCAAAAAAGTCACTGTTTGGTGTTAATTTTGGTCCGGCGGTGTAATCAATCCTTAATTCTTCTCTCTTCATATTATTTTCCCATGAAATCTCTGGTCTATGCGGACACCATAGACAATTGTCGCACTGAAGGCCAGCATAACCCTCGTTTTTTATGAAATTGAGCTCCATTTATGCAAAGATGTCGTCCAAAAATTGGTCCACCAAAATACACCGCCTATAGCAAAGTGACGGCAGCCATTTGATCGAAATTATATTTGATATATATCATTATATATGTCATAATAATATATCCTTTATAGTAAAACAAAAATTGTGGTAATATTCACACAGGTTGTTTTATTTCATTTCAAAGTTCGAGCGTTCTTAATTAAAAACCCTGTACATATTGCACTTTGGTTGTAAAATATATCTATAAGTATTATAAATACATACATATCGTCACGCCTGTAATCTCCGGAGAGTTTAGCAGAGTCAATAAAGCAGCGATGTACTCGGACTACGTTAAGCCAAAAAATGCGGACTTCGATGAAAAATTGTGAAACAAGTGAAATGAAAAATTGTTCTGGTGCATGTGTGTATTGTGTAGTCGTCTTTTACGGCATGTTAGAAATAAATAAGGAAGACATGTGCGTGAGTGAAGAACTTCAGCTATCGTTGACGTCACTGGAATGTACGCAGTGTTTCGTCCATCTTCTTTTGATGCACTGTGATATAAATATATCATTTCAATTGTATATTAAGGTACAATGAAGAACATATTGATTAATTGTTTAACAGTTTATTTGATGCTGGTGAGAATCGACCTTGGCTGGACTACTACAATAGATAAAATATCTTTTAACAGAAAGTTAAAGCCGACTTCAAAGAATTAAAAAGAATGAAATAATTACCAATTCCCAAAGCTATGCTAAGATGTAATGTATAGAAAAATATAGCAGCAGTTACCTACCTACTTCACCCCGAATACAATTCAAAATTGGCTTTTACAAAGCACTTTTAGAAAGTCAAATTTACGCCAATCCTTCAAAAAGTCAAAAGTAAAAAGAAGCGGAAAAATCTCACAAGTAGGCTATTTTTCTCTAAACAGTTACAATTTAACCTTATAAAATAAAAGAATGCTCTTTATGTATAATCATTCTTTTTACTTAAATATTCATCTTATTTCTTACAAAGTGTTCTCATTAGAGGGCTCTTCACGTGTATCTTCAATTTATACAAAAATCTTACAGAGAATATTGCTATAAGTATTTATACACCTACGAAAAAATTTAATTTTTACAGTAAGTTTAGATTTATTATATAAGTGTTTTTGTTATATGTGTGTATTTTTACATTAAATTAATTATATATAATATTTTAATTTTATTTTTATATTTACGTAGTAAAGCCAAGTTGCCATATATAAGTTATACATGGCTGCGGCAGTAAAGCAATACATAGTTGTGACACGAATGGTTGAACTCAACCGGCGTAGGACCACGCTCTCACAGACTATCAGCGTAAAATAGTAACTTTATGCTACTGTGTTTCGTATTCTGAGTGTAGAGAACCAGAGAACCTTTATACTGGTATAACGAGAAATTTAATCTCAGTCCTCCATCTCAGTCCTCAATCTGCATTTTGATTCTTAATGGGTTATAGATGTTGATGTCTTTGGGCCATAATAACCTTTTACCATCAATGTGCTTGTTCTTCAACCTGATTCTATAAAAAGTAGATTTTTTTTTTTTCTTAAACTGGTTATTTTTAAAAATGGACTTTTCAATCAAGTCAATTTTAATAAAGCTTTCGTTTTATTAAAGGTAAAATTTACGGAACAAAAATCCGAAAATTTGATAATCAAATCCGAAGAAGACTTGAAGAATATGTGAGATGTAAAATAAATGTCAGTTAAATAAAATATGGAACTAATAAAATTGAACTTGAGGGCCGAGTGCTTTATAAGATTCAATTTATCCGATAAAGGAATTAAATCTCTCATGTCTTCAGGGAGTTCATATTCTAACGTTACCTGTTATTTAAAGAAAAAAAAATCTCTATTGCTGAAAGTATGTAGAACATGCAAAGAACTTTGGATCAAATTTATTCTTTAATTTAAACAAAATATCATAGGAAACATTTAAATGTATAACTGCTACACTCAGAGGTGTAGGGTTAACTTATACTAAAATTATATATTTTAGACGTATAGGGGGAAAACGTGTACACAGTCCTCCTGCTGGTAAGTGGATGCTGTAACCCATACCTACATCTATCCATGGTTAAGCATCAAAATACCAATGTCTGTCTTTCCATCCGATTACAATGTGGGTGTTACAATGTGGGTGTTTAAAAGATAATAGTGGCTTTTGATAAGCTTAATCAGTGAGGCTTACCATCTTCGGCTTATAACTAGTACTTACAATAGTATGAACATTCATACATATGTATAAACAATTTAAGGAAATTTATATATTAACTTTAGTCTTTCATTACATTAAGGAAAATGTAATCTATGTATAATAAAAATATAATCAATTTATAAAAAAAGTGATATGTCTTCTCTAACACACACAAGCTAGTAGTATCAAATACTCGATTTCACAGTCAGTAATTCAATCTTTGGTAAATATATTTTTTTAAACAAAGATTGTTTAAAAGGGTTATTTTGTTATTAATTAATTTATGGATGATAATAACTCCTGAGAATTAGGTAATCACTACCAAGCTATTTCTTATTTGTTTTGTGTAGTTAATGGTGTAATATAATTTATGATTGTAAACTATTATTTTTATTGTTATAGCTTTTTATTATTATTTTATTGTTTATTGCTTTTTATTCATATAACAGAGGTATATTCCGAACTAGTAGTAGTTTTGAATATAAGACTGACGTTCAATCAATTTATTTTATTTAAAGAAAAATTCCTATTTATATTTTTAAACTTATACTGTTCTTTTATAAATACTACAATAAGTCACTAAACTTAATACTAGCCAGATAAAGTTGGGTTTAGTTTTGAGCGTATGCTAGTGTTAATTTTTCATACTAATATGCTTAAGCTTATATAGTATAAAAATATTTATGGTTTTGGGGTAGCCGAAGGCCTTTAACTGGCGATCAGTGACACTTAGTTTTAAATATGAATGAATCGAACACACCTTAATTTAACTAAGTAGTATATATCTCAAGATTTTAAAGAATTAATTAGATATACCTTAAGATTTTAAAGAACTAATTAGCTTAGTTAACTAAAACATTAGCTTTCGCTACCAAACCTAAGTTTAACCGGCTAATCTTAAGTTTACTATAAATACTAACATTGGCCGTAACTACCACTCTAAGTTCGACAGGTCGGTTGAATAGAACTAACTACACATGAACCAATTCTCATTCGTATTAGGGTCAAGTCGTTTAAGCGAGAAAATTTGGCACCATATCTCAGCTAAGTTTTATCGCAGTTTCTAATTACCGTTCCGAATTTCAAGTTCCATTTCAGAAATTCCATTGAAGGAAGATTTCTTGAAACTTTGACGCGACAAAATTGATGTTTACTTCTTGCCAATAAGTGTTCTTTGTTTTGAAAATGAATAAAATTAAATTTGATTTGTCTTCTGCTTCTCTACACTAAATAATAATCATAAAAACTAATGGCTCTAGCATAGATCTTTCCATCCATTACAGCCTATAAAAGTGCACTACTGATCATAGGCCTTTCCATAGATTGCCTCATAGAGGTGGCTTTTACCATACTTGGCAAGTTGGTTGGCCACCGCAGTTTTTTATTACTTAGAGTTGTTTCCAGGAAGATGCTGCAGCCCATTTCCTGTTCCAGTTTTCCTCTGCCTCCTCTTACGACACCCACGGGATGATATTCTTACACTGCCACCACACGGTTTGACGTGTAGGTTTTTTTTAAAAGAATGAGATGAAAAACGAGCACACAGTCCACCTGATGGAAAATGGATGCTGTGGCCCATAGACATTTATATTTATTTTGGGCTACGAATCAAAATGCAGATGCTTTGTCAGTATTGATGTAGAATACTAAGGTAGAATGCCTCCTTTCCAGTAAAAAGGGTCTCCGGTTCTTTACACTCACCATACGAAACCCGTCAGTATTTAGCTGCTAATTTACGCTGGTATTCTGTGAGAGCGTGGTCCTTCACCGGTCGAGCCGACCCATTCGTGCTACAACCTATATAACTATATAATATAGCTGCAGCGTAGGTAATCCACGTAATTGTAAACGGGTAGGTGACAGTTAAATTGCATAATTAATTACATTCAATAATATAGTTGGGGGGTTGTAGACTTTCTAAGTACTCTGACACCTATTACGTCATCCCCGGGATAATATCAGGTGGAGAAGCCACTACTCCATATTACCCCATAGGAGTTGCGTAAAATAGACGCTAGTGCCTTTCTAAAAACAACTCAAGGTGATGGAAAGCTGCGGTTGCAACATGCTTGCCGAGCATGGTAACTATGGAAAATATCGCTCTTATATGGCAATCTATGTTTAGCAGTGAACTTTTGATAAGCCATTTTAAATGAATGAAAATCTAATTAGTTCAATCAGGTTTCAGTCAACACAATTTCATGAATCTTAGGCTGAAACCTTTTAAAATAATTCCCAGTTGCAACTGAATCTTTTGGCTTTCTTCCAGCTTTAAATTACACAACCAAAGCAAGCACAGAAAATAGTGCAAAGTAAAATTATAGTATACATTTTAAATTTCTAACGAAATGTGTTTTTATGTATTTTTATCATTTTATCAAAAATAAACTTATATACTGGATTATAAAAGTAAATTTTTAATAACGTAGTTAGGTATAACGAACTCGCTTAACCTATTACCGTTATAGCCTATTAAAATCCTATGCTGAACGTAGGCCTCCCCCATGGATTGTCTCATATGGAGGACTCGTATTTGCCACAGTTCCACGCTTGGCAAGCAGGTTGCTAATCGCAGATTTTTATTTTTAGTCGTTATTTCAAAAGTCGCTGCTGCCTATCTAATAATATGTATGTTTCCTTTGTTACCTTTTACGACACCCACGGGATGAAATGGGTTAGTGGGCATTCTTATACCGGCAATACATGGTCCTAATTACTAACAACACTAATGATTACACAACCAGTATGAGCTATTTTTATCATTAACGTCGTAACCTTGCAACGTAAGAATATATATCAAACCATGAAGTGCCGCGGGTGTCGTAATACGACGGCGGAATAGTACAGGAAAATTTCACGGCTATTAAAATACATGGCGGTATGAACACCTCATTTTATATTAGACGTAAAATACCAAAGATGGTGACGAGAAGCCAATCACTAGTCCGCCTGCCAAACGTGGATGTTAAGGCAATTCCTTGGAATGGGACAGTCCCATGTCTGGTAGAAGACATTTAAGAACTGATGAAGAAAAAAAAAAAGAATATACAAACAAACATTTATAATTCTAAATCAAAATATGTAACATATTATCATTTGTGAAAAAATACAATCAATAATTAGGAACAATATGGAATACCTTTATTTAATTTAAATGAGTGTACGTGTAACGGGGGACAGTTTATTGTTCTCTGTCAACGTTTTTATTTCAACGAGTGCAATTCATTTGACGTCTGCTCAGGCTTCTGAAGCAGTACAACAACAAATTAATTGCCCAGTTAATTTTGTCCGCCTTGCTGTTAGTATGTTGCATAATTGAATGCGAAGTTGTGGTTGACTGTTTATATTAGTAGTTTATTTTAAGATGTTGTTTCTTCGTCTTTTTGATCATAATTCGCGATCACAACCATACTATCTGGATATTTGACAGTTCACCACTGTGCAATTATTCTCCGCATGTTCGCTTGTCCACTCTTACATAAAAAACACACATATTAACAAACACACACACACACACATACACACACAAACATACACATTCGTTTGTACATTATGATTGACTCATAAATAACCACTATGTGTCTCATTGGCAAAATACTGGTACTGAGTTGTAGTACTCGTAAGTGGTTCATGTTTATCTTTTACTGGTGTGAATTAGCGTTCCTGCATCCCTTAAAATATGCGATGAAGGTGTCAAGATTTCTAAGTCATGTGAATAAAATAAAATAAATAAAAATAAAATGCGAGTCCGACATAACCCATCCTTGCCCCAGCTAGGTAGGTATGCATTTTGCCATGCGAAAAGTGGTATTTATTTATTTATTATTATTATTCTTTATTTCAGAAATTTCTTTCCATAGAGTGGGTTAGTGAATACATAAAAATTAAGTTATATATAATCTACTTTATATTCATCAGAGCAAGTCTCGAGCCAATATGGACGCTGTTTCAGTGCCTCAAGTTTAATATGTATTTTTTATAATGTATTTTTTAATCAATATATATATTTTTATATTTAAGTATTGTAATTTTATTAATTAATTATAATAAATAAAATAATAATAAATATAAAAATGTAATGATTATATAATATAATAATAACAATTAATACAAAGTAATTACATATTAAACTAATAAATTATTTATAAGTTTAATACGTAATTTTTTAATTTTTCTATCAACGTCAACATCGTAACAAGCCTTCACAAGTCCACTGCTAAACATAGACTTCGCTAATAGAATTTCAAAAAGCAAGATTAGTTTGTAGTTTTTTATTTTCCAAGATCAATACGATTTACTTTTTCAAAAAAGGTTTCTTCGAAATTTAAATAAAAAAATTAACTTCTTACAATATCTGAAAGCACAAACTACCAACTGCCAATGTAGACATTATCTATAGGACGTATATATTAACATACTGTAACGATATATGGACAGAAATGATAGGAATATTTTATTTCGAACTGTTTATAGTATTATTGTGAAACAAACTTTCCTCTATCTTGAACGTTATCTTTTCTATATCATCAATATGGCTCTGGAGATTACTTTGAGTGTCAGCATGTAGCTTTTATTTCTCGTTCAGGAGTTTCAAAACAACGTTTTATGCTAACTAAAAACAAGTAAGGCCAGATTTGATATTATGGCGTCTATATTAAATGGGTATATAATATGTCTTAGCTATTGATTAAAACTACTTTTACGAATTTTATCGCGTTTTATTTGAATTATTTTTAGTTCCCGACGTTTCGGATGCTTTTGTATATATCCCCCGTGACTATGAGTGGAATACCGAAACGTCGGGAATTAAAAATAATTCAAATGCAACGCGATAAAATCCGTAAAAGTAGTTTTAATGAACGTGTAGTGTTCACGTAAATATAATAAATCATTATGTCGTAGCTAGTTTTTTAACACTAAAGTTGATTTTTTTAATTACTAACATGTGCTACCTAACTAATCAAATTAAATAATAACCGTTTTCGCGCCTGGTCCAAATTCGACCATTTGACCATTTTGCTTGCATTTTGATTCAAACCAAAATAGCCATTTTTGAATTTTGAAATGTCTCAAGCTGGGTCTGGGTCGTTCTCCATTTACCAAGGGTTTGTCACAGCTATGCCAGTAAAAATGAATTTTTTGGGTAGGTATCAAAAGTCAAGAATCCGTTTTATTCGGTACGTTAATTTAACTACATATATCAAAATATTGCTCAGATTCTAACCACATTGTCGAAAAATAGAACCTTACTATTCCGATGAAAGGATACTGCAATACTTACCAGCAACGTATTGAAATTGCATTTACGATAGCAACGACTGCGAAGTTTTATAGTGCGAGCACGTTAACGGTTTCGAATTTCTTATACCCGTATTTGCATTTACGACTTAGCGACTATTAAATGCAATAGTGTTTCTTTCTTTCGACAAAAATATATGATATGATTTAAAATCCAAAGGTTTTACTTTAATTTTCGTCTCGGATAATTGCTATACACAAAAGCTCCCTAGAAACTGCTACAGAATACAGTTCTAAGCCATCCTGCCTCTATTTATATAACAAACTATAAATTAAAGTCCATCGCAGCACCAAGTATGTTCACGCTTATTTAAATTACCACTATTGGGATGTTTTCAGTTGTTACCTATATACTTAGTCACAAGGAAGTTCAGAATTGATTTAAGTATCAATAAAGTGTGCAAATTAGCTTGTGGAATTTTATCAATTAGATAAATTGTGTACACTGAGAGCTTCCGTGGCGTAAACTGCGTAAGTCCATACAATTATATGAAAATAATATAAGGTGGAAGTTTTCTTCTCAAAATGTTTTTAAAAAGGTCCGAATAGATGATAATTAAATGCAGTTAACTAGAAAAAAAAACTTTTAATACACTTACAAGACTTTATTTGGTGTGTGTGTATATATATATATATATATATATATATATATATATATATATATATATATATATATATATATCCCTTTGCATTTTCTATCGCATTTACCACGGGGAGTGCTTTCAGGGATTTTTCGTATTAATTCTAGCCGCCGCGTTGTTGTTTTTAAACAATGCGTGGAACCCGATTTGCATTGGATAGGTTTTGAAAAAGGGTTATTATAATGTTTGGGAATACATGAATCAAAATAACCTCTAGAAAGGAGTTGATCATTACCATCCTGATTCCGTTACAATTAATATAAAACTTGTTTAATATTATTTTAACATAATACTCAAAGAACTTAGGTCCCGCTAGGTTTTAGCTGGTTTTACTCAGGACAGTGGTATTTTCTGAAACAGTGTTAAATGAAAAATGTTGAAGTGATATTATGGAATAATATATAATGAATTAAAATATTTTATTATAACCTGATTCGACTACGAAGAAGATACTTGAACGCTGGTGACAGCCAAGCGTTCAAGAATTCGATATCAGCGAGCTAGGGACTGGAAAAGCAAATATTTGAAGACAAACGTCATTTCAAATGGTCGTATGAATTGATTCTTTTCTCATCGTTATAAAATCATTCCAAATTATTATTCTCTTTACTTTCCTTCGCTTGAATAGTTCAGGAGATTAATGCTTGCCGTTAAACATGAACAATCCGGGTACGGTCCCCGTCGGCACCAATAAAATTATTAATTTCATTTTAAGTGCCGATTTAACACATAGTCGGTGGTGAAGAAAAATGTCGTCAAGTTACCTGTATATAAATGCCTTGCTCTTAATTTCACTCATAAATGAGAGGATGTTTGTGCGCGACATTGGGATATATAAAGGCTGTAACTTTACGTTTTTACTTACGTTTTCCTTATTCTAACTTCTTAAATGATTACATTCTCAATTGACTGTTGGATATGGCCTTTTCAAGAACTTACCAAGATAAGTATTTCTTGAAAGCTTAACCTACCCTCCTCGTTGAAAAAAAATTCTCATAATTGTACGGTAAAATTAGGCCGATTTTTATTTACATTTATTGCAGCTATATAAATATGAACTAAAATATGTTGTAAATTTGATAGCTTTTTATATATTTATGCTTAAAAAAGCATCATTAATTAAGAACAATCAAAGTAAAAACGCCAGGAAATGTCTGTTCTCAAATCTGCCATTGCTGATTGCTCTTGTTTTTACCTTTATTAAAACACAAGCTTTAAGTTGGCAACTCAGACAAAGATTTAGTACCTAGTCGAGATTTCCTCGGCATTCAAAAAAAATAATTCTCATATTTATTTTTATATAATATATACATACAATAAAATAATTACATTATTCAAAATGAGCTAGCCTATTTTGAATACATGCCTTTAATTGACGCGGCCAATCATAGGCCGCAGCTCGCACCACACTTATATCTATTTCTGCCGCTACTGTAGCCAAAGATGCTCGGAGAGTTTCCAAATTCTGATGAGGTTTAGCGTAGGCTTTCTGCTCCAAATGTAACCATATCGTATAATCCAGTGGGCTTAAATCTGGACTAGAAGAGGGCCAGTCTTCGTGTCTGATAAAGTCAATTCCATGGGCGGTCAACCAGTTTTGCGTGCGTCCTGTTGGAATATCCAGTTTCTGTTTTTGAACATTGTTTGAAAAAGAGGTTCGACTATGTTTGTTATTATGTTATTTTAGTACACCTAGCGTACTTGTAGCGTAACTAACGTAGCACTAGTTGCTAGATTTTTTTCACAGAAAAGCACCTCGGTTGAGCTTGAGTATGAGACTCCAAGACAAACCATGTGACGAAGGATAATCTGCTCGTTGAACCCTCGGAATTCACGTTCTAGCTTCTTCACTGCAGTGGACATACACCTTATCATTTTGTTTATTATAACTTTCTTCGATGTTGAAAATTTTTTCATCCGAAAACAAAATTCGCGATATTTTTTTCCCGCACACCGCCGTAACAAAGCAAGGGATCTATGCAGGCTAATTTTTTCAAACGCTCATTCAAATAATTTCCGCTCTTCCTTTGAAAAGCTCGTAGTCCTAGATATTCATTGATCACTCTTTTGACCGTGGTTCTGCTTAGGGCCATCTGAAGACCTAAGATTTTTTTTACGTTTCATTTCTTTTATAAAAAGTTTTTGACAGAACTTATAACTTGACTATAAGACCTTAATATTAAATTTTTACAAAAATCTTAAGTGAGTAAATTTTATTACATTCTATAATATTATTATTACTACTAAATATTACATATCGTTACCCGTTGGTTTCTCTGAAACAATATGTGTGTGGTTTGCAAGATCATGTTGTGACCAGGATTAAGAAAGGAATGCTTCGGTGGTTCGTTCATGTGGAAAGAATGAATGAAGAAAGAGTGACTGAATGAATTTATGTTGCAGAAGTGAACGGCAGAGTCGGAAAGGGACATCCTAGGCGAAAATTTATCGACCAAATTGGCGATTTATTGAAAACGGGCCAAATTAGGAGTACCCTTAACCGACGAGCATGTATGCGTAGGTATATGGATGTGAAGGAGGCGAGAGAGGTGTGTCAGGATCGTGCCCAATGGAAGTCTGTAGTCTCTGCCTACCCCTCTGGGTGACAGGCGTGAGTGTTTATGTATATGTATATATATATATATATATATATATATATATATATATATATATATATATATATATAAATTAACGTAATAAAATTTACTCACTTAAATTATAAGATTTTGTTAAAATTTAGGATTAAGGCACAATTTAGTTAATACAGTTGTTCGCGTATAATATAGTTATTCAGGGGCTGAGCGCTTGTCGTAAATTTCATAGTGCGCGTGTTATTGAAATAATTTTAAATTGCAATTATAAGTGTTTTCACGCCAGTAAAGTTCGATGGGCTGGGCAGAAACCAAAGAACAGTGAGTTACTTGGAGCATTTTAAGCAAAAATATATGGGTTTAGATGTAAAAATATGAAAGAAGTAATAGGTACCTACACCTACATAATTACAAACTCAATATACCACTATAAACTTGTTTCGTAAAAACTCAATCTTTGTCACATATATTTGTATGTACGTATGTGTATATGTATAGGCATTTATGTAATATAATATAATATCAACTTACCAGACCATCAAAAGAACGCAACATATCTGTAAGCTTCTGACCACCCTCGTTACACTAAATTGCTTATAATTTGTCTTTTTGTTTGTTTTTATTCCTATTTATTTAAACAACAATATACTATCAAGCAATATAAGGAAACCCGTTATTGGCCATACTTTTAGTTTGTTACATTAATGTTAAATATTTTCTGTTGGTTTTCGAAATAAATAAATTCTTTTTCTTTTTACAGGTAATTTACTGGTTACAAACCTTTGAAAGATAGCACAGAGGCGTGGTCAATATAGGTAAGAAGTTAAGAGAAAAATAGTATTTTAAGGTGTAGAGTGCAAGTTAATAAAATTATATATTGTTCTTTATCCATATTTCATTTATTAATTAAAAACGTTACTTTTACGCTAAGATTGTCCTCTGTATCGTGGATGCGATTTACATATACATTTCACATGGAGTAACGTCCAAACCCATACAAAAAATTGTTCCGTGCGGCATTCGAACCCACGGTCCCGCAACACCGCATTCAGAAGCACAGTAACTGAGGAAATTGAAACGGAAGATAAGCAGCAGCATTTCCCTGAAATAAGAAATAATGCCACATGATAAGAAACTGCGGATGCCAACAAACCTGCCAAACATGACAACCGTGGCAATATATCCGTATGAAGCAACCTAGCAGCAGTATTTTATAATCTATACAAAGACTGTGAATGTGAAGAGAACATCTCTTGATCTGAGACCTTCCGTTATATCACTTAAATTAAAAAAAATGTTAAGGCTGTTAGAATTATTTGTATTTTCATAAATGTTGGCCCCATTGGTGATTAAATACCGGAACTGTGTCGTAGCTAGACTGGTACAACTTGACTAAGCAGTGCTAAGGATGTGAACAAGTAAAATGTTATTTTTTCTCTTATCGTAAAAAGAACATTAAAGAAATCTTGAATCGGAACGAGGATGTAAAGAATCAAGCACAACGAGTCCATTAATTTTATTTCCGTTTCTTATGTAAGATAGATGATTTCTTGCCCATTCATTTTTTCGTCTCTTTATTTTTATATAAAGCTTGTAAATCGATTTCAGATGAAGATGCTCTATAACAGTCGTGATAGCTCTAGGGGTATACACTTACCTTATTCACAGTGCACGAGCAATCCTAATTCGATCCCCGCTTGCACCAATAAAACTGGTGTTTTCAATAATGAATGCTAGTTTACCACGTTCTTGGAAGGAATCATACATGTCTGAGGAGTAAAGTTACAACCTATAATATACAGGCCTCCTCATAATATCCAGATGTGTTTAAGGCAGGGAGGTGTTTGCTTCGCTGTACCAATGCATATTGACGAAATTCACGTTTTTTATTTTTTTGTAAGGTTTCCTTTCAATAGGCAGTGAGGCGAACTTTCCTTGCCCTATTTTGTATCAGAGGAGGCGTTTTTAAGGTGATATTTTACTTTCTATAAATATTTCTTAATACTACATTCTTAGATTTTGTAAGTTCCTAATTTGAATTGACACTTTGTAATATATTCTGCTAATTTAAGTACGTGATTTTATGTAAATAAACCATAAAACGAGTTTAGTCATTGCAACATTTTGTATAGAAGTAAGAGTGACAAACGAGCTAACAATCTATCTGATGGCCAGCGAATGCTGTCACCCATAGAAAAATTCATATATCATCGCTTAATAATCAAAATGCAAATGTTTCGTAAATCTGTGAACTACGAGTAAGATGGAATGCCTCGTTACCGATCGTTACGAAAAGCGTATCCGGTTCTCTACAGTCACCATACAAAAACAGAGTCATTATGCTATTATTTCACGCTGATATTCTATGACGATGCAGTTTCAAGTAGAATAAGTAATTTATGTGGATGCAATCAAGTACTGTTTAGAATTCCATATTACAACTGGTAAAATATATTAATACGTAGAAATACAAAAATTACCATACCAACATTAGCTAATTTCACAGCTGATATATGCACTAAACCTCTTTTGATCCTGGGGATTTGCTTTCTATCATTTCTTAGGAAGACAGGAGACCTGTTCTCTGCGGCAGCTGGCCGCTAAGTCATCTTAGCTAAAAGAGCGGAGAGCTACTCGGACAACTTTTAACTAAAATATACTGGACGATTTTTTTACCGTTTGAAAAAAAATTGTGTGTAACAGGTGAATGGAATAGAAAGCCATGACACTGATATTTTACATTTTTTTTAATTTTACATTAACATAATATGAAATTGATCTATCAATAAATACTATTAATTGGGTACGTTGTTTTTTCTACTATTATTCTAAGCCAGCACTTAACTACAACCCTACCTAATGGTAAGTGGTGATGTAGCCTAAGATGGTGGAGCGCACTGACTTAACAAAAGCCTATTCACTCTTGACGACACCCACACTGTCATTGGATGGAAAGACAGATACTTGCAACATATTCTACTCCTTTACTGTACGTTTGATGAACGACGAAGCAAAACGTTTAGTTCGAATGCGTGCTAACTCAACAACGAATGGGTGGAGACTGGCCAAACGTCTTGTTATCCGATGTTGAAAGGGAGAGAAATGAATTAAATTATGCAATAGCTAATAATATAGCGCTCAATCGCCGAAATGCATCTTATGGAAAACAGAAAGTCTGGCTACTTTGCGCCTGTGTTCGAGGTTGTTGGGATTAGTTTTAACCAAATTTGGGTCGCCAATTAGCCTCTTAGCAAGCCTTTCCATTGAGTCCAAAGCTGATAGGTAGCATTTTGTAGCACCAGCCCATATATGGCAGCAATACTCCATGCACGACGGGACTTGCGCTTTATATAAAAGTAAGCAGCTGTGCTATTATTTTAATTAAGATAGTTTTCAAAAATTTTTGTTGTTATTTTTTGGTACCGGAAGTTTATTTAATATTAGTAATACCGATTTATTGATAGGTCAATTTCATAATACATTGATGTAGAATAAAAATAAAAATGTAAAATATCAAAGCCATAGGCTTCTACTACGTTCATCTCCTACAACCTATTTTTATATGCGGTAAAAATATCACCCAGTGTAGGTAAAGGTGGAAAATTCTGAAAGAAGTGGTATATGGCTATTCTATCGCATACACAATCATAAAACAAAATATACCATTGGTCGCATTTAAAGAAGAGGCAAGTAACGCAGTGGTCAGATTATTGTTTGTTATACCACACCCACATACACAAATGACCTATAAATAAACCAACGTGGACCAAAAGTCTAAATAAATAAAAAATAAAATAAAAATCTTGTATTGATTGTTTTATTATTATTATTATCATCATCATATTTTCAGCCCTTCACAAGTCCACTGCTGAACATGGGCCTCCCCAAGGAATTCCACAAAGCACGATCTTGAGCCACCTGCATCCATCGAAATGTGAAATGAAGATGTGAAATGAAAACCCCATCGGTTGTCGGTTCTTCAAGCCGTATAGCCGGCCCATTGCTACTTCAGCTTACTAATCTGTTGGGCTATGTCGGTCACTCTGGTTTTACTGCGGATATCCCCATTTCTAAGTTTATCACGCAGAAAAACCCCGAGCCCACTCCATAGCTCGCTGAGTGACCTTGAGCGTCCTCATACAACCAGCAGTAAAGGACCACGTCTCAGTTCCATAAGTCATCACTGGCAATACACACTGTCACAGTCTCGTTTTAAGGTTTTGAGGTATAGCTGACGAGAAGATGTGTCCTAATTTCCCGAACGCTGCCCAGCCGAGTTGAATCCGTCGATTGATCTCTCGGCTGAAGTTGGACTTACCTCCCCCAGTTAGTTGGACTATCTGTCCCGGGTAAACATACTCTTCAAGCTTAGTGCTTCCAACAACTCACCTCTCTCTCTCCCAACACTCACTCACCGGCATAGGTGTGACATGGACGTAACACATGATCTTCGTTTTTTCCATGTTCATCTTAAGGCCTATCGCTTGGGAGGCACTATTGAGGTCATTGAGCCTTGCTTTGCTTAGGTCCTCAAGCGATTCTGCCATACGGAGTATATTGTCGGCAAATCGAAGGTGAGTGTTGTACTCGCTATTGATGTCAATACCGTATCCTTTCAGTCCTTGTCCTATTTAGTTTAAAACGTTATTGAAAAAGCTCTTTTAATTATAAACATTAATGTAGTATAGTTTATGTTAATACAATAGAAAATATTTTACTAGTGTTAGGTGACTAGTGATAGGTAAAATATTTTAGGTATCGTTGTTTTTTTTTTTTTGTTTGCATAAAATCTCATGCAAATGTTAACAGGCTGTAATGCTTTTAGGAAAATGAAAAATACACATTCCAGACTTTACATATTTAACTGAACTCGCTGCTTTATGGTAAAATAGAAAGTAGTCCACAGGTGTTCTCAACTTAAATTATGTAAGTTAATTGTGCTAGAACTAGTTTGGTTTGTACAGTATAAAGATCAGTAAAACGTTATATTTTATTAGATTACTTTATTAATTCAAAATATATCGCCTTTTTAGTTATAGATTCTATAACTGCTTGGTATTGTTGGTATATTTTTTGCTATTTTCGCCTGGTTTCTTCGTTTCTTCCTCTCTAAATCCATTGCTCAACAAAGCCCGCCCCATAGATTGACTTATAATTTATTATGTACTAGCTATCCGGATTCCCAAAGGTGATTTGTGGATTTCGACAACAGCGTCGCCTGCCGGGTTCACAAACGGACAAATCGGGCGGTATCAAAAACACATACACCGCCAATATCACATGTTAATTATTCCATTGCACACATAAAATTAGAACACATAATTAACTGTTAAAATATCTCAACTAATGAATAAAATAAAATAAATTATATGAAATAACAAAAGTTCTATGTCATTAGGCTAAATTAAATCTAATGCGAATTATATGAAACTACGTAAATCATCTAAACATAAATAAATTCAAATTAAATGAACATAAATTAAAGGAATCTTAATCAAACAACAAACGAAAAGAAAAAATACATTAGATTACTTTAAATGACAGTATTTTCTATATCAGCAGGTTATTGGGGCAGAGAGGTATGTGTGTGGTTGCTGACAGGATGCTGTTGGAGCTGGCGCGCCAACGGCTCAGCAGAAAACATCTCCGATTATTAAATGGCGTAAAAGCCATCGATTCGCGCTTGCACTAATAATGACTGCAAATAAACAATCAGAAACAACGGTTTCTCTATCATCTCGGTAATGTCCACTGTTGATTATAGGTTTCCCCGATTGTATAAAGGTGATTATTTCATTATTCGACTTTTTAGAGTTTGATTTCCGATCATTGACTTGACTGTCTCGTTGGTCGTATTGGTCGTAACCGCCTCTATTAATAATGGGGTCTCGGTTTTCAATCCCGGGTCGGGTCAAATTTGGGTGTTCTACGTCCAACGCAATGAGATTTTAAATTTACCAGCCATGGTATCTTTACTGTTACTTTATTATTCTTCTTCTTTTTATTATTATTATTTTTGTAACTTTAATATTTTATTTCACATTTATTTAATATAAAAATCATAGTCATATAGTCTAGGAACGTAAAAATTATTCCACTTAAAGAATTCTTACTTCCAAAGTCATATTACCCTCAAGGGTATACCAGATTCAAAAGATATTGAAGAATTATTTGTACATTCTTTCATCAAACTGTCGTGACATTTTAACGTACTTGAATACAGAAGGATACCAACGACTTCCTTCCATTCATTTGAAAGAGATATGAATACAATGGCTCTGAGATAGAATTCTTTTCCACCCGACAAATAAATTCTAGTTTTATTTTTGCTTATTCCGTTGGGTACCTAACGCAAATTGTACAGCGAAAATTTGGTAAATATTAAATTGTTTGAAGTTTGGCGCAATAGCTATGAACTTCTCCAAATTCTAAATACGCTAACCTTACCCGCTTATATTAAATATCAGTTTTTAGTAATTTCTATTTTCAACACTTTGTAAAAATACACCGGGTTTTATTTGTACTAAAATAAAACCATATTAAATACTACAATATCCCTACTTCGGTATCAGGTACGACACCAGATTATATTAACAGATGTATAAAATCACTCCAAATCAAAAGAGTAATTACTTTGTACCTATGTATGATGTCAGTCTTTTAGCAATAATTTCTGTTTCCAATACTTTGTTAAAATGCACCGGGTTTTACTCGTATTAAAAGTTAATTCACATAATATATTACAAAAAACGGTCTAGGTGCGAGCCGAAACACGACTAACTTCCCAGTGGATAAAATAAAAAAATATCACGTTTTAATATTTTCATTCGGTACAAAAAACGACTTGACCAATTTTACCCTACACGTCTAAGTTACATAATTATGCGTTAAATGAAACTGGTCCTATGTCAATATCTCTCTTTGTTCTCGAGATACACGAGACAAAAGTTGAATAAATACTCTAAAATCCACCCATACGATTCAACTCTAAAGACCTTGAAACGTGGAGATATGTTAAAATTTGTACTTTGCAAAATCGGACCCATTACAATAACTTCCCTACTTCTATTTCCAGTTCGATAAATAAATAAATAATAAATAAATCCAATAACTTTAAGCGAGCAATTTTTTATTTGTATATATATATATATATATATATATATATATACATATACATATATATATATATATATATATATATATATATATATATACACATATATATCCGTTGTTTTATCTATGTTTTTAGGCAATGAAAAACTGCTACAATATCATTAGAATACCAAAGGTTATAACAGCTCAAATGGTATATCGGGCGGTGCTCAAATCATAAAACGCCGGTTCGAGTCCAAATTTCTCCAGTTTGGACTCTTTTTTTCCTTTTTTTCAAGTTCCTTTATTTGTGAGAAAATATATTATTTGGAGCCCTTTTTTAGTATATTTTTTTAAAACATGAAAAATAATGATCGAGAAGATCGAAAATTTTTATTCATATTTCATCAGTATATAATTTGTATCTAAATATAATTTACAAAAAACACGATTTCCAAAAAAAAAAACAAACAAAGCTCGGTCATCCAGGTAATATGCAATAAAAAGAGAGTTGCGAAGAGAACATATCCATAAAGAATACCATGGTTATTAGTCACAAGCTTGGACGAGTAACCCTCGACCGCGATTCGGAGAGATCGTTATCTCAGAAATTTCACACAGATTTAGTACAGAACTTTGCGCCTATTTGTTTAATGACGTGATTTACTATGCTGGTCGCATAACGAAGCTCAAAATCATTCAGTTAGCTACAAAAGTTTATGATATTTCTACGTTATAAAAGAATACGTAGCGAAAAAGTCTGCGGTTTATGACTGACTGACATAGCTTAACGGTAAGATAACGTGAAAATGTGCCGTTTATAAAGATCAACGAACTGGCAACTAATAGGAAAGAAAGCTTCTTCAACGGAAAATTAAAATACAAGTGCAGTATTTTATAAACGTCCATTTAGTAGATTAATGAGCTGATGACGAAATCGATGGCGATTGATAAAATCTGGTATATAAATACCATGTGTTGTCGCCATCTACATGGGAAGGGAAATAGTTAATTGTGCTGTGTTTATGATAATTCAAAAAAATTGTGGCCATGATGATGAAGTGGGTATAAAAATTATTATACGTGGACGAGCCATGCTGCGGATATATAAGTAGTATAATTGTAGCACAAATAGGTTGGATCGATCGGGGAAGGACCACGCTCTCAGAGAATACCATAATAAAATAAAAATATACAATAAAAGAATTAAAAATAAAATTGTAGCTTAATGCTGCTGTGTTTCGTATGGTGTATGTAGAGAACCGGAGATCCTTTTTACTGCAAACGAGGTATTCTACCTTAGTCTTCACGAGTGACAACGTATCTGCATTTTAATTTGTAATTGCATGCATTCCTCCAAAATTCAATATACGGTATTAATGGGAGACTTCAACGCAAAACTGGGCACAAGAAAGAACGGTGAGCTGTAGGTAAGGAAATTTGGGGTAGGGCAACGGAACCTAAGGGGCCAGCAGCTGGTCGACTTCATGCAGAAAGAGGGACTTTTTATGATGAACTCTTTCTTCCAGAAGTAGCCCCACAGAAAATGGACCTGGTCGAGCCCCAACGGTTCGACAAAAAATGAGATTGACGTCATTATGACGACCAGACGCCAACTGTTGAGTGATATCCCAGTGATCGCAAGGGTGAAAACTGGCAGTGATCACCGAATGGTTAGAGGTACACTGAACTTAAACGTTAAGTTGGAGAGGTCTCGTCTAATGAATTCAACGCTCCGTCCCCCTCGTGCTCTAATCCAGAATCCCGAAACCTTTCAGCTTGAGTTATGTAACCGCTTTCATTGCCTAGAAGATTGCAATGCAGTGGACGATATGAATGACAAGTTCGTGGAAACTGTCCATGCGGTCGGAGCTAAGTTCTGCAAGACCCACCGCAGAAGAACACAAAAACTCACCGATCACTTTCTTAATCTGATGGCTGTGAGACGGGAGATGAGGCTGCAATCCAACAGATTTGATAACATACAAGCAACTGAACAGACAGATCTCCAAATGCATGTGGCAAGACTTACGCAACTTTAATACTGCTCGTATTAAAGAACGATTGAGCGGAACCTGGGCTCCAAAGTCTTTGCCAGAGATCTACCTGCCAGAAAGAGCCAACTGTCAAAGCTGAAGACTGAGTGTGGCAGCATCGTTTCCAGGACACCTGAGATTTTGAGTAAGATTTAGAGGTTCTATGGTCAGCTGTACACATCATCGTTGGAGTCACACGCAAGTATGAGTAACGATCCAAGAGCAAGTCTTATCCGACACTATTCCGATGATATGCCGGACGTCAGTCTGAGCGAGATTAGAATGGCTCTCCAGCACCTTAATAACGGCAGGGCTCCAGGCGAGGATGGAATTACAGCGGAGCTTCTGAACGCGGGTGGAACACAGGTACTTGAAGTCCTTCAGAAGCTATTCAATTCCGTCCTCCGTGGTGGCACTACTCTGGAGGCGTGGAAGAGAAGTGCGGTGGTCTTGTTCTTAAAGAAAAGCGACAATGCTCTCTTGAAGAACTACAGACCAATTTCCCTTCTGAGCCGCGTCTACATGCTGTTTTCGAGAGTTATTACGATTCATCTAGCACGCAGACTCGACGACTTTCAGCCTCCCGAACAAGCCGGTTTCCGAAAAGGCTTCAGTACCATAGACCAACATACATAGCCTTCGGCAGATTGTACAGAAGACCCAAGAGTACAATCTGCCACTTTGCTTGGCGTATGTGGACTATGAGAAAGTCTTTGGGCGGTGCTACAGTCCCTTCAGCGGTTCCAAGTAGACTGTCGGTATATCGAAATGCTGAAGTGTTTGTACAGTAGGGCTACGACGTTTATCCGAGTACAGAACTAGAGTTCAAAACCTATCCAACTGCAGAGAGGTGAAAGACAGGGTGACGTTATATCCCCGAAACTCTTCACCGCTGCATTGGAAGACGTTTTCAAGCTACTGGACTGGAAAGGATACGGTATTAACATCAATGGCGAGTACATAACTCACCTTCGATTTCCTGACGATATAGTCCTTTTTGGCAAAATCGCTGGAGGACCTAAGCATTATACTCAATGAGTTCAATGGTTTCTCCCAACGGATAGGTCTTAAGATGAACAAGGACAAAACAAAGATCATGTTTAATGACCATGTCACACCTATGCCGGTAGTTGTTGGGAGCACTAAGCTCGAAGTTGTTGACGAGTACGTTTACCTGGAACAAATAGTCCGACGTATTCAACTCGGCTGGGCAGCGTTCGGAAAATTACGACACAATATCTTCTCGTCAGGTATACCTCAAATCAAGGTGTACAACCAGTGCGTGTTGCCAGTGATGACTTACCGATCTGAGACATGGTTCTTCACTGCTGGCCGTATGAGGACGCTCAAGGTCTAGAGGCCTATACTCGGAGTTTCTCTGCGTAATGGACTCAGAAATGAGCGGTAAAACCTGAGTGACCGACATAGCCCAACGGATTAGTAAGCTGAAGTGGCAATGGGCCAGCCATATAGCTCGAAGAACCGATAACCGATGGGGAAGAAAGTTTCTCGAATGGCAGCCTCATACCGGTAGGCGTAGTGTAGGGCGACGCCCCACTAGATGGAGTGACGATCTGATAAGACATGCAGGAAGTCGCTGGATGCAGGTGGCTCAGGACCGCGCTTTGTGGCATTACTTGGGGGAGGCCTTTGTTCAGGAGTGGGCTTGTGAAGGGCTGTAATGATGATGTAGATGTCTATGGGCCACAGCAATCACTTACCATCAGGAGGACTGTGTGCCAGTTTGCCACCCTATCCTATATAAAAAAATCTTGTTACTGTTACAACTTCTCAAATGTCCACATTTGAACAACGATGCTGTTAGTATCCCTCATCATATATTGTTACCAAACTATTCTGTTAGAATCCTTGTTCAATAGTTTTTTTTTTCTTTGGTATTTGATAATTTTCAATTTTTATCAGGAAAATACTGGTACCCGTCTCTGACACCCACGGGACGATGGGAGTTGTGCATATTCTTGCGCCGTTACCGCACTAATAATTACATATTATACAGACGTAAAAATCAATAAGTTTCCGACCAGGACTCTAAACTGGCCCCCAAGGCTCAGTAGGCAAATGTGAGCGGTAACCCAGAACCAGTTACCATAGTAAGAAATATCATTCAATTCATTGATACTTATACAATTGTAATGAGCACTGTCTTTCCATTTCAAAGTCAGATCACTTTCGGGAAACCGAAATGCTCAATAAAAATCAAATAACAAGATAATATTAAAGGAACTCTAAAAATCATGTTATTTCCTTTGTTTCAAATTGTTTAGCCACTTTTATTCTTAAATTATATGCACAGAAAACTCAAAACGAGGAAATCATTTCATTTCCGAGTCGGTGTAGGACAAATGTTTGTTTAAATGTCGTATGCAAAGATAATGTAGTCTTGTTTGCGACGAACTATTACAGATTCTGAAACGAAGCGAAATTATTTAAATTTAGAATGTAAAATAGGAATTGACTTTAATTTTATTCATGAGTTTTGTAATGTCACTGCGGAATCTTTGAAATTGTTACCAAATATTGGGGATGTATGCATGTAAAAGGAAATAAGAACAGCCTTTTTTTCGAGTAACAATATCACCTGCACGTAGCGCACTCTGATATAAGACGCATGCACGAAAAGCTCCAATGTCCAAATTATGACGGTAAATACATAAATTGGCTGAATCTTAAATTCACTGGCTGATTAAGGGAAGTGGTAATACAAAGGTAAGGATGTCACGTTTAAGCATGTTTTACTTTCATATTTTTAACGAATCAATATGTGTTTCATCACACGTATTGAAAGCTGCTGCATCTGCTGGGTCTTACGTGTTGTGTGATGGTAACATTTCCAAAATCTATCAGTATTTCTGAAAGTCACTGAACTAAAGCACACCATGCTTTCATTCTCAGTCCAAACATGTCGTTTATATTGCATGCCGTCCGGGCAGTTGGTGTCACATCTTAGAACTCATTTTCAATAGTCGAGTAAGACTACAATTCTGAGAAGATTGCCGGCACATGCTTACAAAAAAAGTATTTCGTTGTGTTAATCTTTCTGTGTTTGATTCCAAAAATATTTTATCAAGCTTACTTTTTGCTATAATTGGAAATAAATCTACAGTGCCTCAAAAACATTATGCTATACAAGTTGATTTAACCCATAAATAAAATATACTTTCAACAGTAAAATTATAAAAGACATGGCATTACTTAATACGTACATTTCAATACAGTGGACAACTTAAATACCACTTTAACGAATGTTCGGTGATTTATCCGAATAATCGGCTGATACGAATATTCGGTAAATTTGCCGAATATGCCGAATACTGAATATAAAACGAATATTCGGCGCATTTCTAGTTGTGACATCCACACTAATATAATAAATGCAAAATTATCTCTGTCCATTTGTTTCATAATGACTAAACCACTGAACTGATAGTAATGAAATTTAACAAACGGGTTGTCTAGGACCTGACGAAGAAAAAAGTGACTTTTTATCATAAATATTTTTATGCGGAATTTTTTAACATTCCTATTAACAGCATAAACAACATAGTGTACCCAAGGGAAAAACTATGTAGTGATTTTTTTAAATAGTTATTTAATAATATAAATCAATACAAATCGCATTAGCTCTTTAATATTTGAACTTGGTAGGACTAGTGATTTTTAATATAAATAAATGACACTTGATGAAAAAACAATGCGATGATCACGTTTTGACGGTGGAATATCGTCTCTATTTGTTTTTGACATATTGTGTTAGGTATAGTGGGTGTTAGGACACATTCTACGTATAGAAATACGTCTGAGCAAGTACCTAGTATATTACTGCTACCAAATATTAATTCTTGCACTGCAGTGTTCTGATCTTTAAGATATTGAGAGTCAGTGTAATTTGGCTGTGAAGTACTGCATCTTAGCACTCTGTCGAAAATGCACCCATAGCTTTCTTTGTTTTAAGTAGAAAACTATTATCAAAACCCTTTAAGAAATGAGAGTAGGCCTGTGTAACTGTAATTTTTCCAAAAGTTCACTCACTCACTCATGATATGAATAAAATGTTATTTGCAAAACGGATTAACTTGATTCTTCAAAAGGCTGTACGAGCTAAGATGTCTTTGCATTCCACGTAGTAAAAAATTTTGCGGAAAAAGTTATGCAGATATATAAAAATAAACTTAGCGTTGTTTCCACAAAATTGGACGAATTTCAACTTGATTAGTTAATAAAATTAATTTTGACACAAACAAGACTCATTTCTAAAATTAAACTTTGATTAATTGGTTATAAAAAATGTATTAGAAAGATAGACTTAAAATATGCAGGCGTAATTAGAAATCAATTTTATTACTAGCGTAAACAGCAAAAATAATATGTTTATATTAAAAAGTCTATTTATAAACACATTTTGTGTGAATATGTTATGAAGGTTTCATGTTTCGTTTTAGCGAAATTAAATGATTTTTACCAGGACCAAACACCATTAACGCCAACGTAGCAATGTCTATTAAAGAGTGAAATTTGTTACAAACTAACAAAAAGTACACGTGTTGCTTTTAAGAATTCTTAAAAGTAACACATTTTAAATGTTTTCCTTTTCAAAACGTGTCTTTCGTTAATACCCAGACCATAGAGCAACACAGGCCACCGGCGGAACGGAGGCGGCAGTCAAATAAAAAAAAGTATTAAAACATCAAATAGTTTTGAAATAAAGTATGTTCAAAATTTGCCTTTTTACTTTTGCAAATACAAAGGAGTTTTACATATATTATTTTATAAGCAGTCTGAGTTGAAGTTCATAAATGAAGCTCAGGTATAGTCGTTCATTCTAATTTAAGTGAGTTAGTACATTTAACATACGAGTTTCATTTAGGTCACGTGTTCAAGCTCTAATCAAAGACGAATTGCGGAATAGAAAGTGGTAGGAAATAGTTCACCGCAAACTCCTCGAAACATGTGTAGCGTTATTATAATTAATAAAAGATACTTAAACTGTACTAATTAAATGAACATCTTCAATATTAAACGCAAGGATTCATTTTTATTATACCGATAACTAGGTTTCTTCCGAAGAAATACAATGACTTCGAAACTTTCTTTCGGAATGAGATGCGGCTTATATATCCTAATATATCTACTATTATATATAACATATCTACAAACATTTTTACTTACAGTTTTGAATGGTTACGTTTTTATACGAGGGTGGATTGAAAAGTACTCGGCCTAACACAGATCCATTCAATTCTAAAAATCAAATCTACCCACATTATTTAGTTCAGTTCAGACTAGTTCATTGTGTGAAGTTCGAAACGTGTGCGATAATTAGTTGTGATTTTATAAATTTATTAACAAAGTAATCAGACATAATTTCCGCGAATGGAGCAAATCGAGCAGCGTGCCGTCATTAAGTACCTCCATAAGAAGGGGCTATCATCAAAAGCCATCCATGATGACATGCTCAGTACATTAGGCGATTGTGCTCTGTCATATTCATCCGTCAAAAAATGGATAGCAGAATTTAAGCGTGGTAGAGAGAGTGTGAAAGATGAACCCCGCTCTGGAAGGCCTTCGACGTCAACTACTGACGAAAATATTAAAAAAGTACTTGATTTAATAATAATTATTTATTATTAAATCAAGAGATTAAATTAAAAATTAGAGAGATAGCCGAGATTATAGGCATCTCTTATGAACGAACTCAAAACATCATTGTCAACGAGTTGGGTTTCCACAAGGTGTCTGCGAGGTGGGTTCCGCGACTGCTTTCAGTTGAACAAAAAAGGACGCGATTGACTATTTCACGCGACTGTTTGGAGTTATTTGAAGCCGATGCAGATGATTTGTTGAATCATTTTGTTACTATGGACGAAACATGGGTTCATTACTGTACACCGGAAACAAAACAACAATCAAAACAGTGGAGAAGACCTGGTTCACCACCCCTAAAAAAGGCTAAGTCGATTTTGTCGGCAAATAAGGTGATGGCTTCAGTATTCTGGGACTCGAAAGGTGTGATTATGATTGATTATCTTGAAAGGGGTCAGACTATAAACTCTGATTACTACTGCACCTTACTACGTCGTTTACGAGAGGAAATAAAAGAAAAACGTCGAGGAATGCTCGGAAGAAAAGTCCTGTTTCATCAAGATAACGCCCGTGTTCACACGTCAGTACAGTCAATGGCTGAAATTCACAACTGTGGCTTTGAACTGTTACCACATCCGCTGTATTCACCTGATCTGGCACCATCAGACTTCTTTCTGTTCCCTAACCTAAAAAAGCACTTGGGAGGTCAAAGATATTCGACAAACGACGAGGTCAAAGCAGCTGTAGACGCATATTTTGACTCTAAGGAAGAATCATTTTTTTTCAACGGTATAAATGCTTGGAAGGGGAGGTGGCAAAAGTGTATTGAACTTGATGGTGATTATGTAGAAAAATAAAAATATAACTGATTTAGTATGTGTTTATTTTCTTGGTTAGGCCGAGTACTTTTCAATCCACCCTCGTATAAACCTAAAGTGATAAACCGAACTTAGAGTCCACCTGATAGCAAGTGGTTACTGCAATCCATGGACACGCATCCGATTTCAAATAAAAAAAAATGTAAAGATGTTTATCACCCTTGACGACTAAGACGGAATACTGTAATTATACTGGCTCTGTATACCTTTCAGACCGAAACACGGCCGTGTATTCACCGATATTTAGTAGCAGAAATAGACAGGAGCAGAACCTACCTGAAAGGACTCCTTTGAAGAAAGGGAATCCTACGAACTAAAAACCGTACATGTTTATATACTATTTTATACGTGGTAGAGCCATAATGCAGTTATATTAGTTGTATAGTTGTAGCACGAATGAGTCGGCTCGACCGGGAAAGGACCACGCTCTCACAGAATACCAGCGTAAAATACTCGTAGTAGCTTAATGCTGCTGTGTTTCAAATGGTGAGTGTAGAGAAACGGAGACCCTTTTTACTGGAATGGAGGCATTCCATCTTAGTCCTCACGAGTGACAACGCATCTGCATTTTAATTTGTAATCGAGGATAGATGTGGATGTTTATGGGCCGCAGCAACCATATACCATCAGGTGGACTATGTGCTCGTTTGTCACCCATCTCTATATAAAAAATATGTATATGAATTTCGATAGAGTTTCTGATATTTTGTCAATATTTGGTGGCACATCTAGTACACGGTTTAGTAATGTCATTCAAAACGAATTTAAGTCACGGCGGCCAGCCAAAACAGAGATCAGACCATCTGCGCAGAATATGTGCGCAGAGTATGTGTATATGCGCAGAATAAGTGCTCGAGTGTATGCGCAAACACAGGTGCACTCTCTATTCTCTCACTCTCATAGATCGACGAGACGGTAAATAAACACGACCGGAAAGAAATCAGGTGCAGGACCAACGACTTTACGTGCTTTCCGAGGCACGGAGGTGAGACACCGCCAACTTCCTAACTCTGAACAGAGGAGATAATTTCATGGTATAAAAACTCAATAACAGGTTTTTTTGACCATACCCGTGATTTGAACTCGAGAACTCATGATTAGCGGTCGCGGTTTACGACAAACAGAATAGTCATATGTACAGCAGTCATGTGAGTGACGATCTGGTAAGACATCGATGGATGCAGGTGGACCTTGCTTTGTGGCATTATTTAGAGGAGGTCTATGTTCACCAGTGGACTTGTGTAGTTGCAGGATTGCAATGATAACGATGATAATTAAAGGATGTCGCCTACCTAGATAATAATCAATTCTACAACTGAATACTCATTGAACCAATTGCAAATAGTGACACAAAATGAAAATGCTAGTTGTAGTCTGCCATAATTTTTTCTTAACGTGCCAAAAACACCACAAACTTTACCTTAACTTGTAATAATAAATAATAAACGATTTAAATAGACCTCGACAATTTTCCAAAACCTTCAATAGTTGAAATTGAAATTACTTTTTTATTAACTTTGTTATTTTGAACAGTTCAATTTGTCCGATAAGGGTCTGAACTTATAACTTACGAGTATATACTTTTAAGTTCAATCTCTAGGCATACTTTCAAGTTTAATCTCTATATGTGCACAAAAGACAACTTAGTAGTAGCAAATAATTTTAGTTTTTTAGCAATATAACATTAACGATAGTTGTGGTTAATGTTATATATCTTGTGGTAAAGTAACGTAAAAAGTAAACATGCAAATTATTAAAAAAAAGGATGATGATGGTGCTGATGGTGATGATGATGATTTCTTGGCTGATTTCGACCATGTTGACACTTTCTCAATATTATAGAAGCTATAATTTGAGAAGGAGATAATATTATGGAGTATTTGTTCATTATAGTGCAGTGTACTTTTAGTAGTGGCGTATATGGTAACAGAAGGAAACTAAATCAGGAGATGAGCTATTTTCCTGATAACAGCTGATTAAATACAATAGACTGTAGCTACCAAACCGCATGCCAAGCATGGCAATAATGGCAAATATTATTCATATGAGACAATCTATGGAGTAGGTTAGGAGAGGACTTTAATAGGCACTAATGATAATATTATTGTTCACATTAATGGACACATCGCTCATTTGTCTTAAACAATTAGTTTTCGATTTAACTTCGATATAACTGATAAACTTGTGCTGCTTACGTTATCACATGCGAAAAAATTAATAACAGTCACAATCCAAAGAATCAGTTGGCTGAAGAGCAATGAGTTGGTTGTACTCGAAAAGCCGACAACTAATGAGAAGAAAGGTTCTCGAGTGGCAGTCTCGTATTGGCAAGTGTAGTCTTGAGCTGCCCCTACTAGAAAGAGTGACAACCCGATAAAAATGTAGGTAGTCAATGGATTCAGGTGACGTCACTGTGTTGCAGTGGACAAGTTATGTGTTTTTATGGCGAAGGATGAGCACGTTGAAACTCTGATTATCATCTATAAAACTATATAATTAGAAATTCCTATAACATATCCAGTCCAAAAATAACAACAATTAATGTTTTTCTACAAATTTTGCCCTCAGCTCTGTTTTGATTCCAGGATTTCTGATGTCGAAGCCAGTGGTCGCTAAAAATGGAACAAATATTCAAACTTTTTCAAACTGTAAAACGTAATATAAAAATATTATTTTAGTATTTAAGTAATATTTCAGTATAACAAAAACTAAGCAATTATCAATATTTGAAACGCTGAAGCTTAAAAATATTTTGCGCTCCCATCTAAAATTTATTGAATGATTTAGAAAGACGTTTAGAGTCCTCTTTTAATACGGTGCTTAGGTATGATTACCCCTTTCTCTGAAATTTAAGAATGAATTAGTACTGAATCCAGGAGAACTTTAGGTAAAAACGAATTCGTCCAACCTCGAAAATGTTTCGGCGGGAACTGTCCAGAGCGGCCGTAAGCTCTCGGAATGTTCGGCTTTTTTTTTTCGTAAGATAAAAATAAAATCTTTAATGAAATTAATTGTATTTAAAAATAATTAACCATTTTCATTCGATTTAAGTTTTATACGGTGTCAATAAGAAATCTCACCAAGGAACACTTTATCAATATAACATAATAGTTAGTTGAAAATAAAAAATGCTAAAATAAAGTTTTTAAGTATTTCTAACACTATCACTTAGCATTGCGACATTAATCTATCATAATCCCCCTCGCTGTATTTTCTGGAGAAGCGCAATAAATGCGACGACAGATACCATAAGACTTTTATGCCCATGACGCATTCCCCGTCACCTCTTACGACACACATGGAACGAAATCGGGAGATGATTCTTAGTGGCGATCTGACTACTTGCACTATGATGATTTAACTAGATATCCGGGCGACATTAAATCCATATAAACGTATTTCTCTGTTTTCTTCCTGAACAATGATGCTGGAGCAAATTGTTTTTATAACAAACCATGGAGATAATATGATATCGTATGATACCTTTATAAATTACTAAACCTGCCCAGTTCCACCGCCCTTGTTATTCAGAATACAAAAAAGCAAACATTAAAAATATAAAAAATATATATTTAAAGTAAACATTGGAGTCTTATGTTTAATAATTATTATCATTGAACTGCATTGACTAGATACCTATCATGGCATGTGCCAAATAATATTTGATGACAATATGAGAAAATATTGACAATAATTATTGTATACACATTATACCTATATTTTTAATTTTCGTCATTAATATTTTATATGATGTAACCAATGAGCTATCACGTTTCAGAACCTAGCATAGTTTTATATTTTGTATGGCGGGACATTGACAACCTACATTTTGTTTTATTATGTAAAAATAGAGATCTGTAAATTAGTCTATGTTCACAAAACAAACAGATTTGATTTGATTTGAATTGAAGTAAAACATAGACGTCTAGGAGAAAACGGGGGATACGATGATTATTAAACATGATAGATCAAATCTATATTCTATAAAATTTAGCAGGTGATTGTCCTACATATAAGCAGCTGAACTTACTGTAACATTGTGCATGTAGTCCTTTTTGTTTTTAAATCACTATATATTAAAGTAATAAATAATCACTATATATTAAAGTAGTAAATTAATATTTTAAAGTCAATTTGAAAAGAGAGTTTATATTTTGTTTAACAACTTTTTAGTGTAGTGATTTAAATAAAATCTTGGCTCTATAACAGCTGCTACATATTATTTTGGGATTAATATTTTTTCAGTCAAAGTATTCTAAAGCTGTAATGTAGCAAGGGTGTCATTAGCCAGTCACTCCAACAATGTCAATGATGAGAATAATTGTATGTAATAAACCTTAATTAAACAATATTTTCATACGATAATAACAAAAAATATTGTTGCTATAGAAAAATAGTTGACATACAAAATAACAAGCAAATATTAAATTCATTCATTTTGTGTGACATTTATAAATATGATTGAATATTTCTAAATCGAAATTGTGTTAGAAAGTAAACCAGCATGCATTTAACTTCGTAAATTATTGACTCAAATAACTTTGAAAGTTTTGACAAGTTTTAAATGGGGTGTCAAAAAATGGAGAACCAGTTTCTAAATTAAAAGGAAAAATTTCTCGCTTACGATAAATTAAATTTTCGTAAAAAGTTGAAATTGATTTCGATGTTAATATTTTTTTTGTATTCGGTGAATTTCATTTTTTCAGTAAATGTAATACTACTATCCAAACTTTGATTATTTACTTGACAAGTTTCGTATGGTAGGTACTAACATTTTATATACGTATATTTGTTATATAATTATGTCCACGTCGTCAGTGACTGCCCGTGTGTATAGTGGTTGTAAACACGATTGCTGATCATGGGGTCTCGGGTTCGAATCCCGGGTCGGACCAAAATCAGTAATTGGATTTTTCTGTCAAGAAATTTTCAATAGCAGCTCAGAGTTAGGAACTTGGCGGTGTTTCACCCCCGTGCCCCGGAAAGCACATAAAGTCTTTGGTCCGGCACCTGATTTCTCTCCGGTTGTGTCGGTTTACCGTCCGGTCGTGTCATAATAAATAATGCACCTGTGCTTGCGCGTACAATTTGGCATTATTTTTGACATTGGCCACTATAATTATAACCTGCGCAAGATAGCTAGGCTCCGTAGAGGCTGGCCCTTGTGACTGAAATACGGTCGGAGGACATTATTTATTATATATCTACTTCTAAACATATGTCATCCCAACAGGTTGCCCCAAAGCACGGTATTAAGCCACCTGTATTCACTGACTCCATGCATGCTTCATCAGGTTGTCACTGCTTCTATTGGGGGGGGGGTTGACCAATACTGCGCTTGCCAGTACGACTGCCACTTTATAATATTTATTCCCTTAAATCAGTTGTTGGTTGTTTGAACTATTTTGCACATCGCCATTTCAGCGTAATGATCCACTGGGCTAGAATATAGTAGAATATTTTACTGCAGGTCAGTTTTCCTTATTTTATTGCAAATTTTATATTCATATTTTTACTCTTTTTTTCTGACTAATATTACAATGTGCAGATATCAAGAGATAAATATTTCTGATTCCCCTTTAATATCATTGAATCAAAAAAGGCGCAAAAATCACGTATTCTTTTTATTCACCAACACAAACTACAAAGGGAAAAGTGAAATGAATCAAAATGAACATGATACACAAAAAAATGGGGACCGCGCTAAGAATCATTCCATTTCCGTCACGACGAATGATAAATGATTCTCTAAGCAATATACTCCGTATATTCAAAACATCACGCAGGCGATGAAACAGCTACCATTATTTTTAATTACCTAATATATTATTGATTACCGACTTGCACTGGCTTTGCCTGGGTAGAATCTAATAATACTGCTTATTTAGATTTGAGATAATCAAATAAAAAATGAATTAAAAAATACATCATAAGCTTTTCGTTTTTTTTTTTTCAAAAAAAATATCTTTAAGTTTTTCGGATAAAATATAGCCCAGTCCTCTCGTGATCTCATGTGTTCTTGAAGTTTCTTTGCAATCGTTTCAGCCATTCTAAACATTAGCCCGGAAAGAATGAAAGATAAAAATTTTAATTCATATATAATGGCATACAAATATGTATAGATATGCTGTGGGTTGTGCCTGATTTGTCTTCTTTTTCATCAGGTCCATGTTCACTATTGGATTTTAATTCCAATAATGAACATAGACCTTTTTTGTTATAGACAGGATTTGTCCTTATCGTCGCAGTCGTCATCAGCAGTCTTGTACTTTTGACGCCGGAGTATATAACTGCTAACATTTTTTTTTGGTGATTATTTATTACTATAATTTATTTATGAACGATCACACTAACAAAGACTAGTCGGAGTTGGGAAAAACTTCATCACAGTATATCGAAGTAAAGCTTAAATCGAATTTGAAATGCGAGACAGATTTAACCGCAGGTAGTTGTTACATTTTAAGAAACACTAATAACTAAAATACGCTATATAGGTATTACTTAATTGATGAATCCTATATATTCGCAGCTCATTCAACTTCATATTAACATATCCATTTTATGTTTATATCACAATACAATTAAATTAAAGTGATATTATTACTATAAAAATGTTACAATAGGATTTTCCTCTATATCTTGGAGACAGTTTACAAAATAAATTACACAAAAACAAACGTTTAACTCTGAACAATCGTTACTAAATAAAAAAACACAAGTTTTCCTAATGAATATTATCATGATTATTTTTTTATTATAATTCTTCAGTGTGAGGGGGGGGGGTTTTAATGATTTAATAATTTCGTTTTAGTTTTATTGTTCCGTTGTAAAAGCATATTCAATTTTTTGACTAAAATAATATTGCAGCAAAAAGCATAAAAGCGCAGTGAATTGAAAAGGAAACTACTTGAGTAATTGGTATAAACTCCTAAAGCAGTGTAAATTTTGTTATTCCTACCAATACAACCATAATATTTTGGCTCTCACGAATTTGTAATAATTTTAATCTTACGCGCGCTAATTCGCTATTGCAACTGAATGTTATTGGTCCGCTTACGATAATAATTTCATTTTGTTCAATATAATTTTTTATTCCTGAGTTATGCCACGAATGGACTGAGAAAATTATTATTTATATTTTAATGGAAGTAATAAACGGAAGTAATTATTTCTGAGGTTTCGCGGTGTAAAATTTATGGTAGACTAGCAAAAGCAGATAAATTTAGAGGTGCCGTAAGCACCAGTGAAATTAATGATTGCAATTTTCATTGCGGTGAGGCGGTGCGGATGGTAGTGGGGGGAATATATTATCAATAGTAAGCCTATGTGCCCATTTATTATCTTAGAATTGGCTATTTTATGGTGTAGGAAAATACAACACTACATATTATCCTGCGAAATAGTAAGATGCAACCGAGGGATATGAAACAGGAGAGGCAGTAGTGTCTATCCTATAACAAGTCAAAATAATAAAAACTGTAGTTGTTATTTGGCCTAGCAAGCGTGGCAAATATAGAAAATATCCACCTATGCGGCGAATTTGTGAGGAAGTAAGAAGTGGACTCTTGACAGGTTGTAACGAAAGAATAATTAATGAAATTATATAAGAATGGGCAACCAAGCAAGCGGCTCACCTGGGGCTAACTAGTCAGCACCGCCCGTGAACAACTGCAGTATGTAAAAGAAGAATTGTAAATTGAAATTGTTAGTAGTATTTTGAAATTCGATACAAGAGTCAGATCTTTTTTAAAGTACCATATGATATAAAAGTTATAGTAGACTAGCAAACGGAGTTCTATTTAGACGTGTCATTCGCTTCAGTGATTGTAATTTTCATTGTGGTGAGGTCGTGTGGATGGTAGTAGGGAAATATTATCCGTATGAAAAATCGATAATGGGAGCAGATTCTACAAGGAAATCGTGAAAGGCAGGCAGTGGTAGAGTGTTTATTTTCTCGCAATATGTCATGGTTGAACTTGGCGGCTGTAATTAATCCAACTTATTTTTCAGAGCATTTCCCATTATGAGTAGCTGAGAAAATATTTCAAATATTCTGAATTGTTTGTTAAGGAATTTCTAAAGAGATTAACTCTGAAATTATCTCGGGGTTATGGTTTGTAACTTTGCTTTTTAACAGTAGTAGAGCCACGCGGCAGTTTTGCTGTCTCACTGATGGACCGGCTCGAACCGGGGTGGCACCACGACTTCATAGAATACAGCGTGAAGATTTACCACTCCGTTTCGTTTGGTAAGTGCAGGTGGCCAGAGGCCCAATTCCCCCCCCCCTTAAATGGTGGCACATTAAGTGAACAACTACCCCAGGAGGGTACCAGCACCCTTGGTGAAGGAGAATCCCTCGCTGAGCTTCCACGACTAAGTTATCCCTACTCTTACTGAGCGTGGGTGCTCATACTACCCCGCTTATTCTGATGGGGGAGGGGCGATTCCGCTCGTGATAAAAACTGCTCGGGGTAAGCAGAGCAACAACACCAAGGCGACCCCTGCCACGCTATCCCTGAAATTTTGCAGCATCAGGGGATTTCATTCCAACCTTAACGCTGTCCACTACCATCTGAAGACGGTGAAGTCGTACTTGCTCTATTTAACCGAGACTCGGGTATCCTCTCCAGCTAATACTTCATACCTCTACTACCCGGGGTATGAATATGAACATTCCTTTGTGCTCCGGGCTGGAGTTTGTGTATTCGTCAGAGCAGACATCTGTTTTCGACGCCTCGGCAGTTTTGGAGGTACGGACCTGTCAATACTATGGCTGCGCGTAGATAGCGACGACTATCCTCGCGTCTACGGGTGCTTCTATAGATCCCATAGCTGTAATAACGAAACAGACCGACTCATCCATCACGTCCAAATGGCTACAGATTCCGTGCTACAGCAGATCCCACCCGCAGAGATCGTAATTTTGGTCGATTTTAACACCCACCACGCCGAATGGCTCAACTTATGTTTAACCGATTATACCAGGAGATCTGTTTATGACTTTGCTTTGGCATATGGTCTGACACAACAGGTTACTGCGCCTGCGCCAGAGTAAAGTGTTGAGAAAACCACATTTTAACTATTAACTAACTCTTTGAATCATTTTAGAAACCGCAATCCAACAAAATATAATAATAAGAATGCCAGACCAAATATCGGTCACGACTTCCATTCTTACCAGAAACTAGCCATCTCTGCAGAACAGAATTATAGTGCTTGCATCAATAGTCCAATGGAAAGCCATGGCTTTACGTGCTTTTCGTTGAACGACACCGCCAACTTCCCGACTCCGGTCTGCTACTAAGAATTTCTTGACAACAAACTTAATAACTGATTTTTGTATGCCCGACCCGGGATCCGAACCCGGAACCTCATTATCAGCAGTCACGTTTTCGAGCACTAGACCTACGAGCCAACAAAATACAAAAGTAAAATTACAGCCTATATACTTCCCAGAGGAGAGCAGCAGAGGCAGAGGCCTCTCTTCATTTCTGAGAGGGTTATAGGCCAAGAAAATGTCTGTCGCGCTGCCCCAATGTGTGTTGGCAAGCTGCAAAATTTTTGACGTATTTTTTTATTATTTCTCAGACATGCAGGTTTCCTCCCGATGTTTATCTTTTCTGCAGAGCAAATGGTTAATCAGCACCTAAAATTGTTATTAACAATTTCATTTCGGATTAGACCCGGGTTGCTCTCGTACTGTGAAATTTACAGCGAGCGCCTACCATCAGCAAGTGTTTTTTTATTGATTTTCAATCAACCATGTTATTGGTGTCTCTAGAAATCGAACTCGGTTTTTGTAGTATATTATGAAATTTAAGGACCAACAATAATACAGCCATTTACAATGGTTCTGAAATTAATATTAACAAAAAAACATTTTATAATATTTTTAAGGTTTAGAGTTTGGTGACTTAGAACTATTGCGAGATTAAATATTTAACTGCAAATGACTAAGTAACCAAAGCAATATAATTTATATTTCATTATACTTAAATTAAGCTTTAAGCTTTACTATATATAGTTTTACTACAGCTTTACTAAAATAACCCACAACTTCTCACTTATAACGAAGCTCTTTACATTTATTTTTAATTAAACCTTTAAAATGCACGACATAAGACATATAATATGAAATTTTGTAGTATCTTACACTAGCTACTACAATAAATAAATGTCAGTCATAGTTTAATGAAAAAAACCTTCTTCGTAATAACACGCAAACATCTCATAGAGTAATGGGAAGGGAGCACTGAAATACCTACGTGTATTATCTGTCTTTCATTGCTTTCGTTCTTTTGTTAACGTTGGATGCCGCTCCTTCGCAATTTTAAAGGCGGTATTTTGAATAGAAGGAAGTCATTTTCACTATCTTAAATGCTTGTAAGTGTAGGCAGAATCATTAAAGAAAAGAAAGTAAAAATTTTGTTTTAAATGATAAAATAGAATAATTTTAGGTTTGTAGAAAATAAAGTTTGGAAATATTTACATAAACAGTAAAGGAATTATTGAACTTATTTACTGTTTATGTAAATTATTTAATTTGTTTACTGTTTGGATGAATGAATGACGAAGAATGGGATTACTTGCTAGTTCTATTTAGGACAGAAATGTGTTTAGTTTTTTGACTTCTAGTTTATATAATTAATTGTAAATATACATTACTATACGAATGCATGATAAAGTTGAGTATGTCAGAAGAAGCTGCAAAGTAAAGAAGCTACAAAATAAAACAATGATACGGCGAGAAAAATGTAGTTGGAAAAGTGTTGTGACCAAGATAAAAATTAAATGCGTCGTTGGATTGGACATGTATAAATAAAAAAATGAGAATAGAGTGGTAAAGCAAATTTATGTTTTAGAGTATATCACCATACCAAATTGACGATATATTGAAGAAAGGCCAAATTAAGAGCATCTTCAATCGACTAGCACGTATGCGCTGACGTACGGGTGTGAAAGTAATGACAAAAGTGTGTCAGTAGAGAGCCAAATGGATTACCATTTGTCTCTCTGTCCCTCTATTCTATTCCCATATTCGCAGTTATTATTATGGTACCATTTGGTATCACATTCATAAGTATGTTATTGAAATACAAGCGACAAGCGTGTAATCTAGCTTATTCTTTGTTATTTATTTTTTCATAGTTCGTCTTACTTCTTTTTATATTGATCGTTAATTTCCTTAATCTGGTATTTAATTGGCAAGAATTTAAAAATATTATATTTAATATATAATAATATGTAAAAGATGGATTAAAATTGTGTACAGACTCATGACTATCAAATTTGAAAAACTGCGATAATATTATGAAATAAATTTGTAAAACAATTAGATTACAAGTATCTCGTATTTTGCCAAAATTAAGCAAGTGTTTCAAATGCTAAAATGAAAAGTCAACAACACAGGAAAAAATTTATCTGGTTTTGTAAACTAATTTTAATTAGTTTGTCATTTACCTGGTTTCACGTTTTCATGTACTGGTACAAATGCGTCAGCATGTTTTTTCAGTTCTTAAGCCAGCACCTAACTAGTATCCCACCTGAGAGTAAGGGGTGATGCAGCCAAAGGTGGTGAAGCGCACTGACTTAACAAATGCTTATTCACTCTTGCCTTGAAGACACCCAATTTTATGCAATATTCAGGTCAATAACGATAACCGGAGACGAGATATTCCATTTTAGCCCTAATAAGCAACAACGCATGTACATGCTATGTGCTACAGCGTCCACCTAAAATCATACGCTGGAGTGGACTCAGGAACGTGCATTGTGGCGGTCTATGACGGAGGTCTGTTTCCAGCATTAAACTTGTGATAATAATGCTGTAATGATGATGATGATGATGATACTGTAAATTTTATCCAACTTAGTATTAAACTATTTTTATGCAATGAAATACAAAATTTTTATTGAGTAAAATATATCCCTTTGTAATTTAATTAAGAGCTCAATCAATGTTTCCGATCCCACATTTATTGAAATTGCAACTCTTAGCTCGTGTAGCATAACTTCGACACTATTCGTTCTCGAAGTTTTACGCCAGCTGCTAATAACTTTATCCTAATTAAAACTTTCTTAGTGCAATCGAAAAGTTTGGTTAGTATTTATAAGCCTGACGTGTCACAGAATTTGAGCAAATTTCTATTTACATTATGTAGTTTTTCATAACATTTAACATATCCGTCAGAATTAATTCTTCGAGATATTTGAGGTATTTTCAAAATGACGACCTGAACGCGTATTATACTTTGAAATATTTGTCTATAGGTAATCCTCATATTATCCCGTGGGTGTCGTAAGAGACGACAAAGGGAAACAAATCAGGAGATGGGTAACAACGTCTCTATAATAACGACTAAAAATAAAAAAACTGCGGTTATCAACCCACTTGCCAAGCGCAAGCAAATTTCCACCCGATGAAGCAATTACGGGGACGCCTATGATGAGAATGAGAGAGATGATTTAATATACTGTAACGGTAACGATAATCACTATGATAGGTATGGCAGGGTTGCTGGCAGAGCCTAAAAATACAAAAAAAAAACTCTTCTATATAATACATACAAGTTTCTGTGATAAAATTTTAATCAAACAGACTCATTACATAACCGCATTTGTTCTCTCATGTCGATTTTAAACTGGTAATTGATGAAGGTGTTGAAATAAATTTGAAAATAAAAAATACATTCCAGTTGACGTCGTTTCATGTTTGATTTCGTACAAAATTAAAATATGCCAATTTATTACAATTAGCAGGCGGAAAATTGACAAACATTTTAATTACGCTACAGCAGTTAATAAGGTTAGCGACGGCACCTAATTAGGTCTAAAGGATTAATTTAAATTTAATATAAGTAATTAACAATGTAGTCAGAATAACGTGCAAAGATGGAAATAATGTTTATTAATTCCAAGTACAATGACGATTAGATAATCAAATATACTTTGGTGTTTAATTTATGACTATAATTTTTAATAAATCTAATTTAAAGACAGTGTCAGTGTGCAGCACAAATAAAATATAGTTTTTAATCACGCGCCGCAAGCTTGTAATAATTAAATTTGCTCAGTGACGATTTTACTATAATTAATATTATTTCATAAAAATATATATCGGACCTCCTTATATCTAACAATGAAGCTTGTGATATATTTAAATAAAAATCTGAAATTTGATAAGAGCTTCAACAAGTTTTTGGACTGTAATCTAGTTGGCACAAGAACAAGTCCGGGTGGGACTTTTGTTTCATTTTTTTGTATAAAAGAATAGGCTGAGTAAAAAACTTGAAAAAGTGATAAAGATCAAAAATATAAAAATAAATCTTTATTTTTGAACAAACTATCATATACGTAGTTAAAATATCGTTCACAAAAGCCGCGTACATACTTAGCGCACGGGCTCGAGCGGGCACAAGCCACATGCCTCGGCTGGTGTGAACGTACCTCGGGCTGCCTTGGGCGCACGTTGCTACGACCGAGCGCTGCTCGACCCTGAGTTGTCGGTAAACTGGACGTACTTAAATGTGCCTCAGTGTTCGCTGTTCGTTTGGTGTGTACGGTGGTATTTTGACTCGCGAGGCGATACGATAGTGTTTCTTTTAGTTTTACTGAAAAGTTACATTAATAATATAATATAATACATATTAAATATATCACTGAATTGTAATTAATATATACATTGATCTTAAAATTTACAGAAATATTAATTTTTAATTTACCTTTACATAATCACTTAAGGCCTCGATAATAGCGTCACAATCTTCTGGAATTACACCTGAGATACTCTGCTTAGATATTCGAAATAAATATTGCAAACTGCTATAAGAATCTCCGGTTGCTAAAAATCTTAATGTTAATAAACTTACAGTGATTGCCTCTTTATAATTTGTGTCGCACTTTTTAATTTTATCAGACAACAAGGAGCACAAATTTTCAAATTCTTGTAGAGACATTCGTGTAAAATTATGTACAATCTGATCATATGTTAAATCTTTAAGTAATTTATTTCCATATTGGTTGCGACACTCATAAATTGTTCTAATATAGACGCGTCTAGCTCTTTTCTTAAAAGGTGACTGTTTCCGTTTTTAAACAATAAGCAACTAAGAAAGTAGCTACAGCTGCAATTGCACAACTGTCCATTTCGGATGCTCGAGGACTTATGACGGCCGTGCCGTGCCTCGCGAGGCATGCCTCGGAGTTCCGGACAAAACTACTGAGGCTGCCGCGCGAGGCCGTGCAATAATTTATTGTCAATAGTCTTTAATTTTACGGAGTTAAAATAGTTTTAGGAAGTGCATGAACATTGTACCGTGTTATAGGAGGCGACAGGAACTTTTTAATAACAGAGATAAGCAGCAGCATTTTCCTAATGACAACTCAATAAAAATAATAAAACTGATTTGTGTGTATAGTAAAGTTGGTATTTCACTGAGGTCTTAATAAAATATTGAGGCCAATATTTCAAGCTCGAGTTTAGAAATCAAAGAGTAACTAATATTAATAATAGTAGTTTTTGTATTCCTAGTGAGGTTCGTTAAACAGTTCACTTTTACAAAAACAGTGTTTTAACATAAAATAAATCTATAGTTAACAAATACCTCTGTAGAAACGATGGTTCTCAATGATGCGTGAACAATCAATTTTGTTTAATGGACTGCGAAATACTGACTGACCGCCAAATTTTCACTTCGTTGTGCGTATAACACGACTACTTCATTGCCGTCGCTTAAGAAACATCGAATCTTATTTTATTACTTAAGGGTCTATACTACCTCAGCTCAAATTATAATTTTGCCCCCACTCACCTACGCGTCGAATGCTCTGTACCCACATGTTTGTAATCACTAATACTGTAAGTAGATAGGTTGTTAGATACTTATTACGTTAGGTTTATCATATTTATGCTTGTTTCTTTATTCCAACCCAGTCGTATCTTATTATTATAACGGTTATTTCCCATCTTGATTTTACATCGTCCTGTTGCGTAATATATATTCTGATCGTAAGCGACACAGTTTTCTACTTCGAAATCCGAAGCGAGACTTAGCGGGAATATCGGGCGACAGGGAACAAGCTTGAGAGCGCCGATAGTTTAGTAATTTCTTTTTACAGTGAAAGTAATGGTAATTTAAAAATAAATAAAAAAGCATAAGCCCTGCTTTTTAGTTAGTTCAGGTAGTATGCAAAGTTTCATGATCTAATTTAAAGTATTTTGTGAATACTATTATTACTTTGTGAATAATATTATACTAGTATTTTGTGGTTTATTGTTCGGTTTGGAGGTAACTTTGGATTTTTTTTTATCGAGAAAAATTTACGGAATCGTGCTTACGTCTAAAATAAGTACTTGACATTAATTCTCAACTTTACCATATATTGATTTTAAAATTAATGCTGCAATATTTTTGGCATAACGGAGGTTCTTGCTAAGCCATTTCAGGTAGTACCTTCGACACGAAATTTGTAATAAGACAAATCTGATATTTTCATTTATTGGTATATCGCCTAATTTTCAATGTTAATCTATTACTAAAAACCTATTAGTTTAGTACTGGTTAAAGAAATTAATTTAAAAAGATCCGTTAAATATCTAAATTTAGATGAGCTCAATGTCACCTTGATTAATAATAATTTTGTAAAATGAAATACAGATGTAAGTGATATGAAGATGATAAATGAGATATTAAATGTTTTTGTTGAGCAATAGTTCATCTATTGCTCAACAAAAACATTTAATTTCTCATTTATCATCATCATATCACTTACATATGTATCGTCATTAATTAATTTCTCGTTTGTGTATCTGACTAAAACATAATTACTTTTATCATAGACAACAAAATCGAAAAAATTTATTTCGAATATTGTAAAGACCAAAAAAATTTTATTTTCTTCAAGTCGCGATGCAATCATTGTTGCAGAGTTATAACGAACTAATTTCCTCTAAAAAGAAAATGAGTTTTTTAAACGACTTCTCACAAGAAATATTTGCAACTCCGCTCCTGGTTCTCAGAACTTAGTTAATTTTTGACTTATGAGCTTTGGTAAAACTTTATGTATTTTTTTGCGATGATATTTTAAATTTTCGACATTACCATATTATACCGAAGCAATATTTTATCGAAATATAATAAGGTAGTTAAAAAAATCAAAAAGAAAAAACATTTTACATAGAAATAGAATAGAATCGTCATATATTATTTCGTTAAAAAAATTAATATACAGAACGATATAAAAAGGCTTATTACATTAAACAGATAGCGCGACTTCACTTTTGACAATTAAAATCTACAGATGCGCTGTCACCGTTAAGGACTAAGTCGAAATACATTAAAGCTTATTACGAGTATTATACTGGTTCTCTATACCCTTCAGATCAAAACACAGTAGGGCGAGCACTGCTTTTTGTTGGCAGAAATACATACCTATTTTTGCCTGATTTAAGTCAATGGGATTAGTTATTTAAATTAAACTATTTCAACATATTAGAGCCACGCTGTGGTTATATTATGATTAAAGCACCAAGTAATGTCGGCTAGACTGGAAAATAATCGCGCTTTTACAAAATACTTCACAGAATGGTTAGTGTAAGATACCAGAGACCAATTGTACTGGAAACGAGTATTCCATCTTAGTACCTAGGGTAAACAAAGCATCTGCATTTTAATCAAGGATAGATGTCGAAGGCCACAGAATCCACTTACAACCAGGTAGATAGTGTGCTCATTTGTCAACCCACACTTATTTTATAAAAAACATATGTTAGAATAACACTTTCTAATTAAAATTACAAATTGCAAGGTATTAAAATACATATATTATTTTGATACCTTCTAATTTTCATGTTGACGTACTTCACATCACTGTCACAGCCAGTAGCCCGTTCTGTTTTTCTAACTAAAGTAAAATCATTCATAATCCAGTATCTTTGCTTATTTAGGAAACCTTTACCGCATAGGGATAAAATCAGCTTCCCATTTTCGGATGTAAATGTTGTTATAACAAACAATATTCCAATCCCAGTGGGCATAGAAATTTATGATGATGACATAGTAACACTCCCAACACGATAACGTTTGTGATAGTTGGAGCATTTTCGTCACGTGTGCTTAGCTAAATGCCTTCCGATTGGCCCGGGAATTACGTACAAAAACTGTGGCCTCTGCCGCGTCGTGAAAACCTAAATCCGCTAATAACGAAGATATATTTTTCTCGTTTCTGCGGTTAATCTCAACGTTATCTGCGGAGTAATAATTTCTGTATCCCAAAAAAGTTTTACGGGCGTTGATTAAATATAATATATCATGTAATCTAGGAAATTGTATTTGGGAAAAAAATAAATGCAAAAAATTCAATAGATAATCATATTGGATACATAGTATTTACTGTGGATGGCTGACGAATAGTCGAACTACTTTAACAAAAGTCTATTCACTCTTGTATTAAAAACAGTCAGTATTCGAATAAATAAATACTGGTGAATTATTCCGCTCCTTTGCTTTAAAAACTATGATCTACGAACCAAGCCACTTAATTCTAATGCGTGATATGTCGATAACAAAAGGGCGGAGGCTATTAGAGCGTATAGTTGTCCGATAGTGAAAAGGAGAGGAAGGGATTCAATTATTTAGTTCCTGTGCAAACACTTTGTAAACACCAAAAAGCCAATTAATTCTATTGATCAATGTGTTAATAATGGTTACTAAAATTAGTCAATAATTTTGATAACTTAGGCCGCTTCACGACTTGTCGGTGCGGGAGCAGGGCGGATTTTTAAGGTCTGTACCGAAACGATACCGCGTTGCCTTCAGCTACTCAATTATCGATATAAAATCCTGCAGTACTGATGATGATATTTTGGCGTGCTGTTACGTTTGTCGCCTATGTAAAAAAATAAAACGTTACTGGTGTCAAAATACAAGGTTGAGAGAATGTTCAATTTCTAGTACTAAAATGACGTGAATATATTGCTCCGCCGTCTTGTTATCACGACCGTGCGCGATAAATGTCAAGCGGCCGCTGGACACGCATCCCGAAATGCGGTAAAACGAAACGATCCCTTCCTGCTCCCGCACATACCGCGCCAATTAGAAGACGCACGAGCGAAACGAATCCGTACCGCTCCCGCATGAAAAGTTTTATGTACGTCGATAACGTGTTTTCTATTGTTTACGTTAATAGGCACTTCACATCTAAATAAAAAACTCAAAAACAGAATTTTTCCTATATGTCTAGTGAAATATATTTTTAGTTTCATTTCGTCTTATTTCATTCATAACATTTCGTTTTATTTCGTCTATTTCGATAAAAAGACTGACTTCGAAGATATTGCGTTCACTCGCTCAAACACCAAAAATTCCTGAATTTCTCAGCCGAAAAAATGTGCTTTTTAATCATTTATATGCTCAATATGATAATCATGAAATCGTATTCATGCTACAAAACGTCGGATTCTTGATTATCCGATATACAAATTATTAACAGAGAAAAGAGTCTGAATTGTGATTTGCACATGCAACGCGTTTCGACACAAACACAAAGACGAATAAATTGGAAACGTCGCAGCAACATGCAGACGTGTTATTTGTCGCTGCTAGTGACTTGGTACAAGTCACGAAAGCATAAGGTTGAAAGTCTGAACATAGCCTAACATTGCAATACTTTTGCGGATTTTATCGCGTTTAATTTATATGATTTTTCGACGTTTCGGGCGATTTTCAGCACCCATGGTCACGGGAGACTGAGGGAACTGACGTCCCGATGTCATTATTAACCCGGAGTACCTTCAGATTTTTAATTATTAATTATGGACCGATCTATGCAGAATGAAATTACTGTGTCTTGAAGTCTTGCAATTATATGCTTGGGTTTAGTTTTAATTTTATTTATTACAGACACCCAAGCAGGTAATAGCACCCAGCCTACTTATCTATTGAAATTATGATGTTTTTAATTTCAATAGCCTAACTTCATACTTGTTAGGAATCGATGTTCTTTCGCGAGGCTTCGTCTATCAAATCTGATGTAATGTTTGGGGCCGCCTAAGATATTATGATCACAAACTGCTTCCCAGAACGTTGATGCTTCACGTCAGCTATATGTTCTTTTACGCGGGTTCTAATTGATCTCATTGTTTGCCCTATGTATGAGAGACCACATTCACAATCAATCTTGTATTATCCTGCATCTTGTAGAGGAATATGACACTTTACAGATGGTAAGAACTGACTAATCTTCTTTGGCGGCTTATAGAATGTTCTAATAGCAGCTCGCTTCAGGATGTAGCAGATCTTGTCTGTGACGCCTCTGACATATGGTAGTACAGCAGGCACACGCTCGTCTGTGGCCGGCTTCACTTTGTCACTGTAACGTAGACACGTGACCCGAAGCTTGTTGACGTGCAGAACACATGCTGAAGCTCGGCGGCCAGGTGTTTGCTGTCAAAGATCCCTCGTTTTCTCTGTAATAAAGATTTGACCACGGTAGCTAACTGTGAAGGATGGTGATGAGATTCAGCGTTTAAATATCTATAAGTATGGGTATTTTATCTATACACCTTGTGACCTACGGTGTTGTTGGGATTTCGGATGACTAACACATCTAGAAAAGCTAAGTAATTATTTGCGTCTAACTTCATGGTAAATTGTTTTTTTAGAGTTTAGGCAAGACTCAAGACACAGTAGTTCCTGCGTAGATCGGACCATAAATAATAATTAGAAAGCTAAAGGTATTCCAGGTTAATACTAACATCGGGACGTCAGTCACCTCAGTCCCCCATGACAAAGTGTGCTGGAAAGCGCCCGAAACGTCGGAAATTAAAAATCGAATGAATTAAACGCAATAAAATCCGTAAAAGTAGTTTTAATCAATGTGTAGTGTTCGCGTAAATATAATAAATCATTATAGCCATAGTTTCTACTATTTGAAAATGATGTGTTTTATTTATTTATAATTTTTAATTATTTTCAATTATTATCAGGAAGATGCTGCTGGACATTTCCTGCTTTTGTGTACTGCTTCTATGATTTTACAGCCTAAAACATTTTACGGCTAAAAATACTAACTTTACAAATATTTATTTTAATTCTTGTTTTAGAAAATAATAACAACTTGGTAAATGAATAATCTCTATAATATATTTGGTACTCCCGCACCGTGATAGACCTGGATTTACCTAATTCAATGACAACATTAATTTGCCACGTCATTGATGTTGATATAACATTGTTAGAAGATGTGCTTTCAAGAACTTTTTTTTTCTTTTTTAACCTATCAATGTGAGAAACCATCTCCAACAAACATACTCTGTTGCTGTCAAGAAATTCTACTGAGAACTTTGCATATTTACTCATTTTAGACTGACCTGTGAATTAAACTCGTCCTGGTTTATGATCTGCAGCCGCGCTTACGACTACAAGGTAATTATTGTAGTGAAACGCGTCGTTTGAGCAGTTACTAATTTCGGTACTTTGGGCACTACTAGTGCTGGACATGGTCGTTCACATTCTAGTCCAGATTTATCACAATCGCCACGATTGGGCTGGAAGTCGCGCAACTTTGACGCTGCTCTCCATCGTTATTCTGTTTTCTTTTAACACCTAACATAATACCTAAATATACGAGTTGGGTACATTGTCATCTATCAGAAGCCATCGAATTTTTCTAGTATAATCCAAAGAAGGTGTCTTTGGATGTACTTTTCTATTTTGTTTCATCAAAATAGAAACGAAAATATTATTATGTGAAATTATATAATTAATTAAAGAGGTTTAAAGGCTATTTTATGTTCTATTATATTCATATAGGTTAAACGGTTCCTATTATATTTTTTACTATTTGTTTACACTAATAGAAATACTTTTTTAAAAACTGACTGAAATCTATATCGTTCCAATATACCATTTGCTAAAATTTAAATATCTGGCCCACAAAAAGCCACGCTCCTTCCTCCGCTCATATAGAGTAAAAAAATACTTGTTACTTCTGTAAGTAGTTTGAATTATTGAACTCCTTGAAACTTTTAAATGAAAATATAAAAAAAAAATTACGCAATAATTTTGCTGCCTATGATAGCACACTGATTATTTCGATAATTTTTCTAAAGTTTGTGTAAAAGATCTGAATGTAAAAAAATAGTAAAAACTTCAATAGTTATAGTGATGGTATTGCGAGCTGCATTAAATTTAGTCTTGGTGATGAAGAAGAATTTATACGTGATAGAGCCACGCTGCAGCTGTATTATGGTTGTAGCACGAATGGATCGGCTTGACCAGGGAAGGGTTACGCTCTCACAGAATACCAGCGTAAAATAGCAGCTTGATACTGCTGTGTTTCGTATGATGAGTGTAGAGATCCGGAGACTCTTTTCTACTGGAAACGAAGTATTCCATCTTAGTCCCCCGGGGTGACAACGGGTCTGCAATTTGATTCTTAATCAAGTATAAATGTAGATGTCTATGGACCATATCATCCACTTACCATCAAGTGGACTGTACGCTCGTTTTTACTCTTATTTAAAAAAAGAAAGAGATGCGACCTGGTTTTTGGATTTATAGGCACATTTTTTGTTTACAAAAAAATGTACGAGGCGTTCCGTCTTAGTCCTCAGAGTTGACAATGCATCTGTAGCCTTCTTTGTTTGTAAATGGAGCGAGTGTCCGTGGAGTGCAGTAGCGACTTGCCATCAGGTGTGCTGTAATTTCAGTTTCATAAAAAAATTTAACTTGTCGCCTTGAAATTGATTTCATTTTCCAATGCTTCCCTTTTATTTGTTTAGCGTTCATTTCGTTTTGTTCAGTATCAAAATTATGTTAATATATGTTTGTTAACTATTGTAATAATATTTTTATGTAAAGTGCAAAAAATTATTACAAACAGTTTTTACAGCATTTAATTACGTTTAGTCACTAGGGCATCCATGACTTTTTTATTTTATTTCAATAGAATTAGGGTGGCAAACGAGCACAATTACCACCTGATGGTAAGTAGATGTGTAGCAAATATATTTGTAATCGAATTAGAACCTATACTACCTCAAATGGCTTAGCAAGACCCTCCGTTATGCAGAAAATATTGCAGCATTAATTTTGAAGTAAATATATAGTAAGGTTGAGGATTAATTTTAAGTCTATGTTAGACGAAAACACGATTCAGTGAAATTTTCTCGACAGAAAAAATCCAAAGTTACTTCCAAACCGAACAATAAACCGCTGGTATTCACAAAATACTTTAAATTAGATCATGAAACTTTGCAGAATAACTTAACTAACTATGAAGCAGGGCTTATGTGTTTATTTTTTTATTACCATTATTTATCATTGTAAAAAGAAATTAGCTAAACTATCGGCGTCCTAAAACTTGTTCCCTGTCGCCCGATATCCCCTTCGGTAGTCGCTTACGATCAGAATACACATGTCGCAAGAGGACGACGTAAAATTAAAATGGGAAATAACCGTAATAAAAACAAGAAGCGACAGGGTTGGTGTAAAGAATCATGCATAAATATGATAAACCTAACGAAATAAGTATCTAACGACCTATCTACTTATTACAATATTAGTGATTAAAAACATGTTGGTAGAGAGCATACGGCGCGCGGGGAAGTGGAGCGAAATTAGAATTTGAGCTGAGGTAGTATAGGCCCCTGAGAATCAAAACGCATATGCGTTGTCCCCCTGAGGACTAAAATGGAAAGCCTCGTTTCCAGTTAACAAGGTCATCTATTCTTTACCCTCACGATATTCAGTCACTCACGGCATTCTGTGAGAGCGTTGTCCTACCCCGATCAAGCAAAACCATTCGTGCTACGACTAGCTAGCTGCAACTTGGTTCTACCACAAATTAAACGCACTAACACGTGCCACCAGGGCGGCGCCGTTTGATGTTGAAATATTTGACAGATTTCGTCGCGGGAAGTTACTTTGTTAGAAAACGCATCTGCAATTCCCCTGGTGTTGCGGTTGTTCATGGGCGGTGGTAGTCACTTACCATCAGGTGGGCTGCGTGCTCGTTTGCTCCCTCTTCTATAAAAATAGTGTAATACACTTATTGAACAATACTTATGTGATACATATTAATTTTTTTTTCTGGAATAGTAGTTATATTTTATATTAATTAGATAAAAATGAATAAACCAAATCATGTATATTCCTAAAAGTAGAAGAATTCAAAAAGTTATAAAGGTGTAAAAAATTAAGGAGAACAGCACTTGGTCATTATTTTGTTATATAAATACTCTAAAAACATTTTTGTAACAACTTTTTCATAACAGTAACACTGTATGTATCTGTGATCATATAAGTTCACTTTAGTCCAACTAGCGACAACTAGTGAGCGTTGGATTGTTAGCCCGCGATTCAACTTCCATGACAGCCGTGGTAGCTCAAATGGTTTGCACTCGCTGTAAAGTTCACAGTACGTGAGCAAACTGAGTTCAATCCCCGTCAGCACCAATAAATAGTTAGTTAAAACTTTAATTGCTGATTTACCACGAGCTCGGCGGTGTAGGTAAACGTCGTGAGGAAACCTGCATGTTTGAGAAATAAAAATAAATAAATTTCGAAGATATGTGAAATTCACAAATAAGCATTGAGGCAGCGCGCAAGCTCTCAGATATGAGAAGGTTTTAGGACAAGGAATCCAAAGGGGATGCCTGTGGCCAGCTGTGGGTAGGCTGTAACTTTAACTTTAACATAAAAAACTTCCATGGTAAACAAAAACATACTAGCTTGTTTTTTTACATTAGGCATTATAAACAAAATGGCCAATGAAGGTATGTCATTTCAAAGGTGCTAGTTTACTACAATTAAATTATTGCGGATGGAATATTTAGTCCAATGTATACATCCATCCATTACAGCCTATAAATGTCCACTGTCGGACATGGGCTCCCCCCATATATTGCCATAATTGCCACGCTTGGCCGGCGGGTTGGAAACCGTACTTTTATAATTTTCAGTTGTCATTAGGAAGGTGTTGCTGCCCATGTCATGTTTCAATTTCCCTTAAGCGTCACTTGCAACACCTACGGGACGATATAGGATGGTGTAGTGGACATACTTACACCGCCTCGAATTAAGTCAATCGAGCATATGCGCCTCCCAAATATGAGATTCATTGAGCATTCGGTCGATAGTTATTTGATTGATTACTAAAATAGATTTTGATGTTTTTCTCGAGCAACTATCGAGTGGATAATATGTAACATACATTTCCATAGACTTTTCACATACACCTAAACAGTTGTTCGATTAAAATTGTATGTATGCTCCTCGCGTAACAATTAACGAAAATAATCGTTGGAACACCAATTATGTGCACTCGTATAACCATTTAAGTTTCGTTATGACCCATTACTAACAGTTAAGCGTACGCAAATCTAACGCATTAACGTATGTTTGTATTAAATTGTTATTGTATATCCTAATAACAGATTTTTTTATTTCTGTAACATACAAGTATATACTATTTAAAATGAAATATGAAAGAACTAAAACGAAATGCTCAATTACCATACAGTCATACTCGTAATGGAGCTAACGAAACTGGCTACGTTTCCTCGCTGAATGGCTATAATTAACCTTTGAGCAACAAAAAAACCAGCCATCTTGTTATCAGTGGTGACGCTGCTTTGTCTCGACAGCCATTGCCTCAAATATGTAGTAATTTCTCAGAGACTCACATTTGCGTAATTTACTCAGTTCACTTCTTTTTTTAATTGCATACATTTCCTCACCTTTATCGTATTTGGATGCCTGGCGGTCCACTACCGTGCGGTTTATTAAGGGTTTTTATCTCCGCTATATATAACACTACATTGTGGAATCGCTTACCACCGGCGATTTTCCGGACCGATATGGCCTGGGGACCTTCAAGATACGAACTTACTTCTTTTTAAAAAGGTGAGACGCATGCTAGTTTGCCCCCTCTTCTAAAATAAAAAATATCAAAAACGAGGAAATTTATGATGTGAAAATCAACACTTTCGATTCTAAAATAATCTTGTTGTGCTGGTTTCACCAATCTCCTAAATCCATCGTTTTTCTGTAATACGAAAAACTCTAGTCAGGCAATATGCGCTATGTTTACTATACTTACAAACATGCTAACTGCACTACACGTAGACTTGCGGTTCGACAGGGGGAAACTGAAACAGGAGATGGGCACCTCAATCTATTCCATTACATAAATACTAACAACTTCAATGATAAATAAAAACATACTAGCTTGTTTTCTACATAAAGCATAATAAATAATATGGCCAGTGAAGGTATGTGGTTTCAAAGCTGCTAGTGTGCTACAATTAAATTGTTGCGGATGGAATATTTAGTCTAACATATCCATACATCCATTACAGGCTATAAAATTCCACTGCTGAACATAGGCCTTCCTATAGTTTGCCAGGCGAGTTGTCACCCGCAGTTTATCTTTATTTTCTAATTATTATTAAAACGATGCGGCTTTTTGCTTTGTTTCTATTTGAAAACTACTTACGTAAGATAATTTCAAAATATATACTAAATTTTACATCGTATTTTCGAAACAGGCAGTATTTTATATTAGAATGTCATTTCATTAGCCACGTTAAAATTCTATCATTAAATTGCGCTCAACTGCGACCATACAACCGCTTATCTTTGCGAATCAATGTAACTGGTATTTAAGCTAACCAAATTTCACAAGCAAAATTCAATCGAGTCGAATAATAGCTGGCTAATTTGGAAACGCGCGGGAGCTATAATGATGCGTTTGGAATAACCACTGCAGTGTACATTAGGCATTAACTAATCAGAATTAACGACTGTGCTTTGCGCGAGCTCCTGTGATATTTGTTGGTACAATAAAGTCGTTACTTTCTGTTTTTGGTGATATCCATTGCGTTTTATCGTTTACATGGTCAGGTAGCTTTAAATTTTTCAATTGCCTATTCACTTTATTGTGCTAATTTACTAAGTGCTCAGTATAAAGGGAAAATATACCGAGGAAACTTGCATATCTGAGAATAAAAAAAAATAAAGACATGTGAAGTCCACCAACACACACTGAAGCAGCGCGGCGGAAAATTTTCCCCATTACTCAATTAAAAAGAGAGGTGGCAAATTTATTTTACATTTACCATATAACTATCATTGAATCCAAAACTAAAAAAAGCAAAGTAATATTTACCTCCAAAATTTTGCTATTTAATTTGATTTCACTTCGATATAGGTATTAATTTAAAAATATGTAAACCATTATTCAGCAAATGATATTGCTGTGACCGTAAGTCCTTGTCAAACGCTACTAGAAAAAAATAGACCGAAAACGTGGAACGCAAAACAAACGAAGTGTAGGCAAAGCCTGTGAACGACGCCCTTTAGGAATAAAACGAAATATTTGATCACGAGACACTATTTAAATTGGTGGCTTATTTCTAAACGCTTGTTAATATTCGAGTCTTGAATTGGTATTGTTAGCGGACGCTAACGACTTTTCGTTTTTATATCTAAAATTGTTCAGAAAAATAAATAACTTTAGTTATAACAAGACTAGGCTTAACATTTAAAGTGGATCCTTTTTTTCCACATTTAAAAAGCTAGAAATTGCTATATTCGACGAGTATTCGACGAGATTTCTCGAAAGCGTTTGAACGTACAGAATAATTGTGTTCTGTGGTTTGAAATGATTTAAATAATTCATTTATGTTAATCAGATATATACAGGGTTTTTTTGTTTATTCAATAACTTTATTGTTTTAAACACAAATGTTACAATACAGAGGCCGGAGTCATAGAATACTATAATACATACTTATAGAACGGGGGAGTGGGCGGAGCCCGTCTAGCCATTAACATATCACTATCATGTCAATTCACACGTATAAATGTCAACACAATCAATCGTTTCCAATTTTCGTGTCAAGCGTCACCGCATGCAAATTATTTAAAAAAATGGCAAATTGTGTAATAATTACGTGTTGAAAAAACAGCGGGAAATCGAATTTAAATAAAGGAGATATGGTTGCGCAGAAAACCATTCGTATTTTTATTTTATTCGAGGGTATGCTTGTCAAGCGTTGTCCTTCCTTCGACCTATTCCTTCCGTACACACCGGGGTGGTGGGGTGAGAGGGGAAAGAAGAGATTCTGGAATGTTGCGTGATTCTCGCAACCAATGAGAAGAGCGCCCGATTTCGGTGGGAAAGAAGCCGATATAAGCTGGCGCGCTGGGCTCAAGCGCTCTTTTACATTTGCGCCGCGAGTTGGAATCATACCGCCTGGGACAGTCGCGTCCTAGAGGGCTCTTGCCTTTGCGCCGCTAGTTGCAACCACACCGCCTGGGACAGTCGCGTCCTAGCAGTCGAACTCCAGAAGTAACCGCCTCACCTAGTGAGATATCGTCACGCACCGCTCTCTTCCATCGCACCACCGACCAGGACCACATCCCTGGAGCCCCAGGAGATCCGCCAGAAGTAGCACCGCAGCGTCCAAGCCGCAACGAAGTCACACCCCGGTAAGTGTGCGTCTTTCCTATGACGCCTGCTTGAATATTTGTGTTTTATTAGTTAATCCGCCCCAATTTCATTTCTCCTAATGTGCTCAAGCAGGATTCCTTCATAAACCTTGGCAAGCAATAGGTTTTTTTTTTGGAAGTGCGAGTGAATTGTCAAGGAACCGCATGCTACAGCCGCCATTTTGTTGAAGCAGAAGAAGCCATCCGCATATACAGTCCATCTAATATAACATCTCGCGTAGTAGGGTCAAGGCTCGACCGGTGAATTGTGACTCGGCAACCTTAAGGCCCGCCGCTCAACCAAGATATATTCTAGAACCAGTAAGTCAAAACTATTTATATTTTGTAAATATTAAAAAATATTTATGTGTCAAAAACATTAATCAAAATTCTAAAAATGTGTTTGGTTGCGCGGAAACCCAGTCGTATTTTAAGTTTATTCGAGGGTATGTTTGCCAACCGTTGTCCTTTCCTTAACCTATCGTCCCTCCGTACACACCGGGGTGGTGGGGTGAGAGGGGAAAGAAGAGATTTTTGAAATGGAGCATCGTAGTTCTGAGTTGCCATCATTCGATTTATTGGCATCCTTTGTGCGAGATCAAATTAAAGTGATACAGCGTTCCTCGAATGTCAAACAAGAAGTTAAGAAATGTGTCGACCGCAGACAGACTTCATCATCTAGAACCGCAGGGTCTCTAACGTACGTAACCGCTGCGCCTGCATCGCCTCATAGCGCCTGTGTTATATGTAAAAATAAACAACTCGGTAATTTATATAATTGTGCGACCTTTCGTAAACATTCACCCAGCGAACGTTATAGAATAGTAAAGACGAACAACTTATGTTTGAATTGTCTAAGCGATAGACATTTAGTTGCTGAATACAATTCTAGTTCCGTGTGTAACAAGTGCGCCAGCAGACATCACACGTTATGACATTTCGAAGGTGGTAACGTATTCACGTTGAGTGAATAGGACAAGGAAATCACACCTACTAAAGTCGACGATTCTAGCCGTCGACCTGGTGACGTCGCTCTGTGCTCATTGTCGAATGTGGGAACACAGTATCCTTCAACCGTGTTACTTGGTACAGCCCGTATCGTAGTTAGGGATTCGCGTGGAAACGAACAATGTGTCCGTAAATTGCTAGACCTTGGATCCTAGAGTAGCCTTATAACGCGGCAGTGTTGTCAGCGTTTAGGACTGCCAATAAATAAGATACCTTCATGTCCTGTAGTCAAATGCATCGGAGGTACTAATAAAATTACGCAGGGCTCTATAAATTTGAATTTTTATTCTCGGCTAGATCGTAACATTAATAACATAACATAACATAAACACTCACGCCTGTCACCCAGAGGGGTAGGCAGAGACTACAGACTTCCATTTGGCACGATCCTGACACACCTCTCTCGCCTCCTTCACATTCATACACCTACGCATGCATGCTCGTCGGTTAAGGGTACTCCTAATTTGGCCCGTTTTCAATAAATCGCCAATTTGGTCGATAAATTTTCGCCTAGGACGTCCCTTTCCGACTCTGCCATTCACTTCTGCAACACAAATTTTCTTTGTCACTCTTTCCTCATCCATCTTTCCACATGACCAAACCACCGAAGCATTCCTTTCTTAATCCTGGTCACAACATCATCTTGCAAACCACGTTCTTCTCTTATCACACAATTTTTCACCCTGTCATTCAGATTCAGCCCTAATATACTCCTTAACGACCGCATTTCTACTGCATTTATTCTACTCTCGTGCTTCTTCTGCCATACCCAACTTTCACTACCATATGTTAAAGTAGGGACCAACACAGCATTGTGAATTGCCATACGTACCTTTTTTGACACATTTTGACTCTTCACAATAGAGTGCAGGGCTCCATTTACTCTGTTTCCTGCGTTCACTCGTCGTTCTATATCCTTATCATATCTCCCATCCCTGCTAAATACGCAACCCAAATATACAAACTCATCTACTTGCTCGATCAACTCCCCTTCTATTCTTATTTCACATATCGTTTTACTTTCATCTCTTTCAAAAACCATAATTTTTGTCTTACTTGCGTTCACTTTCATACCCCTTTCTTTTAATGATCTGTTCATTAATTTAACCATCATTTGCAACTCAGCCGCCGACGATGCAAGAATAACTTGATCATCGGCGTACAAAAGGCATTTGATGGTTAACTCACCCATTCTTAATCCGCATTCATCAACTTTCAAATTTTGCAAACAACTGTCCATAAATAGGTTGAACAACCACGGGGAAGCAACACAGCCCTGTCTGACACCTTTATGGATGCCAAACCAGTCCGAGTAGACCCCGTTGATCCTAACACAAGCACTAGAGTCCCTATAAAGAGATTCCAATGCCTGTATCAAGCCAGCGCTCAACCCAAATGAGTTCAGTGTTTGCCATAGCACATTCCTATCCACTCTGTCATAGGCCTTCTCCAAGTCCATGAACGCACAAAAAACCTTTTGGTTTTTGACTAAAAACTTCTCCGCGATCATGCGCATGGAGAAGACTTGATCTGTACATCCCATTCCCTTTCTAAATCCCGCTTGCACATCCCAAATTTTTCCATCGGTTTCTTTCATGACCCTTTCAATTAGTACCTTGGCATACAGTTTTCCCACGATGCTAAGAAGGCTGATACCGCGGTAGCTTTTACAGTCCTGCTGCGACCCTTTTCCCTTATATACTGGGACTATCACGGCTTTGCACCAGTCTCCCGGTACCCGCTTCAGTTCCCAGCATAAATTAAACAAGGTGTGCAGTAGGCCTGCCACCACTTCCTCTCCAGCCCTTCGAGCATTTCGAGTGAAACTCTATCATATCCGGCAGCCTTACCTGCTTTCATGCTTTTCATTGCTTTCATTATTTCATCTATACTTATCTCGCTACCTCCTTCCTCTTCTTTCGGAGTTCCTATTTCATTCAGTTCATACGTTGTCTCCTCACTCATAAACATGCTTTCAAAATATTCCTTCCATCTCTTTAAACTCAAAACTTCATCATTCAGAATATAGCCATTCTCATCTCTTATAGCATTCATTATAGGCTGTTTTGAACAACTCCTGGCAGTTCTTACGAGTTCCCAGAACATTTTAATATTTGCCTGGAAGTTATCCGATATTCTTCTATCATTCTTATCCGTTCTTTCTTGCTTTTTCCTTTCAACTACTTCTTTTACTCTTTTATTAAGATGTCTAAAGACTGCCTTTTTTCTTTCAAAATCATCATTCGTACCGCTAGAATTACCAGCCTTAGTTGCTAGTAAATCTAGCCATGCTCTCTTCTTTGCTTCAACTTCCGTACGTATCTCATCATCCCACCATAACGTATTATTTTTCCTTTCATTCTTTCTCTTACTAACACCACATACTTCGGTAGCTGCATCTACTAAACCTTTCTTAACATTTTGCCATACATTCTCCAAGTCTAACTCATTCATACATAATTCATCAAAACCACTTACGTTTTCTTTCAGTCTACATTTAAACTTGTTTTTCTCACCTTCATCTTGTAATCTTTCTGTTCTAATACGCTGTAACGCAGTGGTAGACACAGATGACCGATGGCGCCCCCGCCTGAATAGACCATTAATTCGGCATAAAACCAAAAAATGATCCGTTCCTACGTTTGACCCCCGGTAAACCCTTGTATCCACCACTGCGCCCCTCAATCTTTCATCCACAATTATGAAATCTATCATGCTTCTATCATCACCTCTTTCCCAAGTGTACATGTGAATCTTCTTGCGGCGAAAGAAAGTGTTCGTCACAAAAAGATTCTTTTCCATACATACAGTGAGGAGGCTTTCACCATTCTCATTTATACTTTCATCACCAAACGTTCCCAATATCCTTTCATAACCAAGCCTCCTCACCCCAACTCTTCCATTAAAATCTCCTAGCATAACAACATTTTCATTTCCCTTACATTTCATTAATACCATCCTTACCATTTCCCAAAACTGCTCTCGGATATGAGTGGGCTTAGACATGTCTGGGGCGTAGACCCCTAGCACAAACAACTTCTTTAAGTCCACTTTCAATCGTATCCATAGCAGTCTTGGGTTTACACATTCATACTCTTTCACACATTGCACCATTCTTTCTGATAGGATGATACCCACTCCCTGGCATGCCCGCTCGAGCTCGTCTACACCAGACCAGTATGCGGTATACATGCCATGTGTAGTGACATCCTTCCCCTTCCGTTTCGTCTCATTTACACATAACAAATCTATTCCTCTATCATACATCACCTCGCGTACTTCATCCATTTTATCATTCATTGCTCCACATACATTCAACGTAGCCAGACGGGCCTCTGCAATCCACTTTTCGTCCCTCCGGGAGACAGAACGTGACGGGTGGCGAGCCTCGTCGCCGGTTTTCCTCCCGGAGATTCTTCGCACCCCTGCCCCATTAAAGGGGCGCCGGGAACTCGGGGCCATTTCTTTAATTTGATTCCTCATGGTGCGAATGGGGTGGTATATTTAATGCCGCTACCACGGCGAGGAGCCGAGTCTGTGTTATCGGCTTGTCGCTCATTTAGCACCACCCGGGGGACACGTGTAGGGTGGGCCTAGGATTAGGTGGTCAAAGCCTACGGACGCGAGCGACTTATCCCCCGTAACATTAACTTTAATATAAACCGTAAGTAAATAGTATAATATCCGTAACATTAACTTTAATATAAATGCGTTAGTAGTAGATAAAGTCACTGAACGTCTGCCAACCGTTTCGGTTGACACCTCGGCAACGATTGATTTTGAAAATTTGACGCTGGCATACGATACTTACGCCGTCATTGGAGACATAGACATGCTCATTGGAGCACCGCTTTTCTCTCATCTTTTGTTACACAATAAGGTCAGGGGCAACTCCTCGCATACCATGCCTTACGCACTGGAAATCGTCTTGGGCTATGTCATCGATAGCTCCGCCCCTATCATGGATAATATTTCGGCAACCTCTTATTGTTGTATGGCTGTCGAACCGCTCGAGTCGTTAGTCCGCAAATTTTGGGAGATGGAGGAGGAGAACGTTCACCTATAGTAAGCCCTGATTATAGATTATGCGAGGAAATATACATCCGCACGACCGTTCGTGATCGCGACGGTCGATATAGTGTAGCGCTACCCTTTAAAGGAGATGTTTTATCTCTCGGCAATTCGCGTCAAATGGCGGAAAAACGTTTCTACAGTTTGGAGCGTGGGATGCTCGCCTCACCCCGATTAAAGGCGCGTCATTAAAGAATATATAAGGGAGGGTTACATATCACTTGTGGCTCCGAAATTAGACAACTACGAAGATACACCGTCGTATTTCATACCACATCACGGGGTCATAAGGGAAGACAAACTTACGTCTAAGTTACGTGTAGTGTTTGACGCTAGTGCTAAAACTACCACTCACCTTTCTCTTAACCATATCCTCTATAATGGGCAAAATATACAGGGCAGTTTATTTATTATAATAAAAATTTTCGTTTGTTCAGTATAGCACTATCCGCCGATATTCGCCAAATGTTTCTTTGCATGGGGGTCCGTGAATGCGACCGTCGATTTCACCGCATTTTATATCGCTTTGACCCAAAAGAACCTCTAATGGTGTTTGAATTTAACCGCGTTTGCTTTGGTTTAAAGTCGAGCCCATTTCATGCGTTACGCACGGTGAGACAGCTCGCCTACGATGAAGGTCCCTCTTATCCTAAAGCTAAGAGGGCAATTGAAAGTAGATTATATATGGATGATTTTGTGTATTCGGTTGATAGCATGGAGGAGGCCACCCGAACCACCGCCGAGGTTATAAAGCTCATGAAAGCGGGTCAATTCGATCTCGTCAAGTGGACTAGTAATTCGCGTACGGTTTTAGATACAATCCCACTATCACACCGTCTTTAGGCGATAAAGGAATTCGACGATTCTGATACGCACAAGGTGCTCGGTATGTGTTGGTCACCGGAGTCCGACGTGTTTAACCTTAAGGTAAACCCGCCCGCAGAAACGTGCACAAAGCGCACAATGCTATCATGCGTTGCTAGATTATGGGATGTCATGGGTTTCGTAGCCCCGGTGGTGCTATACGCTAAGCTTTTGATTAAACAACTTTGGTTATGTGAATGCGATTGGGATGACCCGCCGCCTGATAGCATTGTTCGGTCGTGGTTGGTTTTAGAGAGGAACTTTCATTACTAAGCGAAATTAAAATACCACGTCATATAAACGTCGATAGAAATAGCGTCATCACGGTCGTTGGGTTTGCAGACGCTAGCGAGAAGGCTTACGGGGGCGTTGTATATTTTCACATCCAGAATAATGATAGAAATTCATCAGCCTCATTAGCTATAAGTCAAGAGTCTCCCACCGTAAGGTTGTCTCTCTCGCGCGCTTAGAGCTTTGCGCGATATTAGTCCTTGCCAAGCTTACCACCGCAGTTATCAGTGCATGTAGTGACAGAGTTCACATAGAAAGAATATTTGCCTTTTCTGACTCAACCGTCGCTTTATGTTGGGTTCATTCTTCGCCCCACCGTTGGGATATGTTTGTCGCGAACCGAGTGGCCAAAATCCAAGACGAATTAGGAACACGGAACTTTTATCACGTGATAAAAGTTCCGAAGATTGTGAGTCGATTGTCTATCCCGTGGACTCACCCCGATGCAAATAATGGACCATCCGCTTTGGTTCCAAGGATCTTCTTGGATTCGCTTGGAACCCTCGCAGTGGCCAATAACCGATTTCGACCCTTCGTCAGTGTCTCAACCACCGGAAGAGAAGAGGCACGCTCTGGTGGCGAACGTTTCGACCGAGGTTTCTCCAATCATTGCTTTCGCGAAGCGTTTGTCCTCTTGGTCGAAATTATTGCGTAGCGTGATTTACGTTTGTCGATTCGCGAAGCTTTTACCGCGATGTTCGTATATCGTAGCGTCCAATTACAGCTATGCCGAGTTGCTAGTATTGCGTGAATTTCAACGTGCACATTTTTCCGATGAAATTACAAAATTACAATCGAATAGAACTTGTAGTCGCGCTTTTCAACGTCTTAAACCATTTTTACAAGACGGAATCATCAGAGTAGGTGGACGCTTGCAACTCGCAGTTGAGTTTCGACCAAAGGTACGGTATAGTTTTACCGCGTAAAGACCATATCATGAATTTTATTAATTATGTTTAGTAATTTAGTTAGTTTTAGTAGTATTAATTTAGTTGATTACCACCATAAATTGAATTCTCACGCTGGCCCCGACTTGCGGATGTCAATCTTGCATCAGAATTATTGGATTCTTTCAGCACGTGATTTGATCCGCAATAGGGTGCACAGATGTATAGCTTGCTTTCGAGTACGTCCTAAGCCATCATTTCCAGAAATGGCGGACCTTTGCCCATTCAATATTTGGATTATTTTCCTAGATTAGAAATTGTAGTCGAAATTTAGGTTTAATCTTAGTGTTAGTTATGTGGTTAGTTTAATCTTAGCGTTAGTTGTTTTAGTTATTTTTGAAGGGGACCCTTCAAGCCGGGGGGATTGTTGCGCGGAAAACCATTCGTATTTTAATTTTATTCGAGGGTATGCTTGCCAAACGTTGTCCTTTCCTTAACCTATCGTCCCTCCGTACACACCGGGGTGGTGGGGTGAGAGGGGAAAGAAGAGATTCTAGAATGTTGCGTGATTCTCGCAACCAATGAGAAGAGCGCCCGACTTCAGTGGGAAAGAAGCCGATATAATCTCGCGCGCTGGGCTCGAGCGCTCTCTTGCCTTTGCGCCGCTAGTTGAAACCACACCGCCTGGGACAGTCGCGTCCTAGAGGGCTCTTGCCCACGCGCCACTCGTTCAAACCGCACCAACCTGGAGCAGTCGCGCTCCAGGAGTAACCGCCTCCCTAGTGTGAGATATCGTCGCGCACCGCTCTCTTCCATCGCACCACCGGCCAGGAGCGCATCCCTGGGGCCCAAGGAGATCCGCCAGAAGTCGCACCGCAGCAACAGAAGCGTCGAAGCCGCATCGAAGTCACACCCCGGTAAGTGTGTTTATTTTTCCTATAACTCAATGCCTGCTTGAGTATTTGTTTGTTAGTTAATCCGCCCTATTTCATTCCTCCTAATATGCTCAAGCAGGATTCCTTCATAACCTTGGCAAACAATAATATCGAAAGAGCGAGTGCATTGTGAAGGAACCGCGTGACACTTCTGCCATCTTGTTGAGGCAGAAGAAGCTTACCGCGTATACAGTCCATCTAGTATAACATCTCGCGTAATAGGGTCAAGGCTCGACCGGGGAATCGGACTCGGCATCCCTAAGGCCCGCCGCCCAACCAGTGTTTGTAGTAGTGATAACTGATAACATGACGTGATTGTTTGAATGTGTGCTCCCTGCGACGCCAATCCTCCTACAAAATAAGGTTGACAACCATTCTATTGCGTATTATAGTATTCTATGGGCGGAGTTAATGCCAGATAGTATTTTCTGGCAGTCAAACCACGGCGTGATAAAAAATTGTGGTAACAAATTATAATAAACAAAAGTTCTTATAACATATATTAAAATTAGGCTTATAAATATAAATTGTACAAACCTTAAACCTAAATTAGAAGAAAATATCGATTCGTATTTGTAGAAAGTTAGGTAATGAAAATTTTGGTGTAACTGTTAAGATGACATTACGGTTGTTTGCTATCTTTAATATTTTATATTTATTTAATTATCTAATACTATTCAGTACTATGTTCGGGTCTAAACAAAAGGTTGTGAGGCATTCTATCTTAATCCTGAGAGATGACTGATGATGATGACTGTAGCCTCCTTTGTTTGTTGGCTGCAGTTTCCAGGAACTTCAGTAGTCGTATGCCTTCACGTGAACTGTTAGCACATTTTTGCAAAATCAGTTTTATAAAAAAATACCGTATATTATATTGTAATATATAATTTATAATATTGCAATTTATCGTCCAAAGACCGAGTACGTAACTTTCATTTAACGCAAACTTGTAACTTCATATGCAAGTTCCCAAACTGAAATACTAATTTTGTATTCAGGCGATGCGGGACTGTCGTTTCATATCAACGTGTGGGTATTTCAAAATTGCATTGTCAAGACAAATTTGTACAGACTATTAATTCAATAATATGTACAAAATAAAATAGAGCATGGAGGTGATCCGTAGGAGTATCTCACAGCGCCATAACATCCCATGAGTGAAGTAAGCCAGAGGAAAATTAAACAGAAGATGGGCAGTAGAATCCTCCTAACTTCGAAACACCCGGGCGCCCATAGCCGCCTAAAACTTTTTACTATCGACTATTTTTAATTAACGTGCAATAAATACATAGAAATAAAATGATTCTGCGATATTATATAAGAAAATAAAAAATATTTGGGGTTTTCAGCTAGATTTCTAAAATTAATCACTTATTTTACCCGTTGCACTTCAATGGGATAAATTATTATTAACATAATTAAATTCTGAATTTCATTGGCTTTCTATGTGTGACTTATTCGTCGATCGGATGTTCAAGTGGCTAATTGCAACTCAAATTATAAAAAAAACTGCGGTTACCTGCCGGTTAGGCAATCTGTGGGTAAGGTATGTGTGACTTTTGATGGGATGTAATGATAATGATGATGAATAAAATAGACAAAGATATTTGCAAAACATTTGTGTTTGTATTTTTCTTTATCAAATTATAAATCCACTTCTCAAGAAAACTTTTTCAAAGTTGCACATCATATATGCTTAGAAGACCTAGCTTGGCATACGCACTGAATAATCCAGTTTTTTTATTTCGGTTTTTTCTAAATCGCCTGTACTAAAATCCAGGTGTTATATTATAGTAAAACAAATATTTTGAAATTAATGAACTTTCCATGTTAACTGAATTTTCATATATTTTTTTTAAATCGTTACCTCTACACTAGGATTTTCTTTTTCTAGGGGAGTTTACATATATAAATTTCATAAAGATAAACATTCAGACCCGCAAGATTTATTTGTAGGCCATACAAATACTTGTAGGGTGCGGGATTCAATTCGTGACCCTTAGTACTGCAACTGATTGCTAAGCCACTACGACAGGGAGCCATCAGTAAGATCGAAGTTGCTTTCATGCATCTGAAAAAATCTTAACATTTGATACTAAGTCTGTAGTAGCTAACGATCTCAGGCACAAACATAGAAAATTAGATTAACTAAACAAACCACGATCCCTCATATCTAAATATTCGGTTAATTGAACAAGAAGTTGTTCATTCACGCATACAATTGGCGTTAATTAGAATATATATATATATATATCTAATATAAACCTTGTAATTTCTGTGAAAGAGACTCCACTATCCCATACCGTTCCGTGGATATCTTGTTAAAGGGATAAAGAGAAACTGATCAAGAAATGGGCAGCAGCATTTTTTTTCCTTTAATTGATTTTATTAATTATGATCAAAAACAGAAAAGATACATGATATTTAAACACTCATGAGAATTAGTATTTCTTTTTAAAGGTAATCACAACGTGTAAAATAAATTTTAAAATAATTAGGAATTTTTAATTTAAGAAAAAATTAAAATAATTTAAAAGGAATAAAATTAATTAATATTCTAACATTAAAATACTATTGTACCTATTAAATTTTGTTCATTATTATAATACATATGTATATTATTTAGTTATATTGAACCGATTAGCTTTAAATTAATCAGTAAACTGTTTATCGCATTAAGTTTATATGAAAAAATCATTAAGTTTAAGAATTAATTAGTATCTTTTTTTAAAGAAACGTATTATTTTATGTTTTAGTTACTTTACTTTCATTGGAAATTGGAAAAGGTTGAACATACCCAGATGGAAATAAAGAAAAAAAGGAGTCCTAGACTAAAAGTGAGGAGTTGAAAAATAGAAATATTTTTCCTCATTTTATAAATAAAACAATTATTATATTATCTTCTTACCATTGACATATGATTGCAAACGTGAGCGTGACAGAGTCACGCTGCAACATTATGGTAGCAGCTCGAATGTATCGGGTTGACCGAGGAAGCAGTCTTGGTCTCATACGGGAATAAGTTGGACGATAATCTTATGATAGTAATAGCTATGCGGCTTATTTCAGTAAACTGTTTATCGCAGTTATTGATTTATTTATCTTTGGAAGAAACAAACAAAAACCTTAAAATAATAAATATTGGTAATGTTTCCGTCTTTGTAATTCTGGTCGTCCTGAATGCCTTGACCGATTTTGATGAAAGTTAAAATAATCACGAAAAAAAAGTTATTTTCATTAAGATATCGTCTGTCAAAGTATTTTTCTTACGTCTATATCGCCGTTCTTAAGATAAACGTTAAAGAGAATAACGTAGCATCGCTTTCATAAAAGTTTTTCATCTTTTTTTAATCTCAAAGAAACAGCCATTCAGTTTTTACAATACTAATTACTCTTTCTAACCTACTGTCGTATTGCAATTTATTACTCCCTTCGTTACAGTATTGTATTCATTTTTCTTAATAGATTTTAATCTTAACAAAATTTTCTATATATTTTTACAAACAGCATTGCTAAGTGTTATATGAGTTATTCTTTATTATACATATAATAGGTGTGAATGTTTCGATTATAAATAATGAAACAAAATTTTAATTTTATTAGTGTTCAAGGTCCTTTCCTAATTCATTCCACACCGGGGCACAATCCTCCTTTCATTTCATCTAGGGGTTTTAGAGAAAAGTGTCCACCACGCTTCCTTAAAACACGTTTGCGGACTTCATACGGTTTTAGAAATACTTGTTTTCAAATCCTCAGATATTCGGGACCCATTACAATGGATTCCTTCACCGCCAAGCACTTGGTAAGTCAGCACTAAAAATTGAAATTTTTGATTCAAGGCCGAGCACTTTGTCCCTAAACTATCACGGCTGTTAAAATTATTATTTATTAGAACTATATCATAAGTCGTAGATGTTTAAAAAAACTGGATTTCATCACTATTGATTTTCAACGAAATATGAAACCAATTTCGCTTTACCGTTATAAACCTATATTCCAACTTAACGAACTGTAAATGTACAATTTCTCTGAGCTCTCCCGACTATTCTGCGAATGGTGACATTTTTATTTTACCGCAAACTTTTATTCAACCGTTATCGTCCAAGTGTTGCGAACAAATTTTATAAATATTTCTTTTACAAGAATGTTATCGATTTTTCACAGCAATGAATCGGAAGTTTAGTCATATCTATAGAAAATATTATCATATCGAAATATCAATACTTATCAATTATCATCCAACGGCAGCATGAAATATATTTTCTATGTAGTTAATGCAAAACAATAAAGGTGATATGTACCTGCTTTTCGAATGAATTATTTGGTCTACTGTTAGCAAAACTTTCTTAGTAAATGTCGGTATTAATCAAGGCTGTGCTCTTACCCGGTTTTTGTTATACGTAGTGTTGATAACAATGCGCTTCTTGACGAGGGTAGAACAAATATAGAGCAGAGTGAATTTATGGAAACGCACGTTTGTGTACGGTGAACTGCACCTAAATAAGACCAAGACCCAGTACATTGCTTGCGGGAGTGCAAATCCCGAAAACATAAAAATAGGTTGTGAATACGTTCTGAAAACAGAGAAATTTAGATATGTTGGATTTTTTCTGCATGAGTCAAGAGACTTAGATTACTACGTTAGAGTCCACATTCGCGCAGCTTAGAGTAAGTGGCGAGAGGTCACGAGAGTTTTCTGCGTCGTAAGATACTCTTCGAATTCAAGGTCAAGCGTATTATCTGATCTTATATTAAGGTCATGCGACCTGCCCGATATTGGGCGGAAACGGAACTTTAGGGAAATGAAAATATTGTTTACTAAATATAGGCTGTTTTATTTTACGAGGCGAGAATACATACATAACAAGGTGAGAAATTCAGTAAAGTTAGTACAAACACGTCCTAAGTAAGCCGCTAGAGTACTTTAGAAGAGATGTCTTGATACCGTTGCTGCAGGAGGAAGAACACGCTGTAGACTTAAAAACCACTGGATAGACGCCGTAAGTTAAGATATGAGAGTCAGTAGATTCACTACCGAGGACGCTTCAGACCGGGAAAAGTGGGGACGTATGAGTAGGAGAACGGACCCCTGGGATAACGCATAAAAGGAGAACTGCATGAAAAAAACTATATTACATGTAAAAATAAAAAATTATAGTAAAATGTAACAAACAACTAAATTACAAAATCTTTATATCTTAGCTGAGTCAAAAATAAAAATACCTCTACAGTATAGGAGGCTGCTTTGAAACATTTATAACCATCAAAATCTACATTCGATTCTAAAAGTCAGACCTCTACATAGATGAACTGGCTCAACTTTTTCTTTTAGCGGAGTTCCGAGCTGCAAGAAATTCAAACAATAGGTTTTTAACGAACTATTGTTGACACGTTCTGTCAAAACGACTGAGTTAGAGAACCAAGAGCGGAAACTCAAAATGTTCATACACCTGTTTCCATCTCAGAAACTGGACCGAATTCCATTTAATTTGCAGAAACAATATAATAAAGATAATGGCCATGTCTTTATTTTTTATAATTTTGGGCAATCCAAGGACAAACATCGAGACCCAAAAAAATTACTTTTAGGCCATACAAATACTTGTTCCGTGCACTGCACCATGGTGCCGTCATTTGCTAGATTAATTTTAATGTCGGGGTAACTGATCAGTTTTAATAATGCTTGAAGTAATAATCATCTAGGGAAAAATAAATGGATTCATTTGTGTGGGCATCCGGATATCCTCTTAATGTTATTAGTTTTTTATATGCGCCCTTTCCCTTGAAGTACTTCGTCAATTCAAGTAGTAACTAATCATGGTATTTTAACTTATTTCTTACTTTTATTCAGTTACTTTAGTTTTATATGAAATATATATAAATATTAAGTATATTTCTAAGCATTTTTTCGGCGTCCTCTACTTTGTTAATGTCAAAATTAAAGCAGAAATAAAGACATGTCCACTTTTTCACGTTACAACCCTAGAATATGTTTTTCCCTCTTTCTGGATTTTTTATAAATGTATCTCTGTAAATAAGTATGCGTATTATGGCTATTTATTATATCTATTTAATCATATATACTCATATATACACACACACATATATATATATATATATATATATATATATATATATATATATATATATATATATATATATATATATACCTGGGTGACCGAGCTTTGCTCGGTATTTTTTAATTCGTGTGTTTTGGAAATTATATTTAGATACAAATTACATACTGATTAAATACGAATAATATTTTTGATCTTAGCGACATAATAGAAAAAAATGAATTGGTTATTTGAATAAAAAATCATGAGTGCAATTAGTTTAATTTAAATTTTCGTGTTTTTTTAAAAAATACTAAAAAAAGGGCTCGAAAGAATAGATTTTCTCAAAAAAGAAAGGAACTTGAAAAAAAAAATTAAAAAAAATCGGTCGGTGGGCCTGGACTCGAACAGGGTATTACGATTTAGTGACCGCCCAATATACTAATTAAGCTATTTATAATCATTAATAAGCTGTCAAAATTTACCTTCTTATTTTAGAATAAAATTCCGATATTGTAGCAGTTTTTCATTGCTTTAAAACACGGACAAAAAGACATTTTATAAAAATAAATCCTAGCTAGATCGATTTATTGCCCCCGAAACTCCCTGGACACAAAATTTTATGAAAATCGTTGGAGCCCTTTCCGAAATTCCGATAATATATAAATATATATATATATATATATATATATATATATATATATATATACAAGAATTGCTCGTTTAAAGGTATAGGATATAATGAAAGGTCATATAAATGTCCTTTCATTTTATAGTTCATATAACCTTAGTCTACTCTTATGGACTCCTACTGTCGCCAATTCATTGAATGCCGTGCGCTTGTTCAAGGAGAATGTAGTGAAGTAAAATTAATATCAAATTCATTGAAAATAAGCTTAAATAATGTTCCATACAAAAAGTCTGTATTATTTTGGTATGAAAGTGAAGGAAGTTTTTTTATTATGTTACTTCTAAACTTCTACAAGCGACGTGCATTTACTGGAACAAACACAACTTTTTTATCTACTTTCTTTTTGTGAACATAAGGTAACAAAACTAATTGTCACAGTGATCGGAGCTCAATTTTTAAATTACACACTTATTTAACGGCTTAACATGTGTAAAAATGTTATCTTTACACGTTGCACTGTATTGAAAATTACGCATTGGCTCCAAAAATAAATTAAGATTTAGATTTAAACAAAGATCTTAATTTAATATTTGTGGAGGAAGCCTGTAGGAGATAGATATTAAAGTCTACATATTACAACAGATTTATTCTGTTTATTAAATTTAGCGAAAACTTCCTCCATGATTTTTTCAAAAGTTTCGTATAAAGAACATGGGTATCTGTAAACGCTCGCAACAATGAGGTGCTCAAACTCAACACATGCCATTTCTACAGTTCGCTCAACGGAGAGGCTCACAATATCTTTACGTTCTTTACATGATAATAATTTACTAGCTAAAATTAAGGAGCCACCTACTAACACCGTTTCTCTATTGAAAGAACTGACCACCTGGTAATTACTGAAGTGAAACGTTAAGTTATAAGCTTTTAACCAATGTTCAGTAATACATAAATATGAATACTGTTACTATTTAAGAACAATTCAGTTTCTTGCTCTTTGCCTATCATACCTTGTACATTCTGATGCACCAGGTGCAAACAATTTTTATTATCATTTTGTTGAGTACAATTGCAAGTATTACGGGTTTGTAAGCAACATTCTAAATTATGATTACCTTTATTGTCTCAATTTCAAATTTAAATTTCTTGGAACTGATTCCAAATTGCATGTCCAATCATTATGCTGTTCAATAGGATCAGATGCCTGGGTAGCCAAGTCCTTGGATGAGTTAATATATAAATAATAAGTTAACGCATTTGCTATCTGTATTAAATTATATTTGGATAGGTAATACCTATCTGTTGTCAAAAATTTCTTAATTCAATATTTAATGTCTATTAAATTAATTATATTATTATAATTGTTACAATTAAATGTCAAATTTAAATTATTGTTAAATGACAATTTATTCATTAAAATACCATGTGCACAAACGGGCCTTTGCGTCATCAATTTTGCTGAAGCACGGCACTGACTCCTCTTGACAAGGTGTTTGTAACTATTATTATTATCATGATCATCATTAAAACCTAACAAAAAAATAATGCTCAACATAGGCTTCCCCCAGGGAATGCCACAAAACCCGGTTCTGAGCCACCTGCATCTCTTACCAGGTGTCACTTCATTCAAATATTATTTGGTATTTAATAATAATTTACTTTTTAATTTAATTAAATCTATATTAAATGTAAAATCTATACAATTTTATACCTCTAGCTTACACCGAGAAATATTGATTGTTGAATATGTATAACAAATTTCGGAACAACTATTAAAATAGCGTTTCAATTCCTAACAAATAACAGCGAAGGGCATTTCGCTATATTGGAAACGGAATCCACAGTTTCATTCATTGATAAACTTTGTGCTGAAAGTTAATCTGTGCTGTGTTCTAAACAAACATCTGTCGGTACAATACAAATATAATTTAGATTACAATCCTTACTTTACTTATTATTAATAAGCTTAATTACATTACATTTAAAGCTTATTCATTCATTCATTCATTCATTTATAACAGCCTATCAAAGTCTACTGCTGAACATATTTTTCCCACAGATCGCCTCACAGTGTTTCATTTGTAGGAGAGGGGCTAACGAGCATGCAGCTCACCTGATGGTAAGTGACTACCGCACGCCCATGAACAACTACAACCCCAGGGGAGTTGCAGATGCGTTGGAGACCTTTAAAGGTTCCAAAGTCGTATCGGTCCGGAAAAATCGCTGGTGCAAGTAGATTTGAAAAGGAAGTTGTGCGAGGAAGAAAACTTTTTCTAAATCGTACAGTAGTGTAACGACAATCATCCAGATGGTATCGATGGTATCGCAAGTTTTGTGGTTATGCGCAATTTTAGCAAATTTAAAATTTAAGCACAAACTTCTTATTATATCAACTATTATCAGAAAGCAGCTACCCGTCGCCTGTTTCAGTTTACCTCTGTCCCCCATTACGACAACCTCTAAGGTGAATTCTCGAAGATTTATTCTTTATCAAAGATAGATGTAGATGTATCGGGCAGCATACACTTAATATCAGGTGAAATATACGATGGCTTGTCACACTTATTCTATATTTATTCTGTATAAAAATATACCAGTTAGCGTAAGATTTTGAAGGAATTGCATTACACCAACTTTTGCAATATTAATTCACCCAGGGAAAAAATGGAGAGTAACATATTCTCTCAGATTGATAGAAGTAGTAGTCGTTTAAGCGCGATACAGAGATTACTTCATTTAGAGAAAAATAACAAGCAATGATCAAATGACGTACTCAATAACTAATATCTTTATTATCCCAATACGCATTACTGAATTTTGTCCAGTTAACCCATTTTTTTTGCATTGAAAACCGAGCTTGAAAGCACGAACATTGTTCTGAGTTTTCACATTGTTACAGAACGTAGATTAAAAATACCTTACAAAAGTGAGCGTAAACTGAAAGCGGTATAAAAAACGAAAGCGAAATCAATTTTTACTTTTAATGCTTCACCTATTTTTTTATATTAAATTTTTTAACCCATTGATGATAAGATTGCTGTAGCTCGGGAGCTGGAGACAAGCGCTCGCAGATAATTTCATAGTACGCTAAGCAAGGGGTGATCAATCCCATTAGTGGGATCTATATAGGTATATGTTAGTGGCAATTTGCTGATTAACCATGTACTCGCCGGTAAAGGACAACTTCGTTAGAAAACTTTCATGTCTTAGTGTTTTCTGACAGACAATGCTGATGGTAATAAAAAGTCAGCCAACTTAACTAAATCCCAGTCGCAAAACATGTAGTCTGATATTACATTAATACGTGATACTCGTAGTATCATCCAAAAGGTAGATTTAAATAAGTAAGAAAACCATGTGTATATGTTGCTGTTAAAGCCGGTAAAATAAAGTAAACACAAATTTTCTACGCAACCTTTACTCAATTACTCAATTAAATGGAACATTATTTTGATCACGTTGATGGCTATATGAGTTAATATTCTTTGGTTTCCCTGTACGGAGAAGTATTACAAAGAAAAACTATGCAAACAAACAGGTACTTCGCGTTTTTTCTATTCCCTTAAAATTAAATTATATTCATTTTTATTTGTTTGTTGTTATTATTCTACTGTATAATAAATTAATTGTCTGTTTTTAAGTACTTAATTTTATGTTTCGCAATTTATTGTTATTTATCCTCCTTTATTGTTATTTATTCTTTCACTTTGGAGTCAGTGATCTAACACTGTGTTTTGCGTGTGCATTATATTTAATACTCTCACGAAAATATAAAAGTACAAGGGAATCAAAACGCAAAAGTTAAAAAAAAGACATGTAAATCTCGACGTCCGTGGATAAGACACTAGGTGCATAATTGAACGCTGTACTCTAAAACACGACCAAAACTTACGAATACCGAAAATATACAAATGTGGTTAAAATTTATACAAAAAAATGTGCACTTGAACTTTTAAGACGTTATGGTTTTATCAATATTTCCTCTGAAGCATGCAGAAAACTTAAGGAAACATAGTCAACGAGAGAATGAAGTGCTTGAGCTAATGTTGTCAGTCGTCGTAGGTAACAATCGACCTCCACCGGAGATTCTTAGCACCTCCTGCCCCGCCGTTACCATGGTCGCCACCGTAGCCAGGGACCGTTTGTTTGCGTCGTTTCTCATGGTTATCATGGCATGGTCTCATATTTACCATAGTTGCCACGCTTCGCGGGCGGATTGGCAACCGCAGTTTTTATATTATTTTTATTATTAGGAAGATGCTTCTGCCCATCTCCAGTCTGTCTCCCTCTGTCACCTCTTACGACACCACGGGAAGATGTAGTGGATATTCTCAACCGCCACTACACGGCACAGTGTTCGCATAAATATAATAAATCATTATCAATATAGCTAATTAAACTTGACTTGCCTATGCAATATGGCGTTACCGAGATCATTTTCTCAATCGCATAACGGCTAGAGCTGTTTTTATTTTTTGGTATTTAGTATTATAGCCCTAATGATTCCTCACAAACTGGACAAAATAAATTATCATAGAATTATAACATGTTTTGTTAGCGGACTAACGTACATATTTATAGCGGTATGCATGTTTTTTTTTGTCTTTTACAGAAAATCATCGATACAAAATCTAACCTAATAAATACTTTTTATAACATCGAGCTAAAATTTGTCAAACAGATAATTTTCTTTATACTCTTATGAAAATACACCCTTAGGAAAAACAATAATTGGTTTTTGTGTCATTAATCAGAGAGCTTTTCGAACTTACCATCGCAATTTATTATTTTTCGACGAAAGTCATATTATTTTCAAATTGAAAAGACTTCAAAGATATTACAATTGATAAAAAATTATAAATATCTTGCATAAGAAGAAGAAATAAACAAAAAATCGTTTAACATTAATTTTATCTCTAATTCTAAGCAAAGTTTAATAACGGCAACACGTGAGCTCTATACTATTGAGTGATTTGATGTGACTATGCAAAACAGATCCAGTCCACATTTCAATTTTTTATGGTAGAATCAGGGTAACAAACGAACATAGAGTCCACCTGATGGTAAGTGGTCCTCGATAAAGAATGCGGATGCGTTATCACTCTTGAGGACTAAGATAGAATATGCCTCGTTTCCAATAAAAATGGTCTCCTGTCCTTTACAATCACCATAAAATCAGTAATATTAAGCTGCTATTTTGCGCTATAGCTATCGTGTAGTAGCTCCAATAAGTCCTTCACAAGTCTATTGCTAAACATAGGCCTTCCCAAACATAATTCACAAAGCGCGAGCCTAAGTCACCTGCATCTATCGATTTCCTGCATGTCTTACCAGGTCGTCTGTCTATCTATTGGGGAGTCGCCCTACACTTCACCAACCGGTACGAGGCTGCCACTTGAGAACATTCTTTCCCCATCGGTTGTCAGTTGTTCAAGCTATGTGGCCGGTCCATTGCTACTTCAGCTTAATAATCCGTTGGGCTATGTCAATCACTTTGTATCTACTACGGATATTCTCATTTATAAAGTTAATCACGCAGAGAAACCCAGAGCACAGCCGAGACTTTGAGTCTCCTCACACGGCCAACAGTAAAGAACCACGTTTCAGATTCAAAAGTCATCACTGGCAAGTGGCAGGTGTTCAGCCCGGGAAACGGCCAATGCTCCGAGTGGCAGTTCGGAGCTATTTTTTATATACCGTTTTACTTCGGAACTTTGATAACGCTACTTAGGCTTCGATGTGTTGACAAACACTTCAGCACTTCGACATACCGACAGTCAATTTCGCATTGCTAAAGAGACTGCAGCACCGCCCGAATTTTGATGGAATCAAGAGCTCTCTCACAGCTCACATTTTGCCCACGTCAGGCAAAAAGGCAGATTGTACTCTTCGGTCTTCTGTAAAATTTGCCGAAGGGCGAGTATGTGATCTAAGGTGCTAAAGCCTTTTCAGAAACCGACTTGTCCGGGAGGCTGGAAGTTGTCAAGTCTGCGTGTGAGAAGATTCATTATAACTCTCAAAAACAGCATGCGGCTCAGAAGGGAAATCAATCTGTAGTTCTTCAAAAGAACGCGGTTACCTTTCTTAAAAGAATGAGACCACTCCACTTCTGCTTCTTGACTACGGAGTAGTTCTACCACAAAAGATGGAATGAAAAAGCTTCTTAAGGACTTCAAGTACTGGTTTACCATTCATTTTCAGAAACTCTGCTATAATTCGATACTTGCCTGGGGCCTAGCCCTTTTTAAGGTGCTAGAAAGCCATTCTGACCTCGCTCAGGCTGACATCCGGGATGTCATCGGAACATTGCTGGATAATACTTGCTCTTGGATCGTTACTCATACTTACGTTTGTCTGCAATGATAACGTGTACAGCTGCTTTTAGAACCTCTCAATCTCACACAAAATCTCTGGCGTCCCGGAAACGATGCTGCCACACTCGGTGTTCAGCTGGCTCTTTTTGGTAGACAGATCTCTGGCAAAAACTATGGAGCCATGTGAAAAGGAACCAGACAAACGTTAAACTAAGAAACAGAAGGGATGAATCGAGGCTTCTCTCGATCCGGCCTCCTATAATGCCTACGTTGGGTTCGGGAACAACGTATGTGATCTCCGCAACGGAGTAACACACAAGGGCGATAACCTCTTCCTTTTCAGAAAATAGGTTCAGGCAGGGATTACGGGTCTTCCGAAGTCGTCCCGGTCCCAACGCCTTAATTCTTCGATATGGACTGTATCACTTTAAGGGGGAGAATTCCTTGGGAATAAAACAGCAATTATCTTCAAACCGTTCCGTGAGAGAGTAATTACTTTTCCCTATCACTTCCCTATACTTTTTTTTCTTCTTCTTATTGACTGCTGGTTTTGCACTTTTCCCGAACGATTTGCAAGAACAATCAATTTACTGAACTACCTCGAAGCTAAACGCGAAAGTGAGCCGCGCCATTTGTGCGCTTGCGCAACTCAATTACATCAATTTGTACTATCACTCTCTCACGGTTTGCTCAATAACTTTTATGCTATTTGTATAAGACATACATTTATACAATTTACTTATAAAGATAGCACAAAAAAATATCTATACTACGATATACATTACATTTTTATATCACAAAAAACCCTTTATTTATTTAACAAAATATGCTTATTTTACTCACATGTTCAAAGTTGGAGTTTCTTAAATATTTAACACAGAAGGTTAAAACAATGTTTTCTACTTGAAATTATACATATCTTAATTAATACAATAGTTTAATTTACATTTTCTCTATACATTTCACTATTAAAACACTTTTAAATTTCTTATACAAAACTATCATTATTTCACTTATTCACAGGAATTTTCACATAAAATAACACAGAATTCACCTCTTTTTCACGTACAATCAATCTGAAATGTTTTATAAGATTTTTTTATTTATTTTACATAAATTGCTGAAATTTGCAAATATTTAAATTTCTACATATTTGGCCTCCTAAGTACGTGGCTAACGTGCGTCTATGAACTCACACTATTTGAACAACTAACTTTTGCACGGCTATCTACTATCAGTAAAAATGGACAGTTTAGTATACACTAATATCAACAATACTAGGTGAATAAATGATTCTATACAATTCTCAAACGTTGTAAACTATTTCTAATCAGATTCTAATCAGTTATCATGTTTCTTATCAAACAATATAAGTGAATGTTTTCATAAATCAATCATAGAAAATAGGCATTTGTTTTCATACAAAACATATCAAACTCATATACACATATACTTATGCAATTAATTTCCATTAATTCTACTTATGCATCATCTCGATCGGGGAACAAATCCGGTAACATAATTTATATCTTAAAAATTCCCTATATGAATTTATTAAGAGATATTACTAAGAAAACTGGAAAGAAACTGGGAGTCGAACCCAAGACCTTCATATCATTAATTCAATATTTCTTTAAGATTCAACTAAGCATTTTCTTATCGGAATATTGTTGCTTGATAATTTGCTTTTTAGAAGCTATTCGTAATCGGTTAACTAATAAATTGAAATATTCTTATAGGCGCGTCGCCAACACCCTGGTTCCAGTCGATCGCTTATATAATGTACCAAAATAGTATTGCAAATCTTATTAAAACCATCAGTTTCATCAGGGGTGGCTACGCACCTGCAATTCCGCTGGTGTTGCGGATGTTCAAGGGCGGCGGTGGTCACAACATCAGGTGAACCGTATGCTCATTCTCCCTATCTTCTATGAAAAAAAAGTTTTATTCATTGATGTTTCCCCATAGTAATAATGTGGATTTTCTTTACTTATTTATGCTGTATAAAAATGAGAGAGAGAGAGAGAGAGAGAGAGTAGCGTGACGTCAACAGTTAAGCCCAACCTCTTTGATTTGCGTTCGAGGTGTGCCATAATTCTTTGAGTATTTACTTTTATATAATAACAACTTTTATAGCAATAAAACAATATGAAAAACATATCATCAAAATCTATACAAAAGTACTGTATTTACAATTATTCTTTAGCGATTTGAATCCTTTTCCCGCAACTACGTCCTCTTGATTTTAAGTTCGGATTAGAACTGAAGGAGGCGGCCTTCAAAATCACAGTCTATATATGTGCTACCGCTACACACTACTGCAGGCCTCTTCTAACTTCTCTGAGGGTTTTGGGGAAAAGAAATGTCGGCCTCGCTACCCCAATGAGTGTTGGCATACTTCACATACCACCGAAATATTTTGTTCTCCGACATTCAGGTTTCCTCACGACGTTTTCCTTCACCACCGGGCACGTCATTAATTAGCACTTAAAATTCCAATTAAAAATTACCAGCGGGGATGAAACTCGAGTTGCTCCCATTCTGTGAAATTTACAACGAGCTTAAAGCCGCTGAGTTACCACAGCTTCCTTCAAATGTACCAATAATTAGTTTCGAAATACTAAAATATGATTTAAGACTATTTAGCGGACTTTAAAAAAGGAAGATATTCTTAATTTGTATGTAGTAATATTTAAAAGACTACTACTAATGCTATATAAAATTACTAAAATACCCGTTGAAACAGTTTTCTTTATTTGTCGTTAGTTACAAACTGGTCATAATATAATATTATGAAAAGTTAACATGTTTTAAGTACTCAAAAAGTGTTAAAATTGATAGAATGTGTGAAAATGTCAGAATAACAGCGTAAAATGGCTTAGGACACAGTGACATCAATTTTGTAAAAGCTGCCGACTCGCCTTCGCAGAGGAATACTATTAACATCCTTTCTACGTTACTTGAAAGAACGCTTTCAGTTCATCTTCTCTTTTCACGATCGTCATTTCTCTAACAGTTTTTCTTATTATTATTACATTCTCCTAATTACATATTTGACATGTTTTTTCCTTTAAAAATTTACTCAAAGCTCATTATTTCGAACTTAGTTATTTGCCTATACTTCCCGTCCTTTCTTGTATTTATTATATTCATTTTCACCTGTCACCTTCTGTTTTTTTTTCTAAACTAACGTTGCAGTTGATTGTTGCAGGAGGTACTCATGTAACATCTGGTGAGCAGCATGCTTGTTTGCCTCTTCTCCTTAAAAAAAAAACTAAGACTCCGCGAAATAGGACTATTTGACGCTACCATCTTAAATATAAATTTTAGTCGTTAGTAAACCTTAACCATGGAAATTACGAATATCCTAACCAACAATGAAGCAATATTCCAAGTTAACGAACCGTAAATGCAAGATTACTCGGAGCGTACTCAACCATTTCGCAGACGGTGACGAATTTACCTTATTGAAAAAAATTGTCCCGTTTATTGCTTTCGTTTAGAAACTTTTTTATACTTTAGTAATTTACTTCAGTAACTTAATTCCTTTTGTTATTCCTACAGTTAAAATTAAAAATTATTCCCTTACTTCCAGCTGAGACAATTTGTTGTAAATAACTATTTCTTTTTGGCTGGTCGTAAAAATTACAGTATCAATGAAATTAATAATTAAAAGAAAGGCTGTGTAAGAATATCCTCTACCTCATATCATCGATCATATTGCCAACCTGCATGCCAAGAGTGACGACTATGGCAAATATCCCCCTATGAAGCAATCTATAGGGAGATATTTAATCTAAAATCTATCTTATCTAACTTATAACCTATATTCTGCAGTGGACTTTCATTAGCTGTAACGGTTATTGCTAATTACCACGTGCGTGAAGTAAAACACTAACATCGAGAAGGTAGCTGCATGCCTAAAAAAAATGTTTTTCAAGGATATGTTAAGTTGCTACACTCCGCGGATTAACTACTTCATTATTCTCTAAGAAGTGCAAAGAAAGGTCCGTGTTCATCTGTAGGACATAAATGAAACTTAACATTTTAATTTAAAAGTTTTTTTTATGTTACATAAAGTGCTACTATTTTAAAGGTATACCTGGTGGTAAGTGTACCGTTTTCTTGAAGGTCCCTAAGTCGTATAGGTTCGAAAAAATCGCCGGTGGTAAACGATTCCACAGAGAGTTCTTACGCGAAAGAAAACTCCTAGTGAAACGTACCGTATTAAACCGCCAAGCATCCAGATTGTGAGGATGGTATCGGGAGTTTTGCTGGCTTTACCTTTTTCTTCTCCTTATACTAATTTTTAACCAACCGAATTCTTAGGCATAAAATTATTTATGAGCTATATTCATTTTATATTTTTTTCGACTTTAGTACTTTCTTTTTATGGTATTCAAATTTTTTTATATATTCTGAGAACAGAATTCATTTTTTCAAATTTTTATAAAATGATCGGAAATTGTTTTCTAATATTGAAATACTTTCCATCGGTTAAAAATTGGTTTTAAAACAGAAAATACGAAAAGTGATTCAAGTATTGAAAATTGAAAAGCCTCTCTCGTTGTGTTCTGGTTTTACTATATTCTGACGCTCTTTTCATTTTGCTTTGAACTTTGAACATCGGAAAATTTTTACAAACATTAAAATTTTAATTTTATTTCTATTACATAAAAATAATCTTCTACGTTTTATCTTCATGCTTATAAACCAATGTGAAGCTATAACTAGTATAAGTTGGAAACTAATAAACTCCGAGAATAACAAGTGTCAACATGAATATAAAATAAATCAACAATCGAACATATAATGTAATTTTCAACGCATTTATATCCAGCTATTACGAATTAAGTCTGACTGCATGTAAACTTGTCAACAAAATTATTCATAGCATTTTGCTGATTGCAGTGAAGTGACGGTGCAAAACTATTACCCTAACCTATATCATATCATACCATGGGTTTTGTAAGAGGCGACGGAAGGAAATATAACAGCAGCATCTTCCTGGTAACAGGTAATAATAAAATAAACTGCGGTTCCGAGTGTTGCAACTATGGCATAATCTCCTAAAGGGGCAATCTATAGGGGAGGCTTTTATACAACAGTACAGTTTTGTTAAGCTGATATAATGGTGGTGATGATGGCGATTGATTACGATCAACAAGAATTTATTATTTAGTTTTAAAGCTTTCGTCGATATGTTTTTCCTTATATCATAATTCAGTGAAGTAATTTCAAAAACCCCAATAACTCCATCCACACAATCCAAAATCTTAAAAACGTGACAAAGAGCGCCGAAAACGGTGAGCACAATTTTACCTAAATCTTACTTAAAAAGTTTGTTAGAAAATTTTGTCAGCAACATGAAGTAATGCAGGTAAGTCACGCAATTAGGGACTTAATGGAATCAAGGAAAATATACATTTTAGGCATAAAAGTTTGTATGTATGTTAATTTTTGAGTAAAATTGGTACTTGAAATAAAATCAGGGCACCCGTATTTTTTAAAGTCTATTAATGTTTTATTTTTATTACGTGGTCGATAAATTCAGTTGATTCCTCTGTAGCCGAAAATTCTGGACTCGGTGTCGCCATTTCTCAGGTTCCGGCTTCGATTCCCGATTGCGCCAATGTAGAAAACTGACATTTATGTGTCTTCTTTTCTCTGTATTTATAATACTTACTAATAAATATTACTAATAAATATTAATCAATTAATTATTATTTTAACAAAACCAAAGAGTTGGGGTGAACCTTATTTTGTTTTGAATAGTACACCGACTGACTTTTTAAGCTGTCTAAAAATTGGGTATGATAGGTAAATGAAATAAGTGTCAATTGCACATAGTTATTTAAACTTTTTACTTTAATATTTTTTATTTATTTTTGTTTGTAGTCAAGAGAATGGGTAAAAATAATAATTAAAATCTCTTAATGAGTGCCATGGGCATCTATTTCATTTACCTATAATATCTTTCTTTTAGTAGCTCAAAAAATGTCAGCTCGCAAAAGTTTATCGTGAAAAAAGAAGTAATAATTCGTCAAGTATTACTATTCTCCAATTTTATTGCTATTTTTGTTAAGATACAAACCGAAATCACTCCCGAAATTTCCTTAGTGCGACCATAAACAAAAAGCTTTTCGGTGCAACCTAGTTTTTTGTCCGAAAATTTCATAGAAATTTTTATAAATGTACGTAGGTCAGTCACTCAATAAGTTTTGAGATGCTCGAAATTTAAAAACGGACGCACGATATTATATGTTTCCAAAAAGCAAATTTATTTAAAAATAGAACTCCGTAAGCCATAATTAAGTACAATATACCTGTCAGTGGAGGTGGTCGAAAACCAGGATGTTAAAAAACATTTTTAGACTCGCTTCAAATAAACAAATGTAGGATTGAGAGGGTGATGAACCGTTTTTATTTGAGCGATGGTTCTCCATTAAAAGAATATAGAGGAGGAGATCGGAAAAGTGAACAATATGAAGCGAAGAGCTTGTCAGTGGAATGGTTTGTGGAAAAAAATTAAAAGGATCGAGAGTCACTATTGCAGACCGCAAACAAACAGAATTTATTTGCCTAAAGATGTGGCGGATGTACAACCAAGAAAGAGATGAAGATTTAAATGCAAATATTTTTTGTTTTAGAAAAATTGTAAATAATTCGTACAACTTTAGTTTTGGGTCTCCCAGAACAGATGTATGTTTCACTTGCATTTCATTACAAGAACGCCTGAAAATGAAATAAAGTCAAAAAGAAAATGAAATAAATGATTTATTAATATAATGATATTAATCATTAATTCAATTCTCTTTATAGGACTTTACTGTACTATAACCTGTGGATCCTCTTTTCTAAGAGGATCTACAGGTTATAGTACAAAGCTTTTTATAACATTATAAAAGAAGAAAATGAAGATATTTTAACATCATCCGCTTCCAAAACTGCCCGATCAGTTGGCTTAATTTAGCAGGCAATTTAATTTCTATCATTTTGCCATGGTACAAGGAAATTCAAAAGCAAAACCGACAAAAGAAAATGTGCATTCTTATTATTGGACTGAGTTGGATCATGCTAAGGGCAGCAATAAAATTATTAGTGCAGCTTACCACTTCTTGCAAGGAACTGCCATTGAATCTCACGTGAAGATACTAAGTGAAGTTTGTGATGGATGATGGAAAATAAAAATACGAAAATGGTTAGTATGCTAGGTAAATGGTTGTATATTGAAGCACCTCGGAATGTGAAAAAAAATTGAGGTAATTTTTTAATGGCAGGACTCTTGCATTACTCCTGATCGTGTTTTCGCAAAAATTGATAGGAAATTAAAAACAAAATAAGTGATTGTTTCTCCTTCGGAATACACCGAAGTTTTGCAAAAAAAATGGAACGTGCATCAATCTGACAACGATACCAGTTTACGATTGGAAGGCTGCCTATGATCCCGTGATAAAACTGACATCATCCTGGCACTTTCCATTAATGAGGAACAAACGATTTTTAATTACTCGTACCAAACAGAAAATATATTAGTGCAAGGGAATAAAGTTACCGCAATGAAATTGATAAAAAAACATATAAAAGAGAAAAACAAAAAAAATAACAACGATGATGAAACTAACGATATCACCAAACACTATACAACCGAAGGAAGTCAAAGTGACAGATGTTTGTGATTTACTTCAAAAAATTTAGTGGAGAATGGGACCTTCAAGAAAAGAGCTTACTCCTTTCCAAAGGGACAGCAACGAATCTGCAATTCCCCTGGTGTTGCGGTTGATCAAGGACGGCGGTAGTCACTTAACATCAGGTGAGCCGCATGCTCGTTTGCCCCCTCTTCTATAAAAAAATGGAGCGATTTGCCTTAATTAAAATATTATGTTAATAAAGAAAATAAAACTTGCATACCATCGCATGGCAACGACATCATGAACAATGACTTATGTGCGCATAGTTTCCAAGACGTGACTGCACACAACTTTTTTTTTCTCTTATTTGTTCATTTTCATACATAGCTACATACAGTTTAATGAGATTGTTCTCTAGGTTTCGTAGCATTACGCCATCCATCGAACATTAAAAGTTAGTTGCAAAACCCCTATAGGATGACAGTTAATTTTCAAAATCTACTATAATGACAGGTTGCCTGCAAGTTCCTCTATAACAAAATATAATTTTAAAATTTCCTGAAAATGCTCTTAAATATGAAAAGGCTTTTCACTTTTATAAGGATAACAATGCCGCAGTAACCGATTTATCATGAATCAGCGGTTGTAGTCGATTCAGAAACTTCTTAAAGATTAACAAAACTTCTTCTAAAACGCACAGTGGCACGTCCAGCGCATACCATCTGGATGATTGGAGCGGCTGGACTCAGTCCGGATAATTAATTCCTCAGAGCACTCCCCGTGATAAATGCGATAAAACACGCAGAGATACAACATCTGCACGTCACTGGATATGTCGACGCCGAGAATTTCAATACTGGCTGATTAATTTATATTAAATTAATACTGGCTGTATTAGATTAAAAAAATTAAATGATTAATTGTTGTTTTGATTGGGAATGTAGAGGTGGTGTAAGAATAATTATGAGAGCCTAAGGGGAGATCTATTTTCAGCAGGAATTTGATAGACTGTAATGAATGAAAACAAAGGTTTTTTTTTAATATTCTTCAGTTACTTTCGAAAAGACCTATAGACAATTTAAAACTTTGTGAATAATTTTTAAAAATTATTTATAAAATAACTATTTCAATTGTTTTGTACAATAAGAAACTGAAACGGAGTTTGTGTTCATTTTCAATATTTACACTGTGCACGTTCGCTTTTACGTGTAACTCGTTTATTTTTTTAAATACCGTTTTTAAATCAGGTATTTGGTATGTTCTATTTGATAAGGTGTCATAAAGAGCAAAAAATAAAAGGACATTATCATTTGATTGCAACCACTAACCATCAGGTGGACTATGTGCTCGTTCATCACCCTATCCTATAAAAAATAGTGGTTCACCACAGTAGTCGAATGGCGAATTCGAACCCACGACTCTGAGAATGTAGTCTGCACCCTACCATTAGATTATTTGTTTTTGGTAGGTGACAACTAGATTATACTTGTACCCTTCAAATTGAAACAGCAGTGCACGCACTGCTATTTAGCGGCCAAAATTATTAAGAGTGTGGTACGTAACCAGACGGACTCCTAAGCAGAATAGGTGTCTACCAACTAGTAAAATAATAGGTTTTCTCTGTGTTTATTTTATTTTATTGTGTATTTTATTATGTTACTTAGTTGGGTTACTACAATATTTTTATTTTGTCCAATTTTATTCATTAAAGTGAATTTATTGCACTCCTGTATCGCGTTGAAGTCTTTCATTAATTAAAATTCACTGTCTGTCTGTCTGTTGTCTGTGACGCTAACATTGTGTCTCCCTGTCAAGTGCCTAGCGTGAAAATACATTTAGTGATTGTAGATCGCTTTCACTAACTGTGGCATTTTCGGAGTTAAGTAATTTATAATGGCACGTTATGCCTGTAATTCCGAATTGGATGGCCAGGATCCAAGAGGCAGCGAACTTCTGGAACAACACGTATCCATAGATATATGGGTTTTGGATTGAAAATTGTGAAACAAGTGATAGGCTAGCCTTCATTGATGAACGTCACCTACCCACTTACCCAATAATTAGTTTTTACGACATACTATATAGGTAACTCATTTGATTTTTTTTTTGTTATTTACACATAAACATGGGACTTAAAAGTCTCAAAAGAACATGAGACTTGGACCTATATATCAAACTTAAAATTTTGTAAAAGGGGCTAATTTACATATATAACAAGTTATAGATAGATAAGAGACTAGTTAGTCTACAAGTAGACTACCTAGTTTCTTATCATTCCATCTAAGTTCTCAGAGCTGACAACGTAATCTTCTTTGTTTGAAGTTGGCTATAGGTGTCCATGGAATGCAGTTGTCACTTACCGTTATATGAATTGTTACAAGTTCCAACACCTAATAAAGGAGTAGAAGATCATTTTAGTATTCTTTGTTTGTTTTTTCACACACCACGCTCTCACAGAATATTTTTTTTCGAACTATATATTTTTACGAAATTTAATGACGTTATTATTGATTAAATAAGCTATGTAACTATATGTGGCTTTGAATCCAGTTTTGTGGCATTTATTGGTGGAAGCCTATGTTATGCTGTGCACTGTTGCGACTTTCATAATGGCTAAGATGATGTGCGTGATGATACTTACAATAAAAAAAAATCAGGGCTCCGCTGAAAACCGGCACTAGTACAGTATCTGCGGCAGCATAAGCTTTTTAGCATCACATCAATCTTGGAAAGTAATTTTATTTTTGAGATTTATTTTAACGTTTGTTTCCCTTATCAAGTATGTTTTTTTATTTACTTCCAAATGTGAGTGCATTGATGTCAATAAAAGTTTTTCTATGTCTAAGTAACTAACACATGCACGCCCAGGAAAGGACCATGCTCTCACAGAATATCAGCGTAAAATAACAACTGATAAAATAACGCTGTTGTGTTTCGTATGGGTGTAGAGAACCGGAGACACATTTAACTGAAAACAAGGCATTTTATCTTACTCCTCAGGAGTGACAACACATTTGTATTTTCATTCTGAAACGAGGATTAATGAAGATGTCTATAGGCCACAGCATCAGGATCAGCATGGGCGGAGTGTGTGCCCGTTTTTCAGCCTTATTCAATAAAAAATTACGAATTTTTATTAGAAAAGAAATAATTTAAAGCACAAGTACTTGATTCATACAGTAAGTAGACAATACAATACACTCAATGGAGTCGTGGTAGCTTAGATGGTTAGCGCTCGCTGTAAATTCCACAGTACGCGTACAAACCAGGTTTGATCCCCGCCGGCACCAATAAAATCGTTATTTGCAATTTTATGTGCTGATTTACTACGGGCTCGGCGGTAAAGGAAAACATCCTGAGGAAATCTGGATGTCTGAGAAATAAAAAAAATATTTGAAAGACATGTGAAGTTCGCTAACACGCATTGGGGCAGCGTGGCGGATACTTCCTTGCCCTAAAAACCTCTCAGACATGAGGCCTGTGCCCAGCTGTGGGATGTATATAGTCTGTAACTTCAACTTTACTTTAACACTCAATGTTTAAGACTCCTTTTTATAAAAAAAGTTACAAACGTACTTATATTCCACCTAATGGTAAGTATCTGCTACAACTCTTAGCACAACTACAACCTACTTAATAATGTCCTCCAGACCAAATTTCGGTCTCGGCGGTCAGCCTCAACGAAGATTAGCCATCGGCGCAGGACAAGATTATAGTGCTCAAGTGTACGCGCAAGCACAGTTCCACTCTCTATTCCCTCACACTCATAATTCGATGGGACGGTAAACTGACACTACCGGAGAGAGAATAGGCACAGGACCAACGGCTTTACGTGCTATCCGAGGCACGGGGGTGAGACACCGCCAACTTTCTGACTCCGGGCAGCTAATGAGAATTTTTTGAAGGAAAGAAATAATTTTTGCCATGGCCCGGGATTTGAAACCAGGACCTCATGAGCATTAGTCGTACTACTACAACCACTAGACCAGCGAGGCAGTGACCAACTTCATACTAACACGACTACTACATTCTTTGTTACCTTTGCCTTCCTTACGAATCTCTTATAGTCTGTATTATTCTGGCTCCTATAGTCAATATACCCTGTAGAACGAAACACATCGGTGCAAGTACTGCTATCGACCTGCAGAGATAGAGAAGAGTGCGGTTTCTACCCACGAATAATGTCCAACCATAAGTAGATTTAAACACTGGTCATGTTGGGGCTACACCAGCCAACATTCCGCTATACTAATTACCCAAAATATTTTTTCGAATGCTCCCCTCTTGCAAAAAAATCTTATTTAAAATGTTACATTTAGTTTTAAAGTCCTTGTCTTTTGAAGTCCTGATATCAGTCCTGTAATGGGGTGGAGTTTGTCAGGGAGCAGCTTATAATTTATAAAATGTATTTTAATTTTTTTTAATAATACCGTTAGAAAATTGACACAGACATCATTCTCTACTCATATGTTTTCTTTTCCAAAGCTGGACCGATTTCAAGAACTGTGTAAGAAGAATTATAGATGTGCCTGTATCCCGTTACAGCTGATCAAATGTCCACAGCTGAATATATGCCTTTTCCGTAAATCTCATCGGTAAGAGATTTGCCATAGTTGCCACGCTTGGCATGCGGACTCGCAATGACAGATTTTTTTTTTTTGGTTTTTATTAGGAAGAAGCTGCTGCCTATCTCTTAGTTGGTGTCCCTCTGATAGAGGATATTCCTACACCGCCACTAATGTGACTGTAAGTTTATCCTTAATTTATGATATTCATTGAATTTGTCGTGGTGACTAATAACGGCGGGTATATATCTAGACAACTTCAGTAATTTTAAAAGGTTCTTAGTTTTTTTTATAAGGTAATCAATTTATCGAAAGAAGCAAAAAAAAAAAAAATATATATATATATATATATAATTTATATAATTAAAAGTAAAGCAGCAAGTAAGGTGTGACTCCATACCTATTTTTTAATTTTATAAGTACAAATTACTTAAAAATTATAAACTAGATTTAATTAGAACAGCTAGCGTGACGCTATCAAGTTACAGTAAATCCCGACCTATCCGAATCGCGTTCGAGATGTGCAATTAAACAGTATTAATATAATACATACTCGATTTCACGTGAAGCCTTTCTTTATAGTCCTATAGAAAAAGTTAATGTAAAAAGATCTTACGTTCACGTCTGTTTTAGAACATATTGGTCCCTATTGAAGGTTATGAGATACTGACATTTCTGTAAAGTATAGTCACGGTAACTTTATCTATATATTACTACCGTGGTATAGTGCTCGAATGCACATTCCCACTTCCATAAAGGCAACGCGTTATTCCTCTCGCATTCCATTCAGCGATAGATTAGGTGCTGAGGTCGTTCTGACTGAAAATACACACATATTTTCAGTCAAAGCGATTTACAACTACTATTCCACTACTATATTCTATATATAGTAGTGGAATGCTCGTGTTGAAGCCACTGCTATATTTTATGTATGGTAGTGGAATACTCGTATTGAAGTCGTTTTGATCGAGAGCTTTATTGCCTATATTATAAATTATTACATATTAAGTTTAAAACTCATTTATTGAAATAGGATATCCATTATAAATCAAATATTGTTAACTATGTGCGTCGTAGCAACTTGCTTATGAAGTATCAAATATTCTAAATAGAATAATAAGCAGTTGAACAATTAGAATGTTTTAGTTTTGGTCGTTGAATATATTGTGTGGAGGTACGTTGTACGCGAGCAACCTAAGTTCGAAATTCGCCATGATCACGGAAGTTATTAATCGTAATTTTCTGATTTTACAATATGCTAAAAAGTGATAGAAAACTTCGTGAGAGAACCTACATTTTTGAAAATCATAAATATTTCGAGGATATATGAAGCCGGCTAATATGCATTGCGACAGCGCGGCGGACATTTTCCTGTCCTTTAATTCATTTTTTTACGACAAAAAATCTGTACACTAATGTAGGACATATTAAGTCATTAGTACATCTAGTTAAAATTTAAGCACCTATAACTTAACCTTCAGTTACACATAAAATTAAATTAAATGTATTTAAATAAACTTAAATTTATTTCAGTTAATGATTTCTTATATTTACGCGAACACTATACATGATTAAAACTACTTTTACGGATATTATCGCGTTTATTTTTACTTTTTATTTACATTTATTTTTAATTCCCAACGTTTCGGGCGCTTTCCAGCACCCATGGATCACGGGGGACTGAGATGACTGACGTCCCGATGTCATTGTTAAACCCGGAGTACCTTCAGCTTATTATATAATTATTGTTTATGGTCCGATCTATGCAAAATGAACTGACTATGTCCTGAGGTCTTGCAGTGGTATGCTTGGGTTTAGTTTCAATTTTATTGATTATAGGATCCCAAGCAGAATATATGGATAGAAGGACTCTACCCGTAACGTTCATTCTATTTATGTATCATATTAATATAATGCCATTATCATTCATCATCATTAAAACCCTTCACAAATCCACTGCTGAACATAGGCCTCCCCCAAGGAATGCCACAAAGCACGGTCCTGAGCTACCTGCATCCATCAACTTCCTGCATGTCTTACCAGGTTTTGACTCCATCTAGTGGGGGAACGTCCTACACTTCACCTGCCGGTACGAGGCTGCCACTCAAGAACCTTTTTTCCCCAACGGTATTCGGTTCTTCGAGCTATATGGCCGGTCAATTGCCACTTCAGCTTACTAATCCATTGGTCGATGTCGGTCACTCTGGTTCTGCTGCAGATATCCTCATTCCTAAGTTTGAACCCCTGAGCATAGCCCTCTTCATAGCTCGCTGAGCGACTTCGAGCTTCCTCATACGGCCAGCAGCGAAAGACCTCGTCTCAAATCTCTAGGTCATCACTGTTAACACGGACTGGTTGTACAATCTAGTTTTGAGGTATTCCTGACGAGAAGATGTGTTGTAATCTCCCGAACACTGCCCAGCAGAGTTGAATCCGTCGAGTGACCTGTCGGTCGAAGTTAAACTTACCTAGTCGGACTATTTGTCCCAAGTAAAAATACTCGTCAACAACTTCAGCTAAGTGCTCCCAAAAACCACCGGCATAGGTATGACATGGACATTACACATGACTTTTGTTTTGTCCATGTTCATCTTAAGACCTATCCGTTGGGAGACACGAACTAAAAATTATTCAGATTAAACTAACAACACAAAATAAAAATAAAAACATAATTTCTAAAATAATTTATTGTCAACCGTTCATTTAGTTCTCGTATTATAAAAAACAAATCAGCTGCCATAATAAAGCCTATTCTAATCAACTACAGGTCTGTCTATAGACAGTAAAATATTTTCTACTATAAAAAATTTATGTTTGTTCGTAATTTCGTTCATCAGATTGCGGCCAAACTTGGTCAACTTGCACGCGAAGGTTACCATTCAATTAACTGACACTAGGTGGCGTGCGTATTATACCGACTATTTATTTAAAAGTTATAGAAAGTTATATATCATTCTAATTCAATGATTGTATTATCATTCCTTATTATACTATATAACTGTTCCATATTTTTAACGATATTTCCACAATTATTTCTTCTGCGGCAGCAATGCGCCGGGTACGAGCTAGCAAGGTAATATAAAAAAATAAACTTTAAATTACACAGTTATCAGTTATTTACAACGTCATTTTCGAAATTGAAATTACAATATTAAAAATAAATAACTGAATTTATCATAAAGTCCTACTTTCTGTGGTATTGTCCCAAGAATGCTGGCTACGTGTCCTCACTGAATGGCTATACTTAGCCTTCAAGCGAGAAAACAACAAAATAAACAACTTCTTATTATCAGCAGCGGTGATCAGTCGCAGATACAGTTTTTTAGGAACTATACCGCACGTGCACCCTACGGACCAATAGTCTCTACAGCAAATTGCACAAATATGTACTTATCTTCCAGATACTCTAGGCTATTTACTTGGTTAAGTTGCCTCTAATGCCACCCCTGCTTTAGACGAGGTACCCCTGAAATGGGATGCTGTCAAAGTGTTCGCAAGTAGTATCCCACACTAAAGCTTTATCTCTCTCTCTTCCTTCTCTCAAGCAAGCAACCCAAACCGTCCGGTCTCCTGGTATCGTCTCTAAATATTCTACAAAGATCTTAAACCGGGGAAACATGTATAGAGATACGAGCTGCACTACGGACTCCTTGAGCTCGATATGTGAATGGAGTCAGGGAAAAACGAGCACTTGGAAGCATCAATTGGTGCAGCCTTACCAAAGTCGCGAAAAATAGTCCAATCACCATACCAACACTCCTCTTCGCTTACGACTCCACCTCGACTACAGCGGTCCAGGGAGAGGAATCTCCTCTAGCCGCAGCCCACTAACACACATCCAACGTGGCGCGACATCATCAGGCGATCTTTCGACACTTGACTATGGCCCTGGAGTTTGGTGAAAAATGAGGAAAGAAAAAATAAAAAAACATTCGAAATAATAATCTAATATTTTTATACTTACTGGTACTGGTACCAGAAAATATTGTCGGTATACTGTACTTTTTCAAAGTGTTGCAGTTCTCATGTCTAATAAAACAGTCGTCTGTAAAATGTTTGGAACAAATATGATCATTTTGTTTCGGAGGCGAATTCATAATATTTATGCTTTTAAGCCATAATTTTGGTCTAGGTTCAATTGGAAACCTGTTAATTAATAAAAATTTGATAATCATCCGTTGTTGGCGACTTTTTTTGTTAACACATATGGGTAGGAAAGAACATCGATAAGTATTACAGACAAGGAACTCGACAACTCTATTGAATTTTATTGTTTATCAAAACTCAGAAATATACAACCAAACATGTATATGTATATGATATTAAGATAAGTAACAAATTTCTAAGTACTTATATTATCAAATAGTTTTAATTTGTTTAATATTTGCTGCAAATTCACTTACTTGTGAAATGTTATATCACTTCCCTTATGGTAACGAGTTTTACAGATTACGCACACTCTCATTATTAATAAAAATAATTCTTATTATGTAACTTATATTATACACAATCAACAACAAAATACTTTCGTTTTTTAGTTTAATAGTTCAAAATATATAGGCTTATGAAATAAGACAATATAAATAAGACAACAGACTTTGGCATATTATGTCAATTTTATTTTTCAAGACATACTTTAGCGGCGCTTCAAATTGGCACAGTCATTTCGTATGGTATAGCCAGTCCAGCTTACTTGTATATATAGAGGTCAGTGGATGTGGGTGTCGTAAGAATCCACATGGGGAATTAAAGAAGGAGGCAGGCAACAACAACTTCCTGATAACAATAGAAAATATTTTAAAACAAAGGTTGCTTAACCGCCTGCCAAGTTTGGCAACTATAAAAATAATCACTTTTATGCGTCAATCTGCGCCCTCCTTTCTGCCAAGGAGGGTCGCGTTCGTATACGGCTTAGAGATCTCTAGTCAGATCGTTAAGCCAATTCCCAAAAGGTTGAGTTTAGTGGGTAAAAGTCTCCACATAACCACGCAGCCGGCTGCGTGGTATGCTATGAGCATTCTCAACCTCCCCTCCCCCGCTTTCCGGAGGGTTGCCCATATTTGCTTCGGGCGCAAAAAAAAAATGCGTCAATCTATGGCGGAGGCTAAGTTCGTCTGCTTTTGATAGCCTGTAATGATGATAATGATGATAATAGTTATACACATACTAGATATGCATTTCTGACTCAAAATATAATTATTTACATTATTCTTTCTATTAATTGTACCTAAAACTTTAAAAAAAATATAAAATCGTGTAAAATTTGTTCATGTTTCTATTGTTTCAGATGCAAGCGAAGACGAAGCGCTCCACGGTGATTTGCAGTAATTAAAACTGATAAACTCAAAATAAAACCAGCTCTTTTTTAAATAAAATGACTTTATAGAAAAACTTTAGATTACACAAAGTTTGAAGAGACTTATGTTATCTTATGAAATGTTTTTGATAGTGATTGTAAAGTGATGTGATGATTGTGTGCTAGTTATCAATATGCCGACGGCGTTGTGTCGGTTCCTCGCGTCGGTTGCTCTGCTCGGCGCAACACTTGCGATGGCTGCCAAAAGTGGTAAGTAAATCGATTTAAGTTTATCACTTCATTTAAATCACAATGAAACTACGAAATAGCATTTTGTTAATTGTTCCCTAACCTAGAGGAAGATTAAAGGAATTAGTTAGTTATTTACAATATTTCAGCCAATAAAAAACTCTATTTGTACTAACCTACTCTTAAAAAAACTGTCTCGTTGGTCTAGTAGTAGTAAAAGTGGCTGCCGATCAAAAGATCCTGAGTTTGATTCCCGGGTCAGGCTGAAACCATTTACTTTTTTCTTCCCAGACATAGCCAGGAATCAGGAAGTTGGTGGTGATTCACCCCCGCGCTGATTCACACCCGTGCCTCGGAAAGCAAGTAGAGCCGTTAGTTCTGCACTAGATCTCTCTCCAGTTAAGTCTGATTATCGTTCCATCGGGTTTTGAAAGTGAGGGAATAGATGCACCTGTGTTTGCCCATACTATGGGGCACTATAATCCTGTATTGCGCATATTCTTTTTGCTAGTTTACGTTAAGACTGGTCGCCGTGACCAAAATCACTTTGAAGGGTATTATTATTACTCATAGAATGTTTTTTTTTCCTAATAGACATTCTCAATGAAAAGAAAAACTTCATTCAGATTATAGTTTTATGTTTTAAGTATGTACTGAACACATATTTTTTTTTACTTTTGTTAATCATTACGCAGACAGAATCTCTATCTACTATTCCGTTTATGAATTGAAATTCTAAAAGGCAACAAGGTTTTTAGAAGAGTATGTGTAAACATTCTTAAACTGAGGATAGCGTTCCATTTTTAAAAACTAAACTGTGAGTTGGATTTAGTAAAGCGCATTTTTTCAATAAATTTTATTGCAATATAATATCTTTTTAAAAGTGCTTTAGTGTCTGTTATTTTCTTCTTGTTATTGCACCCGAACCCATTTATTTATACATATCTATTTGACAGTAGAAATACGTAACTAAGAGGTAATAACCCAGATGGACTCTAAGGCAGTAAAGAAGTCCTATGACATTATGGGAGTTAACGTTAACGATAAATCGTCAAAAAAAAAGGTTCGGCGAATGACAAGATGTTTTGGTAATTACTTTACAATAAAAGCATAGCTTTTATTTTGAAAAAGAAAACCTGTGTAATATAACGACATAATAAGAAGAAAGTTTTATCTAAATAATTCCCTCAAGCTTCAGAAAGAATATCTTATATATTTTCATTTAATCTTCATTCAGTTAAATCCCTTGAAGTGCCAGACATGAGTAACTTATGTAATATTTTTTCAACCATGAATATTTTTATCTTATTTGGTAAATTATAACTTACATAGTATGAATATATTTCTGATACGTAAAAGCTAATAAGGTAAGTCTAGTTTAAGACTAGTTGTGCACAGCATGCGTTTCAATGCATTTCTGGTTGCAAACACTCACTGCTGCATACATTGCCTCTGGGGTTACCTGTCGTATTTTCCACGCTTTGGTCTTGGCAACGGCATTTTATAATATTATTTTGAGTAATTGTGGGGAACATGCTGTTTTTTTCTCTGTCTTTTTTTTAATTTCCCTCTGTCACCTCTTGTAATACACACTGAATGGTATGTGGTAGTGGATGCTTTTACGTTACGACTACAAGGCGTTTTCTAAGGGTGTAGAATTGTGTGTCTACGTATAACCAATCCGATCCTTCATCAAATCGCAATATGTCTAATTCGAACAAGGACACGTGTGACTAATTAAATGTCATTTATTTATTCACACATCGAATACAAGATGGTGTGGGGTTCGTGTTCTGCCAAGGAGTCGGTTAAGGTCTGTATTAAACTCTAACCTTTCTCTGCCATCTCAATGCACCCACTTTTGTGTTCCAGTTTGTCTCTTCTTTGTAAAAAGTTGGTTGCTGTAGTCAGTTACTATCAATTGGAATACTTGCCTTATTTCCACGCATATGTAAGGCGTATATCTTAAATATTTATTTAAAAGCTTAACTGTAAAACCTTAAATTAAAGAGTACACAGGCCATTTTTCATCCAATTTGGACTCAAATAATAATCTTATACAGGCGAAAATCTACACCGATTTCAAAAAAATACGGAAAAACAAGAAGATATTAGTTTTTATCTGTTTAATTCCATGTTAAAAGTTCATTTACAAATGTGAAATGTAGGTATAAAATAATTCTTAAACATCAATTTAAAAAATATATTTAGTAGCCAGGGGACTTGCAAGTGCAGAATACACCAGGCATAAATAACGCGAATATAATAACGCGGACTAGGAAAGCAGGTCATCTCAACAACATGAAACATCAAATAAATTGTGAACAAAGTACCTAATAAAATGATCTGGGCACATATGTAAACTTGGTTTGCATTTACGATTATGAGACGTTTCTTTGGAACACACTTGACATCTTTTGTGATTTTATGGAACCTCCTGGGGAGGCACTTTGGTGGCTTCCGACTCTTTCGGCTATTGTTACTAGGCTCAGATAAGTGATCTCATATGTCGACCCCAAAGGAATATTTTATCCTTTCTTCATCTAACTGCCTTCTCTCTCTGGATGGTTTTGCAGTGCCATTTTTTTATTTTGAATTATAACAGACACAAAATAAACGAATAAAACTATGTCACGAAAATCTACGACGGCGATGACGCTGAGTCATAAATTTACTCGTTTTGAGTTAATATACAAGTACACTACAATCTCACATGCAGGCAGTGAATAAATGAGTGATCTAGCGGTTTAAATAAAAGGGGCCTGTATATTCAGCTAAACAAAGGCCTTGAAGTAAAAAAGTTGTTCGTTTTAAATATCCTCAGGTTAAAATGACCGAGCTTCATTGACGCCAGGTTAAGAAAACTATTTTTCACACATCATGGACATTGTGTGATTTATAACAGAATATTCTCAACAAGTTTTTATTTTTTGTCAGCAATTTATTATGTTTAAAGTCTTTATTATAATATTTTATTTATTTATTCAGTCATCGTCGTAAAATAAAATAGGATTCACATTTTAAGCAAAAGTCACCCAAAGAAAACTCGAAGATTTAGCAAAGTTTTCACATTTAGCTTACGAAAGTGCGTCTTCAAATAACTTCCGTGCGTGGGCTGTTTTTGAGACGAATAATATCTAAGAACCGAACTAAGAACTTACAGAAAGTTTCACGAACTACTTTGTATCAACACGATTCACGCCATCTTCTTAATATTCTCATGCACGATCAATTTTATTGAATGGATACGTAAGATTTTAGTATTGTGGTTGTATTGTGAGTTTTGTTCCTTGTGGGGGTTTTTCTGGTGAAGGCGAAGATGGTGTTGCTGAGAGGCTGTTTTGTGTTACACTGAGATGTTGTGTACTGTTTCTGTTGGTTTGCATACTTTTGTGTTATCATGTAATTACGTCCCTCACATTACAGAAGACGGTGTTGCTGAGAGGCTGTTTTGTGTTACACTGAGGTGTTGTGTACTGTTTCTGTTAGTTTGCATACTTTTGTGTTATCATGTAATTACGTTCCTCACATTACACTAGTGTGTGATTTTGGTGGGAACGTGTTACAGTATGTTCAAACTGTAATTGCTCTATACTGAATGTATAACGCGGTACGCTGTTTTATTACTGATAATGATTAATTGCGTATGCAAGAGTGCAAGTTGAACATTCGCTCTTACACTTTTATTATGTTTTTACAATTAACTTTACCTTCTTTCTAATTTCGAGATGAGAAGTGGGTTATCTTGTTGTATTTCTGACATCACAAGCGGGATCTTATGAGCAAGTTCCGACAAATTCATTGTTACTCTATATCAATGTTACGCAGTAAAAAAACACAGGTTGTCATTTATTTAGCGCCTTAAAGGAACCTTTTATCTCCCCCTTCTCTTTTATTCTGATGGAACGTTTTTTCTTGACTCAGCCAGACAGTTAGATAGGCTTCTTGAAGGAAAAGAGTGTTTGATAAAGTGATACAGACGCCTACGATTTAAGAGGCGCATATTTGGACCCTCATGGACAATTGTTCTTCTATTCAACACATCTGTTCGATCAGAATGTTTCCGCAAATATACACAGATGTTTGTCGTCAGTAACCATCAGATAAGACACGTCATACTTGTTAATTTCGCCTTCCATTTTTTTAAATAAAAACTGAAGCCACAAAGATAATTGCAGCCTCTGATGATAAGTGGATACCGCAGATTGTGGAAACGATATTTGTATAATATATACTCAACTTGTAATAATATCAGCTACCTGTACATATTAGGCCAAAACACAGCAGTGCAGGCACCGCAACTTAGCTGCAAAAATGGGAATGCCCACTCTTCATAGACACTTCAGCCATGGGTGCCCACATATAAAAGCATATAGATATGATAATATGCAATTAAAACAATGAAGTGGTAAAGGAATTGCTTTAAAAACAGTCGGGGTTTTAAAGATATATAAGTTTTTATTTTCACAAATGCGGTTTTTTTAACAACTATTTTTATCGATTTTATCGTGTTTTATTAAGCTATTGCATAACTTCTATCGCGGGCCTTGAGCGTGGGGACCGAATCCAGAAATTTATTCCGCCGTAACGAAAAAACCTCACGCTCCCCACTCCGACGGGCACGGAGGTGTGGCTTGAAGGCCGTGCATTTTCTAACCCGCGGCGTTGACGATTCGGTGGATAGGTACCTACCTTCTGTTATTACCTAAATACCCATAACCTACTATAGATCAAAATTTGACAAACTGTCGCTGCGTCGTGGACACTAAAATGTAAACTGCCTACCTACCTGCCTAAGTACGTCGGTACTAAGGAAACAGTCTTGACGGGTCACTTGTCTTGATAAAAACATGTGTTTACATCTAGTGATATTGTGTGTATATAAAAAAAAAGTAAGAAGACAGGTAAGTATTTTTGAAAACAATTTATAGGTAGGCAGAACTAATTACGATTATTATCTAAATATTATAATTGCGAAAGTTTGGATGGATAGATGTATGTTACTCAATCACGCCAGAACAGCTGAAGGGATCTGGATGATATTTAGCTCATAGATACGTTATACCTAGTTTGGAATAACACATTTGATACCGTTTATTCAGGTATTTCGTTCCTGTGGTATAATTTTCGAGTTCACGCGTTTGAAGCCGCTGGCAACAGCTAGTACGGATATAAACTGCGATGACTGTTCCAGTTCATAGTTCGGCGTCGTGAACTCTTGAGTGATCGCTGCATGACCACCCGGGGGAAAACTAAACATAATAAAATAAGCAATCTATACATACATAATACATACATAAACACTCACGCCTGTCACCCAGAGGGGTAGGCAGAGACTACAGACTTCCATTTGGCACGATCCTGACACACCTCTCTCGCCTCCTTCACATCCATACACCTCCGCATACATGCTCGTCGGTTAAGGGTACTCCTAATTTGGCCCGTTTTCAATAAATCGCCAATTTGGTCGATAAATTTTCGCCTAGGACGTCCCTTTCCGACTCTGCCATTCACTTCTGCAACATAAATTTTCTTTGTCACTCTTTCCTCATTCATTCTTTCCACATGACCAAACCACCGACAGAAGCAATCTATATTAGGTATCTATAGAGCCATAGAGGTATAGTATAAAGCGATAACGCAGCGCCTAATAATTTAGTACGAGTGGCACGATGCCAGGTGAGACAACGTGCTTTTTGGCCGCGCCCACCAATGAGTTCGAGCCCGCGACTTGTGCCACCTACGCAATTCCTTTGTATAGTGCGACGTTGCCACTCTTATTAGTTATTCCGCTTTGTAATATTTTATTTATAGGTGATATTTTGTTTATGTAGGTATTCGATAGATTCCTATAGTCCGTTTTTTTCGCAGGAGACAAAAATAACAGATATTTATTAGATTCGTTTAGCACGAATAATACAGTTTTTATGATTCTGGTTCAGATTAGATTTAATTTTAGTCACTTAAATTTCATATATTGTTTAAAATAATGAAATAAATCCACAGAATCTGCAGTAACGGAAAAAAGAAATATCATTTTAGTCTCCGGCGAAAAAAAAGATATATATCATGATTAATTTACCAACTAGTTACTCGTTTACTAAATACGAAAAAATATTTAGACGTCATTTTTCTTCCAATCTTGCTGTACTGAATATTTACGTAGTCCTTATATTAATAATTATAATTGCATAAGTTGATACAAAATGCTATGCAATAGCTTTACCGCGGCAGTCCCCGAGTGCCACACGTCTTTTTTTTCTTTGATTTTTAATTCCAGACGTTTCGAGTGCTTTCCAGCACCCATGGTTACGGCGGACTGAGGTGACTGACGTCCCAATGTCAGTGTTAACCCGGAGTACCATCAGATTTTTAATTTTTATTTATGGTCCGATCTACAGAATGAACTTACTGTGTCTTGAAGTCTTGCAGTGGTATGCTTGTGTTTAATTTTAATTTTATTAATTACAGGGTCCTAAGCAGGTGGTAGTACCAAGCCTCTTTCTCTATTGAAAAAAGAATTTTTTTATTTCAATAGTCTCACGTATCATCCTTGATAGGCCGCAGCTAATTGATGTTCCTTTTAGAGGATTTGTGGTCTATCAAATCTTTTTTTTATGTCTATCTGGTTGGGGCCGTCCAGGATATGATAACAAACTGCAAACTTCCCTGAACTTTGATGCTTCACGTCAGCTTGCTTCAACATGTAGCCAATCTTGTCTGTGACACCCCTGACAAATGCTAGTGCTGCACATGCTTGACTGTGGCCGGCTTCGCTCGGTCACTGCGATGTAAGCGCGGGCACGAAGCTTGTTGACGTGCAGAACCTGCTTGACGTGCTGAAGCTCGACTGCCAGATGGTTGCTGCCACAGATCCCTTGTGCTCTCTGTAACAAAGATTTGCTCACGGTAACTTTTTAATTGCACTTCTACCAGAACCATTGCCACTAATTAAAATATATATAAAATATACTTTTGCGACTAATGGGGATGACTTGCAATTCTAGCCGTAAGTAAAGATCAACTAGGGCTTAAGTTTATTCCTTCCATAATGCTGCTCCTCTGGTTATTACAGAGTTCTATCCAGTAGCAACTATTAAATCTTATATGCTCACCATAATAGTAGTGAGCTTGCTTTAATTGTTATGTGACGCAAGCAATTAATATTAAGTCGCTGTAAGTTAAAACAGAAAATACCCTAACATTTTAAAGTCTACATTTATATTTCTAAAGTCTGCCTGCCCTAGCTCTATTTAGATTGCTTTCCCTAGCATACTCAGACAAATCATTATTTGTCTCTATATTTTGGTGAACTATTTCAAGTATTTGAGCCGCATCATCCCTGTCCCTTATTTTTGTGTAGAATTTATTAATTATTGCAGCAGCCACAGGAGTCTATCATCAAAAGTGTAGAAGTTAAAGTAATTTTGATGAAATTATTTTAATTCTGTTTTAAAAATGCCATTCACCACCTCTACTACCAATAACGACACATAGTCACGGTTCTGGATTTATTATCGTATCTTGTCATTAACGAAGATTCACCATCTGTTTAAGATATTGCTGCGGCCCTTAGACATCCACATCTATCCTCGATTACAAATCAAAATGCAGATGCGTTGTCACCCGTGAGGACTAACATCATTTTCTCGTTTCCAGTAAAAAAGGTCTCCAGTTCTCTACCCTCACCATACAAAATACAGCAGCATTAAGCTACTATTTCACGCTGGTATTCTGTGAGGGCGTGGTCCCTCCCCGATTGAGCCGACCCATTCATGCTACAACTATACTTCTAATATAACTGCAGCATGGTTCTACCACGTATACACATGTGTGTATACATGTTCAAAACGAACTATTGGTGCATTTTGCGAGTGGCACACTACACGTTCACTGTACTCGAAACTTGTAACTAATAAAGAAGCTACAATTATTATATTGATATTATTCAAGTAAACTCAGTTATAAAGCATTTCTTAGATGATGACATGCCACATCATGATATGTACCAACTATTTACCTGTTGTGTTCGAACCAATTGTTGAGAGATCAACAATTGCATTTTCCAACAAAACAAAATAACACGATAACACGCGATTGAATTATTGTGACATGACAGTGACAGGGGCCTAACTGTCAGATTCGATGTTGCCACTTAACTGTCATAAAATCTATGAAACGATATCGATTTTTATTCGATTAATAATATCATAAAAAGAATAATCCTCGACGCGGTTTAAGTTCTGCACGCTTTTTAAAATATAATTTCCTTTATTTATTCAAATTCTATTTCAAATGTATTTTTAAGAACAGTTAACTTGTATTGTTTTGTTTGCTTTAGAGAATTCATGGTAAATCAGCTAGAAATTAACTTCTTGAATTATCATAACATGATTCCATTTTAAATGTTATGTTAAGAACAGATAAGGAATAACAGTTACATTATGCAGTAGCTTTTTGTTATATTCTAAAGAATTCTTGGTAAATCAGCTAGTAATTCGCTTGTTTAATTATCATAACTATAAATGTGAAGGTTGTCAACGATTTCAACCGAACCTATAACAACGGTTGTTTTTGTTTTTAACGGTTGACTACCGCTTTTGATGATTTAAAATGGATAAAAACCCATTCTGTGCAATAAGTTTTTTCTCCTTGGTAATGAATATATATCAATATAAATAATAAACCATAGAAACCCCTATAATGTTCAATAGTCCTTTTTTAGATACAAGTAGCACATTTTATATAACCGCAAAAACAACTTTGTTATTTATACAAACACTATGAAAAACAAAATAATTTGTTGCTGGCGATAATGATAGTGGTATTTTGACTCGATTTAAAATATAACTCAGAACTCTTCATGGGCCTGCGAGTCCGACTCGCACTGAAACACTTTTTTCAACTTTTAGTTTTATTTTAATGAATAGGTTTTTCATTTAAGCGAAGCTCTTTTACTTTATATTTATTACCTCTTTATCTATAATAATCAATCTGAGTAAGTAAAGTGTGTAAATACGATTCTTTAATTGTAAAAATTATAATTTTATCACACAGCTAACGCCCTCATTAGCAATGTAATGGTGAAAGAATTTTCAAAATCGGTCTAATAATTTTTGAGATTAGCCAAAAGACGTATTCATTGAAAGTAGCGCCCTCTATAATAAAATTCATCCCATATTAGATATCTAAAATTATACATAACAATCTAGTGGTGAAAGAATTTTCAAAGTTGGTCAAGTACTTTACGAGTTTAGCGAAAAAAAAATATTCTTTGATAGTAGCGCCCTCTATAATAAAATGCATCCTACGTTTCTAAGCACCATAGAAAAAAAAAAGATTCAACATAGCCTAACCCACACACACAGTAAAAACATAACCATCCTTTTTCGCCTGTAGTCTGATAAACAACTGGTTGATAACGGTTGCGTATAGGCTGCTTTGGATAAATATCCATTGTCAACAGTTGTTTTAAACCTATATCATAACATCATAATAATTATCAAAAAATTATATTAGCAATGTAATAATGACACCATAATTAATCGATCGAAAAGGGGAATCGATTTTTTTTAATGAGATTTGTGATTGGCAACACTTTATTTTATTCACAAACTAATGAGCTAATGATTTACCTAATTTTATTCTTATCTTTTCGGTACTTTTAATTTGTGCAAAAATATTCCCATCTTTTTCAGGATAAATGAATACCGCGATTAATAACCATAAATAAGGATATATTTTTTTAACACATGCAAATTGTTGGGCGTTCCATGGCCGAAAATGGGCATCCCCCTTTATGAAATTAATGGTGCCTACTCAAACGGGGTCCTAGGCAGAAAATAATTCCTAATAACAGTAAAATAATAATGTCATGTGATGAATACATAAAATTACTACAGAATATATTGCACTTTTTCAAAGAAGAGGGGGCAAATGAGCATGCGGCTTATCCGATAATAAGCGACTAACGCCGCCCATGAACAAGCGTACCAGGGGAATTGCAGGTGCATTGGCGGCATTTTAGAAAGGAGTAAGCTCTTTTCGTGAAGGTTCGAAGGTAAAGAATTCCACAGAGGAAGTGTACGAGGAAGTAAACTCCTAGTAAAACGCACAGTGGTGGACCGTCAAGTATCCAGGTGGTGAGAATGGTATCGTGAATGTTGACGCGATGTGCGTGCGTGAAATTTGGCAGTTGAAATTAAGCCGAACAATTCCTCAGAGCACTCCCCGTGGTAGATGCAATGTAAAATGAAAAGTGAATTAAGCCGATCAGAAAGAACTGAGTCGCCAATGAATTGAACGGCCTTGCACTGTATGCGGTCAAATGAGTAGAGCTGGCACTGGGCAGCCCAGCCTAGAGCTAGGAAGATTTTTGCTTAATATGTATAACTGGCTCGGCTGGAATTGTTCTGCTTTTTCCAATAGATGGCGCGATGAGTTTCACTCTAAATCACACTGATGTTTAACAATGTAAATTTAAATTATATTAGTAGCTCAACCACTACACCAACCCATTGGGTCAAAATTTTGTGATTTTATTTTTTGGTACTAAACCAACATAATATATTGTGAGTGTGAGTTCATCCAATTATTTTAGTCCTTAAATATAAAATATGTTAATAACTTTATTAAAAAGCCAAATAAACGTTAAGATACCAGCATAGCTATCGTCTCGCCAAAAATATTCCGTGAATATGAACCTACACCGCCCAAGTCGTTCAGAAGTAAGATAATGACTAAATACGAAACAATAGTGGTAGCTCGGGGTCTAAACTCTCGCTGCGAAATTTCACAGTACGTGTGCAACTCGCGTTTGAAACCCGCAGGCACCAATAAAATTGTTAACCGGAATGTCAAGTACTGATTTGCCATGTGCTGTGAAGGAAAACATTGTGAGGAAACCTGCATGTCCGAGAAATAAGAAAAAAAAATATTATACGAAGATATTATGTGAAGTTCGCCAACACACATTAGAGCAGTGCGGCGGACATTTCCTTACCCTAAAACTCTCTCAGAAATGAGAGGAAGTGTTATTATTTATACGTGGTAGAGCCATGCCGCAGTTATATTAGTAGTATAGTTGTAGCACGAATGGTTCGGCTCAACCGGGGAAGGACCACGCTCTCACAGAAGACCAGCGTAAAATAGTAGCGTGATGCTGCTGTGTTTCGTATGGTGAGTGTAGGGAACCGGAGACCCTTTTTACTGGAAAAGAGGTATTCCGTCTTAGTTCCCACGGGTGACAACGCATCTGCATTATGATTTGTAATCAAGGATAGATGTAGATGTCTATGAGCTACAGCAACCACTTACTATCAGGTGGACTGTGTGCTCGTTTGTCACCCTGTTCTATAAAAAAAGGAGGCCTGTGCCCAGCTGTGGTACTTATATAGGCTGTATTTTAAAATACGTAATAACTAGTATAATATCTATAAAGACTTTTATAATCGTTATTGTAATAGCCCCTATAGATATTATAATCTTTATTATCTCAAACACGCCATAACGATTTTACTATCTAGGCTAGGCTAGACAGACAGATTCTTGAAAGAACTGATATAAAATTTGCGTTCAAATAATTATTTTTAAATATATTGGAAAAAAGCATGGACTGCAACTAAATCCCGTATCGATGCCCATTTTAATAGTAAAAGCGCCCCAGCGAGTGTTTTCACTGCGATGAGCAACTCAATCGCTGTTTTGCACGTCGCTGATTCCCGCGCAAGTCCCAAGCGACGTTGCCCGCTTTCATCTTCCCAGATCTAACGATGATACTGGGCTCCATTTGCATTGTAGATCACCTTCGTATCAGCTGAATTAAGAATACGTTCAAAGGAAGTCGTGAAATGAAAAAAAAATGCTAATCGAAGTACGGAAAATATATTATAAATGTATTTAGTAATAAATTTCACCATATAGTCAAACGAGCACAGAGTCTACCTGATAGTATGGTGGATGCTGTGGCCCATAACCATCTACATTTTTCCTCGATTAAGAATCAAAATGCAGATGCGTTGAAATGTTTATATTATATTGCATAATGGTGAAACGAAATTATAAATAATGCCTATTTTAGAACTATAAAAATCTGCCCGGAAACTTTTACATAAAACAGCAAAATTGTCTATTTATCATTGTGTATAATGTTAAAGTTACACCCTATATACGTCCTACTGCTGGGCGCGGGTCTCATCTCATTTCTGAAAGGGTATTTTAGGGTAAAGAAACCTCAGCCGCTCTGCCCCAAAGCGTGTTGGCGAACTTCACTTTCTACCGTGTGGGTCTGTCCGTTGGTTCATTTGTACGCCCGTGTATTTGTTTGTTCGTTAGTTTGTCTGAATGACTGACTAACTGAATGTTTTTATTCAAATTAGTGTCTTTCTAGGTCTTTGCGACAGTTAAAATTACAAATTAATCAATATCATTTGTAATACCAAATTACTAACGGCACAACTAGTAGATAATAAATTTTTGTTCCACGCATTTTTGAGAGGTGTTAGTGCAAAGAGATAATAATTTATTAGGTAGTAAGAATCTCTTGTTATTTTCTGTCTAGGTGTCCACCTGGGTAGAAAAGTAAAAGCCTGCTTAGGTACTACCCCTTTACCTATTTATATCACCAAATATCACTGATGTGTTTTAGTCTCATTTTCTCTCTTTGAAGTTCATTGAGTCATCTTTATTGCTTTTTTATATGAACCAAATAAGTTCATAAGAAATACAATGAAATTAACTAAAAACTGACTAACAATTATATTTCAACAAAGTTGGCTAACATGCCCGTAGGTTGTCACTCCATCAACCTTCCTTCCACATCTGTTGGTAATCTGTGTTGTGGAGCTATATGACCACCCATTGCCACTCATTAGGTTAATGATTTTTGGTCTATGGTTAATTGGTTCAGCTACGATTGTCTTCGTTTCGAGTTCTATTACGCAGAAAAAATGCGTATATAGTAGACTTGTTCATTCCATATAAGCGGACATAATATTGTATCAACCAAAATACTAACGAATTAACAATAAATATAATTGATAATTTAAGAATAAGTTGAAGATAACTTATTCCAAAAAGTAAATCTTAAAACTAATTAATACACATTTAACTATATGCAGCTATTCAAATGTTATGTTATATAATTTCTTTTGCTAAGATTTCGTATGACCATAAAATACAGTTACAGAGTGAGTTTAACATTTAAGTGAACCGGAACTTTATCTAAAGGCTTTTAATACAAAAAGTCGCGATTCCGGGAACAGAACAAAAAACATAATCCTTACAAAAGTGGGACTTAAAGCGACCGCATTGCGACAGTACGATAACCTGTGGACCGGGGTTTAATACTAAAGTTGTCTCTACGAACGGAACAAAGCTAAGTAAAGGAAAACAAACAGTTTAAGTTGAACCTGTTTCATATTTAAGGTTCAACAAATGACACTTTAGAGATTTAAAATAAAAATATGAAAAATTCTATAGAAACTTTCTAATCGTAATACTCTCACCATGCTGATTTCATTCACCATTTTTGACAAATATTTTAATGACAATTACGGGTAGATTTAGAAAATAAATTGCCATGTAGGCACCATTGGAGAATCCATCATCCCATTACATCCCATGTGTGTCGTCAGAGACTATGGTAAATATCAGAAAAATCTTATGGCTTCGATACATGACACTATAACCGTCTCTTTTACGTCGTCTGTAAAGTAGCCAAATTGATAATGAGTATCAGGGCCAAAGATTGGCGACATCTGGTCACAAAGTAAAGACTAAGGGAGTCTGATATTGCGATCGTCAATCTGTCTGCCGAGTGTGACAATTAAAGCAAATCCTCTCTACAACGGGAGGAGTCTATATTATAGTAAACTTTTACAGGCAAATAAAGAAAGGAGAGATTTCACCACGTGTTTACCTCATCATTTGTTTTAGTATATGTTTACTCGTACATAATGGTTTAGAGCCGTGGTAGCTCAGATGGTTAACGCTCGCTGTAAATGTAACAGAACGCGAGTAACCCTGGTTCCATCCCCGCCGCCACCAATAAAATTGTTTAAATGCAATTTTAAGTGCTGATTTACCACGTGCTCGGTGGTGAAGGAAAACATCGTGAAGAAACCTACATGTCTGAGGAATAAGAAAAAAAATTTTTCGAAGACATGTGAACGGCGGCGGACACTTTATTGCCCTAAAACCCTCTAAGAAATAAGGGGAGATCTGTGCCCAGCAGTGGGACGTATATAAGCTGTAACTTTACTTTACTTTTACTTTATGTAATAGTTTATTCGTATTACTTTTTTTATAGGATAAGAGTGACAAGTGAGCACACAGTCCACCCGATGGTAAGTGGTTAGTGGTACACTATACAATTAATATAGCTGCAGCATGACTCTACCATGTTTAGTCTTACCAAATTCACAAACGCCTTTTCATAAATTATTATATATTTGGGTTAATTGTATATTAAAGACACGTAATATTTATCTAACTTATATTCGCTTCTTTTTACATCTACTTTTTTATGTTTCTACAAAATATATACTAACAAAAAATATCAACAATGGTATATTCAATGATAATATGAAACGTATGAAATGTGTAAGATAGGCGAGGAAACGTAGTTTTAATTCAAACCCAACAAAGATAATAACGAAGACTTCGTTTATATCTCACACGATTATGCTCTTTCATACTTGGAGATTATTATTTCTCATTTTTGTTGTTTTTTTGCAAAGCTCCCGAATACCAATTTAGTTCAATTGTTGTTTTCATTTCATCCCGTCCTATTCCCGCGTTATGATTTCTGAAATGAAAGCGGACCTTTTTCTCGAATTCGTTTCAGAGACTGTTATTTTATTGTTATGTTTTCTTTACCTTCGGCTAAACTTGAATTATGTAATAAAGGTTAAAGTAATTCATTTCTTCTTATCTATAAGAGGATAGAATTTTTACTGTTCACGTTACATTTTAACGCTTTGGAAAAAGGAATGTTTTTCCTTGTTGTTTTTTTTTTCAGATGTCTTTTCTTTGTCCGTTCAATCAATTTTCCATATAAAATTGTTACCTAAACATTTACTTTTGGTCATTGGTCATATTGGTAATATTTGCAAGCCCAAGGTAAATATAAAATTTATATAATGACGTGCTATTTACTTTAAACATGATTGGTGATGTGTAAAGGATCTCAAAAGGTATCCTTGTACCGGTAGGCTTTTGCAAAAATTTTAAACGTATAACGTAATTATGTTTAAAAGAAGCGAGCACGAGCGCTTGAAACGCGTGACTGTTTCTAGTTACGAGTGGTTTTTGCGCTTGAACTGTTTGATAGTATTTAATAATTTTTTCAGATGTATAAAATATAATGTTCTCAACACGACGTGCTAAATGAGAAGCCTTTTTTATTTAATATTAATTTTACCTTTTTTCTTTACATAATTTTGGCAAAGTACATGGTTAAATAGCGATTTAGTATAGAATTCACAATATTTTTATCACTATACAATTAATATAGCTGCAGCATGACTCTACCATGTTTAGTCCTACCAAATTCACAAACGCCTTTTCATAAATTGTTATATATTTGGGTTAATTGTATATTAAAGACACGCAATATTTATCTAACTTATATTCGCTTCTTTTGACATCTACTTTTTTATGTTTCTGCACCACATTTACATTGACTGGTAATCCAAATGATATACAATAATGCCTCGTGTATTAAGTGCGTCATTCTGTGTTCAATACGAAGCTTTTAATAACTTTTATTTTTCATGAACAATATTGTAGAGAGGTATGTTTTGCCGCGTTGGCTATTAAAACGCGACCAGAAATAGTTAGTTAATGAAATATTTGAAAGCAATTTCATTCGAAGTATACGTAACAACGTAAATTATAAAAAAAAGCTTTTTTACGTCGATATTTTTGTACCCAGTGAATGGTCCCGGTCCAGATGTCGATTATGAACTTGGTGGAATATGTATCTTTTCCTATATATCTTCTTATTTCCCTACATGTAGAGTATTAACCAGTGAAATAAAACATCATAGATTAATTACGTTCTATAATCTGTCAAAACAAACACTGGATGATGCAACAATTAAGGTTTTATCCAAAGGCCTCAACTTTGCAGTAACACCACGCAGATTACCGTACGAAGAAATTATCTGTAGTGTCGAGGACTGTTTATTTAAAAACAATATGCGGAAAGAAGATTTGGAGGTGATACGTCAAGACATTTCATCTATGTTACGTCGATGTTCAGTGCCTAAACCGAATCTTCCCAAAGACGAATTTATAGCGTTAAAGAACCTACGCAATAAACCAGAACTCACGATTCTCCGCGCAGATAATGGAAACGCCACGGTAGTCATGGATACGTCAGATTATAATTCTAAAATACAAGAACTTTTGTCGGATGTAAGCACTTATAAAAATGTTAAAAACGACCCAACAAATAGCACACTAAAAACAACTAGTGACATCGTAAAGAAACACTCCGAAAAATTAAATCTGGACGAAAAATGGATAATACCTACGTGCGCCAAATAACGAAAGTTGTATGGGTTACCAAAAATACACAAGCCCAATGTTCCATTACGTCCCATAGTGAACCAAATCGATTCACCAACTTACAGATTGGCTCAACACTTAGCGAAAATACTCTCACCGCTCAGGGGACATACAAGAGCACACACAAAGGATTCCTACCATTTTGTCAGCGAGATTAAAGACTTACAACTGGCAGACAATGAAACTATGGTCAGTTTTTCAAAAAATAAAAATAAATTATTGAGTTTTTCTGTCAAGAAATTCTCAGTAGCTGCCCGGAGTCAGGAAGTTGCTTGCGCATACACTTAGGCACTATAATCCTGTCCTGCGCCAATGGCTAGCCTCCGTTGAGGCAGGCCGCCGTGGCCGAAATATGGTTTTGAGGACATTATGATTACTTTGCTCAACCGACACAAAAATGAAGGAATTTTAAATCGAATCATTACTTGTGATGAAAAGTGGATACTGTAAGATTATCCGAAGCGCTGGAGACCCAGCCAAATCCTGCCCTGAACGAAAATTGACTTAGAAAAAGTTACTTGTGAGTGTTTAGTGGACTAGCGCCGGTGTTGTTTACTACAGCTTTCTAAAATTTGGCCAAACGATTACCGAAGATATCTATTGTCAGCAACTGCAAACCATGAAGCACTAACTGCTAAACAACCGAGATTGGTCAATCGCTCTAGGCCACTGCTGCAAAACGGCAGTGCAAGGACCACACACTGCACAACAAAAAACTACTAAGTTAGATGAGCTACAATTGGAATCTCTGCGACATCCACCGTACTCCTCGGACCTTGCTCTAACAGATTACGATTTTTTTTCCGGAATTTGGACAACTTCTTACAAGGAAAAAAATTCAACTCCGATGTGGCAGTCCAAACCTCCTTCAAAAAGTTTATTGATTCTCGCCCCCATGGTTTTTATAGTAAAGGGATCAATGAACTACCTATGAGATGGCAAAAGTACATAGATAACAACGGTGCATACTTTGATTAATTAAATATATTTTACAAAAAAAATGATTTTATATTCATCCCGTACAAAACGCTAATTTCATATGGTCCTTAAATATGAAATTAGCGTTTTCTATTATTACCTGCAACACAATTTAGTCGGCACGATTAGTGAAGACGCCTCATACATGCCATATTTTCATCGCCACATAAGAGCACTTGCAAGCAATTCATCTTTATCCTCAGGGATGACAACGCATCTGCATTTTGGTTATTAAACGAAGATAAAAATGTATGTACATCTTGGTCATAGAATCATTTAACATCGGAACTTTCTGTTTATCACCGTCACTTGCGTTAAGAACTACGAGATGGTTATACCATCATCTATCAGAAGACACAATCTTGTTGTGTCTATAACCGAAGTCTCTTTATTTATACCATTACCAAAATGCTTTAAAATAAATACTAATAAATAATATCAACAATGGTATATTCAATGATAATATGAAACGTATGAAATGTGTAAGATAGGCGAGGAAACGTAGTTTTAATTCAAACCCAACAAAGATAATAACGAAGACTTCGTTTATATCTCACACGATTATGCTCTTTCATACTTGGAGATTATTATTTCTCATTTTTGTTGTTTTTTGCAAAGCTCCCGAATACCAATTTAGTTCAATTGTTGTTTTCATTTCATCCCGTCCTATTCCCGCGTTATGATTTCTGAAATGAAAGCGGACCTTTTTCTCGAATTCGTTTCAGAGACTGTTATTTTATTGTTATGTTTTCTTTACCTTCGGCTAAACTTGAATTATGTGATAAAGGTTAAAATAATTCATTTCTTCTTATCTATAAGAGGATAGAATTTTTTCTGTTCACGTTACATTTTAACGCTTTGGAAAAAGGAATGTTTTTCCTTGTTGTTTTTTTTTCAGATGTCTTTTCTTTGTCCGTTCAATCAATTTTCCATATAAAATTGTTACCTAAACATTTACTTTTGGTCATTGGTCATATTGGTAATATTTGCAAGCCCAAGGTAAATATAAAATTTATATAATGACGTGCTATTTACTTTAAACATGATTGGGGATGTGTAAAGGTTCTCAAAAGGTATCCTTGTACCGGTAGGCTTTTGCAAAAATTTTAAACGTATAACGTAATTATGTTTAAAAGAAGCGAGCACGAGCGCTTGAAACGCGTGACTGTTTCTAGTTACGAGTGGTTTTTGCGCTTGAACTGTTTGATAGTGTTTAATAATTTTTTCAGATGTATAAAATATAATGTTCTCAACACGACGTGCTAAATGAGAAGCCTTTTTATTTGATATTAATTTTACATTTTTTCTTTACATAATTTTGACAAAGTACATGGTTAAATAGCGATTTAGTATAGAATTCACAATATTTTTATCAAGATAATTAGTATGATTTCCATTTCTGTCTTATAAATAACTTGTCTGTATGTTCGAGTTTTGTGAAAAGATGACATGAAAATAACAACATGTATTTTAATTGATTTACAATACAAGAATCAAAAAATACGTGTGGCACTCGGTGACTGCCGCGGTAAAGCTATTGCATAGCATTTTTTATCAACTTATGCAATTGTAATTATTTATTATTATTTTATTTATGCAGTTAAGTCTTTGATATTAAATCAAGTTACACTTTTTGAGCGTGGATATTATATAGATGCGTAGATATTAGGTAGATACTGTACATTTTTTTAAAGAAATTAATTCAAGTTTAGTGTTTGACCTTGTGTAGAACTAATTAAACCTATTATGTATAACAATGTCTCGTCCGATTACAAGCATAATATGGGACTATTTTACGAAGTTAAGTGTATATATAGTTTTATATGTGGTAGAGCCATGCTCCAGTTATATTAGTAGTATAGTCGTAGCGCTAATGGGCAGGCTCGACCGAGGAAGGACCACGCTCTCATAAAATACCAGCGTGAAATAGTACAGAATGGACATTGCGTAGAACTAATTAAACCTATTAAGTATAACAATGTCTCGTACGCTTACAAGCATAATATAAGACTATTTTGAGAAGTTAAGTGTAATAAATTAAAACTGTATTCTTCGGAGTAAACAGTAAAATAATAATTCATTATATCGCCATCTACTGCATTTTATACGTAAAATTATTTTATCGAACAAACATTGATTAACTTTCAAGGTGGTATGCAAAAAATACGCTAGATGGCGGAAACACGACATGATTTCATTCTCTCGGTGGCTAAATTCAATTGATATATAATTATATATAACTTGTTGTACATTTTTAAAGGAATTAGTTCACGTTTAATGTTTGACATTATGTAGAACTACTTAAACTTATTAAGTACAACAAAGTGTGGTCCGCTTACAAGCATAATATGGTAATATTTTGAGAAGTTAAGTGTAATAAATTAAAACTGTATTCTTTGGAGTAAACAAGTATAATAATAATTTGTTATGGCTCCATCTACTGGATTTTATACGTTAAACGATTTTATCGAACAAACATTGATTAAATTTCAAGGTGGTACGCACAAAATACGCTAGATGGCGCAAACACGACACGATTTCATTTTTCTCGCAGGCTAAATCCTATTGATATATACTTGTATGTAACTTGTTATGTCATCGGATTTTAAGGATGGCATAATATACATTTATGGATATAGGCATTTATATCCTATTGATATAGACTTATATGTCACTTCTTATATTATGAGATTTTATGGATACTTAGTTTACATAAATATAATTTTGCATGATTAAAACTACTTTTACGGATTTTATCGCGTTTATTTTTACTTTTTATTTTTAATTCCCGACGTTTCGGGCGCTTTCCAGCACCCATGGTCACGGGGGACTGAGATGACTGACGTCCCGATGTCATTGTTAAACCCGGAGTACCTTCAGCTTTTTTAATTATTGTTTATGGTCCGATCTATGCAAAATGAACTGACTATGGCCTGAGGTCTTGCAGTGGTATGCTTGGGTTTAGTTTTAATTTTATTGATTATAGGATCCCAAGCAGGTGGTAGTACCCAGCCTCCTTCTCTATTGAAATTAGGATGTTTTTTAATTTCAATAGCCTCACGTATCATCCTTGGTAGGAATCGGTGTTCTTTCGCGAGGATTTGTGGTATATCAAATCTGATGTAATGGTTGGGGCCGTCTAGGATATGATCACAAACTGCAGACTTCAATATCATATCCTAGACGGCCCCAACCATTACATCAGATTTGATAGACCACAAATCTCGCGAAAGAACACCGATTCCTACCAAGGATGATACGTGAGGCTATTGAAATTAAAAAACATCCTAATCTCAATAGAGAAGGAGGCTGGGTACTACCACCCCCTTGGGATCCTATAATCAATAAAATTAAAACTAAACCCAAGCATACCACTGCAAGACCTCAGGCCATAGTCAGTTCATTTTGCATAGATCGGACCATAAACAATAATTAAAAAAAGCTGAAGGTACTCCGGGTTTAACAATGACATCGGGACGTCAGTCATCTCAGTCCCCCGTGACCATGGGTGCTGGAAAGCGCCCGAAACGTCGGGAATTAAAAATAAAAAGTAAAAATAAACGCGATAAAATCCGTAAAAGTAGTTTTAATCATGTGCAATGTTCGCGTAAATATAAGAAATCATTAAATATAATTTTATTAGTTTTATGATATTTTTATAAGTTTGAACTGTTTTTGTGTATAAAAAGTAATGTCACATAAAATATTACTTAGATGCTTAGATATTAGGTAGGTACTGTACATTTTTTAAAGAAATTAGTTCAAATTTGGTGTTGGACATTGTGTAGAACTACGAGTAATTATACCTATTAAGTATAACAATGTCTTGTCCGCTTACAAGCATAATATGGGAGTATTTTGAGAATTTAAGTGTAGACAATGCACGGCCTTCAAGCCACACCTCCGTGCCCGTCGGAGTGGGGAGCGTGAGGTTATTTCGTTACGGCGAAATAAATTTCTGGATTCGGTCCCCACGCTCAAGGCCCGCGATAGAAGCTATGCAATAGCTTAAAAATTTTATAAACTGTCCGGAAAATAGCCGTTACTAAAAGAAAGATTAATTAGTTAGGTAAAATTGTGTAGTTACTAGTTCTTTATTGCAATGATTTGTTATTTTCGTATAAACTGATTCATATCCCACTACATAGTTCATCAACACACAGTTCCTATTATTCAACGATCCTATTATGTTCAATACATTGCTACAACCATATGGTTTCAAGAAAACAATACTAAATATGGTAATTTATTTGTGTTAAAACATTTTAGTAGGAGTAGTGTATTAAAAAATTATGGTTGATTATCTGACATTAGGTAGTATAAATTATTATAATTAAAAAGGTTTCTTCAAGTGTTAAAGTAAAAATTGCCATGTAGATTAGATAAGAATAGCGGCGTAAGAGAATCCATCCTCCAATCTGCACCGTGGGCATTCTAAGAGGCGATTATGGGAAATTTCAGAAATATCTCATGATATCCAAAGGATAAACGACATAGTACAACAATACTGTTTACGTTAGGGTAAAATACGCAGAACGGTTACAGGGAGTGGTTTCAATGATACGATAAGAAAAAGAAGAAAGTGAAACTTTTTATTATAACAAATTGTTTAGTAATATTAAGGTTATGTTATCATTCTATAAAAAAGGTTATGTAAATAATAATCTAATTTACATTTGTTGGCAATACCTGAAAAATTATATAATATAATATTATATATAAAATATATATATATATATATATATATATATATATATATATATATATATATATATATATATCAGTTCTCTTTCCAATTACGAGAGGGAATGAATTATTTTATTCTTAGCCAGTTTTCGCTTATTATAATATCTTGTCCGTACTGAGATTGGTCCTTTACAGTAGTAAAATAATTAAGAATCTTTTCAATATTTATCGAGATTATCTTCTAAAAATTCTCCAACTTTGACAATAATATACAAAGTTAAATTTTGTAAGATTGTTCATCAAAATCTCAGAAACTACTTCACTTTACTTACTTACTTATCTTCACGCACAATCCCTAACGGGGTAGCCAGAGAGAACAGGTCGCCAAGTGTCACGATCCTTACATACCTCTTTCGCTTCTTTCAGGTTCATTAACTTTTTCATACATGCACGTCTAGGTATCCGAGTAATCTTGACCTTCCTCTCTTCGAGCAATTTGCTCACATGGTCTTCGAAAGTTAGTCTCGGTCTACCTCGACACCTTTTAATATTTACTTTCGCTCTATATATTTTCTTCACCATTCGGTTTTCAATCATTCGCTCAACGTGCCCAAACCATTGGAGTACGCCCCTATCAATTTTTGTGATAAGGTCATCTTTCAATCCTGCCATATTGCGAATCTCTTCGTTTCGCTTTCGATCGGCTATGGTAACGCCACACATTTTACGAAGAGATCGCATCTCCACTGCATTCAACTTGCGTTTATGCTTCTTCTGGTATATCCAGGTTTCGCTGCCATATAACAAAGACGGTACCGACACTGCGTTATGTATTGCAAGGCGTTCACTCTTCACCACGCTTTGCCTTTTGACTAATGCATTCAGGGCACCATTGATTTTGTTTCCGGCAGCGACGCGCCTATCCACATCTAAATCACATCTTCCATCCCGGCTGAAAGCACTTCCCAAGTATACAATTTCATTTACCTGTTCTAGACATTCCTGATTTACCCATATTTCACATTTCGTTCTCTCTTCGTCCTTTTCAAATACCAGAACCTTAGTTTTATTAGCATTCAAACGGAGACCTTTAATTTCACATTCCTTTTTCATACACGTGAATAATGTCCGCAGTTCTGCTTCTTATGGTGCAATAAGCACTGCATCATCAGCATACAGCAGACAATTTACTTTAATGTCACCCAATTTCACACCCAAACAGCTATTTTTCAGCTTCTGTAAACAGCTGTCGAGATACAGTATGAACAGCCAGGAAGACATGACACAACCCTGTTTTACGCCCGCTTGGACGCTAAACATGGGTGACAGGTCGTGCCCTACCCGCACATAGGCTTTACAGTCATAGTAAAGTGACTGCACAGCCCTTAACAGTCAACCATCCACACCATATCCCGGCAACAGTTCCCACATTTTCTTCCTTATAACCTTATCAAATGCTTTCAATTCAGAAACTACTGATTCCATTTTAAAAATTCTTGAATCTAATTAAAAAAGCTCGACTTAATGAGGTCAAACTTAGTGAACTCGAAGCTAGTTGGAGACTGCTTGAACCGTATAAACGCCCTAGAATATAACAACAGGGTCGTCCTAAGATGGGTTCCGGGTCACTCGTGTATTGTAGGCAATGAATTTGCCGACAAACTTGCACGGAAGAGCTCAAAGAGTACAATTTGGACCTAAGCCATTTTGTGGAATCTCAAGAAACCTAGCCCGCTAGACCCTTGAAACTCTTTATCACAAAAAACCGTTTAAGTTCTGGTCTGACACGCCAGACTTAAAGCATTCTAAAACCTTAATCCGGGCTTTTGATCGTATATTTGCGTCAGAAGCCCTGGGATTAAGCAAAAATAAATTGCGCATTCTGGCAAGAGCGCCAATTGGACACTATTATCTTAAAAAAGCAAATGTCCATACTGGGACTAAGCAACTCAAGGATGTGTCGGTTCTGTTTCATAACGGAAGAAATGCGTCTACACATCCTAACTGATTGCGGATCCTTAAACGTAACACTCATCTGGGAAACTACGTACTCCGCCCAGAAAAATTGAAATTGCTCACAGCTAAGCAACTCCTTCTATTAAATGAAGATATAGGCTTAGCAGTGAACTATGGCTATAGCAGCGATCACAATAGATCTTTTAGGTCGCAGCAATACTGGTCTCTTTCCCTAGACCTGCACAGTTGCCTGCACATAATGAAAAAAATAGATTCTCCTGTTCAAATTTTTGAAATTTAAATTGTATATTTTATAAGAGAAATTACACTCGAATAGTATTATCCTTTAAAATGTTTATTCTCCCCCATCTTATTAAGAATAAATGGCAACTTTTTCTTTTTTACTGAAGTCAAAATAGTCGCGTTGTTGCAATTATAATTTATAACAGTAAAGCGTTTTCCAAACTCCGTTTCAATATTTTTCTTTTATCTTAGAAAAACGCTACCTCCACACTAGGTTTGTTCGTGTATCATGGGGGAAGTTTATGCACATCAATTTTGCAAGGTCAGACATCTAGACCCGGAAAAATTATTTGTAGGCCATACAAATACTTGTTCCGTTCGGGATTCGAACTCGTGGCCCTCGGCCCTGCAACTCATTGCTAATCCACTGCGACATGGAGCCGTCAAAAAATTATTTATACGACGGAACTGTGTAAAGTATATAGATAATTTCAAAATATCTTCACCATAAAACTGCACGATTCGTGATTAGGAACGAGTCTGGTCGGTTTGTTGCCTAATTATTTTCACGTTCGACTGGCGAATGCGATAGTAAATTTGTCGTTACTACGTTTTTTTTTTATTTCATTTTGTTACTCAAGATCTGAAAATTACGAGGAAATAAAGCTGACTGTTTGTTGGCGAAGTTTGATATAATTATGCAAACTCTCTTTTAATTGCGATTTACGTGTGTAACAGAACTCCCACATTCAGTGTAATTTTGGTCACTTACTTTCTAAAACAAATTTGGGTTAGCAGAACGAAAATAATATTTTTCTCGTGGTGGAGCCATTCAATAGCTGTACACATCTGCATATTGATTCCTAATCGAGAGATGTAGGTTAATAATCGGTCAATTTGATGGTATCGAAAAAAAGACGCATGAATTTTTTGTTCCGATGGCCTACTAGCTTACTTTTTCCAATATTGAAAGTTATTCAAATACTTACACGCACTCAAGAACCAATAACTGGTTCGTTTTCATAAATAATTAAAATGAGGAAACTGTTTTATTGGTCTCCTCCATATTTACGTACGCGGGTACTTCACGATCGCACGAGTTAGTTTAGCTAAACGAAAATAGCGACGTCGTCACCTACACCACGAGAACGCTGGTGCCACGCCTTTGATGTTACCGAATTCGAGTGGATCAAACGCGCTATCACTCTGCGTCGCCTTGAGCCACTTTTAGTCTGTGCCATTACGTACTCGTATAATATAAGAAGTACACCAGCTAGTGCAGCGCGACTTGTGATATCTTGTGCCGTAGAATTGAGCTGTAGATGTCGAAGTTTAAAGTGCCTAACTCGATATATGTACTGAAGTCCAAAGCGAATAAAATACTTTTGAACTTTTGAATTTAGAATGCTTCGCTACCCGTAAAAATTTCTATCGTTATTCACTATACAAATTACAATAGCATGTTTGCGTCTATGTTTAACATGTATATTTTTGTAAGAGCGTAAGCGTATAACGCGAGGGGGAGGAAATTCGTTCAATTGCGACTAGGTAGCTGTATCGAAGCATCAAAACTCAGTATTTCTTACAAAGGAAGAAAAAAACTTAATTCATTACATATTATAGCAATTAAAATATACCATTTTAGAACACTTTTGATCAAATTAAGCAGAGAAATTAAGGTGATAAAGTAGATCCATTTGTTCAACTAAATACGTGTTTGCGCTTCCGCTTTAGAGTTTTCTACAATCGGTAACCGTTATCTTTTACCAACTTTCTCCAATCTGGAATTAAAACTTATTTGGGCGAATGAGAAATTAGTAGTATAACTGTTCCAATTTAGTAATAGGGTTTAATGACGCAGAGGTATAATAATATGCGTCTCATTGATGTTTTTATATCTCATCTCAGTTTTCTGTAGCATTAAAAAGTGCAACAACTTCTCAAGTCCTCGGATTTTTAACCTTTGTTAAAAATACGATACGCGGGTTTTCTTGCGATATTTTTCTTCACTGATGAGCACATGGTAAATCTGCAATCAAAATTGCAACTTTGAATTTAAATTAAGATGGTGTAGCAACGCTGCAGCTATTTAATTAAGGATGTAGCAGGAATGGGTTGGCTTGATTGGGGAAGGTGCACTCTCTCACAGCGTAAAATATCTTAATTCTGCTGTATTTCTTATGGTTATTGTAGATAACCTGAACCTGAGATCCTTTGTCCTACTTGTTACAAGTCATTAACATTTCCATTTTGATTCTTTGTCGAGGGTAGATGTACGTGTCTATGAACCACAACATCCATTTACTAATAAGGGTTATTATGCTAGTGATAAATAAAAGTGGCTCTCAATAATTATTATTTTTAATCTATATTAAATAAATACGTTTCTGTTTTTGTTTATATTTCAATTAATGATTGATAATAAATTCGGAAATAAGATGATCGCTACCATGCTGCACGTGATTGTTTCATATCTAGTTGTACAACATATTTAATTGTAAATTAATATATAAAAAAATTCCTGCTGGATCTCTTGCTGGTTCCTCCCAAGACAGAGTTTTTTTTTGCCAAAAAAGTGGTAAAAACATAAATTACTTTCATTAACTTTTCTTGTTATCTTTATTAAATAAAAATAATTCTATTCTATTATATCAGAATCTCAGAGTTATTTGAATCACGAGAAATGTGTGCTTATTTATAATACTTATTCTATAGAATAAACGGAGTTTGTTTACTCGCGTACTACGTAGTTAGAAGGCAAGCGCTTAATATATTATACTTAGCTGTTATGCGACGCTTAATTATAAAAGTAAAAAAGTAAAGTAAAGTTACAGTCTATATACGTCCCACTGCTGGGCACAGGCCACCCTTCATTTCTGAGTGGGTTTTAGGCAAGGAAGTGTCCGCCGCGCTGCCCTAATGCGTGTTGGCGAACTTCACATGTCTTCGAAATAATTTTTTTTCTTATTCCTCAGACATGCAGGTTTCCTCACAATATTTTCGTTCACCGCCGAGCACGTGGTAAATCATCACTAAAAATTGCAATTAACAATTTCATTAATGCAGCGAGGATCGAACTCGGGTTACCTGCGTACTGTTATATTTACAGCGAGCGTTAACCATCTGAGCTACCACGGCTCATGACTTAATTATAATTGTTTAAGTAAAGTATCAAAAATATTTTTTTATAAGCCGACTTAGTAATAAACCAACTGTTGTTTCTGTTTGCGTTAATACTTATGTAATCCCAGCTTACTCTTGCGAACTATACTCTCTTAGATACTCGTAGCGCTCAAGATTCAAGTGCCCGGTATATTCTAAAGAGGTTTATTGTGAATTCAGCAAAGTACTTTACATCTTCCCTGAGGTCATAGCGTTGGAGCATTCTTTTATTTATTTCCTTAGGTCGAGCTTTGAAATGGATGGTCAGGAATTGTATACCTACTTTTATGGTTACAAGACTGGATGATAATTCAAGAGTTTTCGTATACAATATCAATTGAGATAACAACTAGATACTTTACGAATAAATACACATTTAGAACTTATAAAGTTACACTGCAGCTGCATTATAGCTGCAGAACGAATGGGTCGGATCGACTACAAGTTCGAGTGGTCGTGTGTTCTAATCCACCATTCAGTTACTGTCGTGAACTACTTCTTAGACACGCTTATAACCTCACTTAAAGTGGATAACGGAAGTATTGGTACCCCCGCGAGGTGGTTATGCGTATTTTCCATGTAAAACATGTATTGGTAATGTTAATAGCGTAACTAGTATTAATTTTTTTAAAGTATAGGGTGACAAACGAGCACACAGTCCACCAGATGGTACGTGGTTGCTGCGGCCCATAGACATCTACATCTATCCTCGATTGCAAATCAAAATACAGATGCGTTATCACCCGTAGGGACTAAGATAGAGTGCCTCGTTTCCAGTAAAAAGGGTCTCCGGTTGTCTACACTCACCATACGAAACACAGCAGCATTAAGCCAGTATTTTACGCTGGTATTCTGTAAGAAATTAAAAAAATAACAGTGTTAAATCTATTTGTCGTTTGCAAGTTACCTTTAGTGGCTAGACGCATTAGCAATAATGTTCTGTGAAAAACATAATTGAGTTGTGGTTTTTGAATTTTTATTCATTCTTTCATTACAGTCTATCAAAATCCACTACTAAATATAGGCTTAGTATGGAGGATTATAGCCTTATTTGTCACGCTTGTCCAGTGGGTTGCCAACAGGATTTATTATTTTATTTCACTGCTGCTCATCTTCTAATTTGTTTCCCTCTGTCAGCTCTGACGACACCCCCAGGACGATATGGTGTAGCAGATATTCTTACAATATAAAGCAATATACGGCACGAGTGAGTCGTTGAATAAACAGAAGTGAAGACGAATAAGCGCCAATTTTTTCTAAACGTTCACAATCCATTGTTAATTTACAAGAAACTTTTTAGTAGAGATTTCTCTTACTCAGCTTTTGTGAATAGTTTTTGGCTTAATAGGAGTATTAGGACTTCTGATTGCTGGCGGTATAAACGTCCCTTTATGCCAGGCGTAAAGTACTCAGACCAGCTACTTGAAACGGCGTCAAGTCGTAAGAACTCACGAGCAGTGACGGACAGTAACAAAGAAGGTGTCTCGCATCTTTTCTCGTACTACGATCGTGAATCTACCTGCTAAACGACAAATGAGACGGCAAAAATTAAATCCATCCTTCAAAATTTGAGGCCCATGTCCCGCTTTATAGATCGTATTGTCTTTAAAAAGGTTATCCCCAGTATTTTCTCCTGTATCGTTGAGGCAGTTTACATAAATAAATTGAACAAGGACGAACATCCAAACCTACGATTACTTGTAGGCAATACAAATACAACTTGGTCCGTGCGGGATCCGAAACCACGGCCCTTTAAATGGCCTATCGAAGCTGGGTTTTTTATCGCTTCAGAATTACATCAACGCGTTTTCATATTTATAGCCTAGTAAGCGTAGTTTGTTAATAAAATAATTATTAACTTTTATAAATTTTAACTTGCTATGAAAAATTTAAAGGCGCTTTTAATTTTTAGCCCTTGATAGGCAAAGGACAAAAATGTACCATACCAGCTTCAATTTTATACTTTATGTAATCGATTTATTTGGTAAATATTTTTTACTCTGTGATGACACTAGCTGTTAAAATGCAAAAACAAAACAAAACAACTAACATATTTTTAAAAGTCAAGAATACAATTTATTTATTTTTTCATCAAAATTAAATAAAACGATCATGCACTTTTGGATTTTCCAAATATTTTGATAGTTTTTAAAATAGATTAATTGCTGACCCCTTCCTTAGTTCGTTTCGTTCGAGACCTACGTTTTGTATGTGTATACGAATACAACCGACGGAAATGTCAGTATCCACCATGTCTTTTTAGAAGCAATAAATTTAAGCCGAGTATAATTATAAAGATTTAGAGGATTTCTACTACGACTGGCAAACCACCTGATGCTAAGTGAATGCTATAGCCCATAGGCATCCACATCTACATTTATCTTCGATTAAGAATCAAAATGCAGATGCGTTGTCACCTCTGAAGACTAAGATAGAATATCTTGTTTCCATTAAAAAAAGGTCTCCGGTTCTTCGAGAACGTATTGTGAATGTAAGTATATAGAGAACGTTTCGTATGGTGAGTGTAGGACGCACCATACAAATCACAGCAGTATTAAGCTGCTATTTTACGCTTGTGAGAGCGTGGTCCTTTCCTGATCAAGCCGACCCATTCGTGTAACAATTATACTATCTTTTAACTGTAAATGTAATTAATACTATTATGTAATTATAATGTAATTATTATTGTTATTTGTCAAAGTTCTGTATCCAAATAATTAGGTTATATTTCAATCTCTAATAGGAAGCGTGATGATGCATATTGATTTATTTATTTTAACCGTAGTGTCGTTAAAAATATTATAATCAAGTTCAAAGTTATCAAACTTCAAATCGATTAATTACTAATTAACTCGGCTTTATGCGAATGAAGTTGCGGTCACAGTTAGTTTAAAATATAATGCTCATCATACCATATTCCTTAATATGTTAAACAGTTTTACACTCTTAGAGCTAACTACCTATTTTTTTTAATTTACTCTTAAGTTCAACCTGGTACACCCTATTGTATTCTCCCGTATCCGCGGTAGAGTTCACTCAAGTGTTTCATGCCCCGAGGGACGCAGAAGTTCGGGAAGTGAGTCGTTTCACTACAGCAAGAAATAAAGTTTGATATATTAAAGTTTTCTAGAAATATTCCACTTGGAAGAACTGCGTATAAAAATAAGAAGACTTATAATTGTGATTACATCACTATTTAAAATGTTAAATACATGCGATTTAAACAAAACATAATTGGGACTTATATAATCAACACTGATTACTTTTAAAATGATATGCTTCTCATTCTTTTATTATACTAGCAAAACCAACCCGCTTCGCTGGGCATAAGGCAAAATAAATTAAACGGTTTTGATAATTCTTTCTTTAACAATGATGATTTTGTATTCAAATCTTTCTGTCCTGTTTTGAATTTCTTTCATCTGAACAGGAAGCATCTGATCTGTATCATAAGCCCTCCCTCGATAATTACTTCATAATATATTTTTAGAGTCTATGTTTCATTGTTCCGAACTTCTATTACTCTTTTGGATACCAATAAATGCGTATATTAACATGAGAAAAAAATTATTTAATGAATAGTATGTAGTGATATTATTTTGACGTTCTAGTTGTATCTTTCGAAACAATGCATGAAGATTCGTTCTTATTTCCCTCCAAATATTAGTTGGTATGCATTTTCTCCTATTGCGTTAGGAGTATGTGTTAATTGAGCTTTTATTACAAGTATTTTGTTAGGTATATTACATTAATTTTCTTCCATACTTTTAAGAGAGAGTTTAACAGTTTGTACAAATCTTAAGCCTGTTAATTATAACGAATTAATTATTAATTATTATATATATATATATATATATATATATATATATATATATATATATATGCTATGTATATATAAAATTGTTATTTTTCCATTTGGAAAATTTAGATTGCATAAGTCGATTATGGCGGTTAAAAACATGCAGGGCCTAAATACTGCCTTATGTACACCAAAACTAACTAACTAAAAGGAACTCTTCACTCACGTAATTTTGCATATTGACATACTGAGTTCTATTCTACAAATAATCACCCTACAAATTTTTAGCTAGAGGTCACAAATGCCAAGGTTTTCTAGTTTTTTTAATAAGTATGAGCAATGAGACTGGTTCAAACGCTTTGGCTAGCTCAAGTAACACGACCAGTACTTTTTTTCTTGCATCCAACTTGGTTATAACAAAATCGGTTAAGTTGTGAATAGCAGCTTCAGTGGATTTGCCTGTGCCAACACAATTTGGATACAGACTATTCTCTTAATAGTCTGTTTGTTTCTATGTATTTACATACATCATCAATCTGATGTTCATAAGGCGTGTTAATCAACTAATTAATTTATATTCTTTATTGCACACAAAATAATACAAAACACATCTAATTTAAATCTATTGATTTATGTTCCGTTAGGTGGCTTTATCGCGCATTTTAATAATAACAAAAGATAACTGAGTAATTTGGTTACTACTGACAATATTTTTCCCTTTTCTTGTTTGATCCTATTCTTACCCATGCTATTAAAATAAAACAAACTAAAATATTTGTTTCGAGTCAGATATTTTCAAAATAAATCATGGCAACAGCTCCAAAGTACAGTGATAACACTCGACTCCACCCACTTTTCTCAACAAGAAAACACTAAATCGCGATTTGTTAATGTGAAAACTTTACCAGAGATTAAAATCGTTGTTTACATTTTAGGAAAGAGAATAATGTTTTATGTTTATGAAAATCTGAAAGTAACGACTTTGGAAGCTTTGAAACTCGGCTTTTGAAAGTGCACACCTGTTCTTAAAGGATTGTAATTTTTAATTGCGGTGGCGAAATATACCGAGCCACACACGCTCAATCTGTTTGCAATATAGTATATTTTGTACAGATATTAAAGGATAGGGTTGTCAGAAACTTGTGATAAGAAGTGTATGTGCATATAATTTTAAAATAAAATTTCGAAAAAATTTGGTAAATATTTATATCATCACTTTCATCACTATAGTTCTTCAAAAGTCTGAATATAGATCTCCCCCAAAGAATGCCACAAAACACGGTCCTGAGCAACGTGTACTTTCCTGTTGGTCTTACCTGGTTTTCACTTCATCTAGTTGAAGCCGCACTATACTTCGCCTACAAGGATGCGGTACAAGGACGGATGCCACTCGAGAACCTTTATTTCCAATCGATTGCCGGTTCTTCGAGCTGTATGGCCGGCCCATTGCCACTTCAGCTTACTAATCCGTTGGGACATATCGCTTACTCTGGTTTCACTGCCGACATTTATATACAGTTTACTCATAATAATTTACTCAATTAACTAAAGATACAAGTACGCTGGATGAAACATATTCATAATTTATGCTCGCTATTTTATTTATTTATATATTTACTTGTAGCTATTTATTAAAAATGTATTTAATTATACATTGCTGTAAAACATTAACGTTAATAATTAACAAAAAAATGTCAGTCGTTAGTAACCAAAAAATGGAACTTTAGAAAAATTCAGCGAAATGTTTTAATGAAAATTCTAATTCAACTCAAAACTTATTTAAAATCACATGAGTGATACATTCTAACATCTACTTTCATTCGTTCTTCATACAGTGTTATAAGAGATCGTTCTAGAAACTTTGCCACCTACTTTATAAAGGTACTCGATATTTTTATGAGCAAAGTTTTCATTTGACGACTACTATCTGTTACTCAAGAACTTGCACACCTCTTATAAAATGATCCTGCTTATGTCGACCGAAACTCCAGATAACTTTGGATGAATGGAATATGATTTATATATATGGAGCTTGGCAAAAATACCTTTATATTAAACCTCGTAAAATATTAAAATTGAATTATACTATATTCCGACTGATTATTATTTTCAGTCATTTTAATATTTCTATTTCCACTATTAAATTTATTAGCTTTTAAATATTTTTATTTAGTAATATTAACAAAAAAAAATATAAGACGCGGCCTGACATGGAACACTGTTCTCGTTGCTGGGCTGGGACTCCCCAGTGCCAGCTCCTTCCATTTGATCGAATCCAACGCAGAGCGCATAGAAACGTCAGCGACCAAGCTCGTTCTGATTTACTTCACTCACTTGCATTGTGAAAAGTTATTGCATCTCATTGCGTATTTTATCGCATCTACCATAGCGATTGCTCTGCGGAATTGTTCGGACTAATTTCATCCGCTCAATTTCACCATTGCACATCGCGACAAAACAGGCGATACCATCCATACCATCTGGCTGTTTGTTGGTCCGCTACTGTACGATTCATACAACTTTCTTTTGGAATCGACTACCACCAGCAATTTAGACGAAGCAATACGATTTAGGGACCTTCAGGAAAAAAGGAACGCATCTGCGATTCCCATGCCGTTGCAGTTGTATGTGGGTGGCGGTAGTGACTTACCATTCGATGTTCTCTCGTTTGTCCCCTTTCAAAAAAATATAAATAAAGCATAAAGTATTTATTTTATATTTTGTTATTGCAACATGAAATAGTTAATATTCATTTCAAACTATGTATAACAAAGTACCAGAATTTTGTTAAAGCGAATCTTAAAAGTCTTAAGGCACAAATTAGTATTTCGATGTTCTACGGGATACAATTCGGAGAGTGTGCGCAGCAATTAATTAACTTAACTACTTTCCTTTTCACCCCTCTGTTCTCGATTTCCACGCATTCAAGCCAAACGTCTTGCGTCGTCGTTCATTATGTGTACAGCAAAAAAAGATGAATAATTGACTAGCAACTGACTTTCTATAACATCATTTCATCATTAAAGTTGCAGGAGATGCAAACACGTGTCAACACATGCAGTAAATCAGTGGATACAGATATTGGAAATTGGAAAATTTTTATCCTTATTTTGGACTATTTTGCATTTGTAATATGTTTCTCTAATGATTTCCTTAATTCTTTCAGCGTACATCGGACCAAACATTTATATTCAAAAACTGAAGGTAGCCGGGTTAACTATGACATTGGGATGTTAAACATCTCGCCCCCCCCCCCCGTGAACATGGGTGCTGTAAAGTACCCGAAACGTCGAGAATTAAAAGAAAGTTAAAATAAGTCAATTATACGCGAAAAAGTCCGTATATATAGTTTTAATCAATGTTTCTCTATATTAGGCCGGGTCTACATTTGTGTTTCGCCATCTATGTGTGTCCTATCATTCATGTTGCGCAGAGATTTAACACGAGTTATTTATGACCCAAAATTATACGCGATCATATGATTTGCCGTTTTGTTACTGTATCGGATAAGTCCCGTTCTGCATAAAACGTCATATATTATACACCTCGTATCTGATACATCTCGTGTATCCACACACACACACACACACACACACACACACACACACACACACACACACACAACACAACACACACACACACACACACACACACACACACACACACACACAATATATATATATATATATATATATTAAATATATATATATGTGTGTGTGTGTGTACTATATATATATATATATATATATATATATATATATATATATATATATATATATATATATATATACGCACAACACACACACACACACACACACACACACACACATATATATATATATATATAAATATATATATATATGTGTGTGTGTGTGTGTGTGTGTGTGTGTGTGTGTGTGTGTATGTTGTGCGTATATATATATATATATAGGGATGGGCCGAATATGGATTTCACCGAACACGAACATGCGACGAATATACACGAACAGGAGTGTTCGGTAAAAATTTTACCGAATCGAATATTCGGCCGAACATTATTCGGCAAGATAACCTCGAGACCCAACCAATTTATGTCGAAATTTGTTACCGTAAAGCACACGGAATTAGCGCCGGCCCTGCTACTAGCTCCCCGCCCAACCTGACAGTTATTGCATCATCTAGTACTGAGCAAATTGCCGGCACATGCTTATGTTTTGCCTATTCTTGTGATAAAAAAAAGTATTTCGTTGCTTTAATCTTAGTGATAATTATTTGATAAAAATGAGCGGCAAGAGATACTATTTGGACTCATTTTAGAGAAACTGACGACCAAAGTAAAGTCAAATGTAATAATGTAATGTAATGTTTCTTTGTTTGATTCCAAAAACAATTTATCAAGTTTCTATTTGCTATAATCGGAAATAAATCTACAGTACCTCAAAAACACAAATGTATAGATTTATGCATTTGAGACACTCTAGAGTAGATTTAACCCACAAATAAAATATACTTTCAACAGTAAAAGACATCGCATAGCTCCATTCATACATTTCAACACATTGGACACAGACCCCATATATATATATATATATATATATATATATAACTATAAATGCTGTAACTCCAATGATTCCTCTATATACTTCTCTATTCGTTTTCCTCTATATATTTTATATTATACTCGATCAGTTATAAAAAATAAACTACATTGCAGTTCAGAAAACTATAAGATATCATTAAAGTAAATTCCATAGAACTTTCGACATTAGAATCCCGTCGTTTAAATCGATTGTCCCTCAATAGATGGACCTTCTTTTACAAATTTTCTGCGAAAACTTGTCCGATCTATTTTGTTCGTTCTTTCGAATTTGGGTGACAGATAGTGAGAGACAAGTTTGCTCGTAAATTTCCCCGCCTCTAAAACTGTCACACAGTAACTTCAAAAGAATAAGTTTTATTCGCATCATGAAGAAGCATAACAGAAACCTGACTGTCATAAACATGAAGTAAAATAGGAATCATATACCCATGAAATTCATAGTTTGTATAAATAAGGTGTAGTATTTTATTAAATATTAAAATTAAACTTTTTGGACTTAAATAGAAAAAAATAGAATATTACGTTAAATAAAAATATATAATATTTTTTTGTTTATTACAGACGCTAAACTGAAAAAATTTTTACTGCACGCACAAAAATTCGACGATGTAATAGAAACTCAATGTTCCAATTTCAACTGGCCTATCAACGGGCGCTCGGGTTATTACGATGCTAGCTGAGGGTTGGCTTGATTAAATTTGCTGTTTAATTCGTGGGCATAAAGTCAGCGATAAAATAGAGGTAAAAGAATCCGTGTTTTAAAAGAATTAAATCTTCATTCGTGAATATACAGATTTATTTCAAAATAAAGATGATTAAAAGTAAAAATATCAGCTTATATTTTATATAATATGTTGAACTTTTTTAAGTGAAATAAGAGTGTCAAACGAGCACACAGTCCATCCACCTGATGGTAAGTGGATGCTGTGGCTCATAGACATCTACATTTATCTTCAGTTAACAATCAAAATGCAGATGCGTCGACACCCCTGAGGACTAAGATGGAATGTCTCGTTTCCAGTAAAAAATGTATCCGGTTCTACACACCTACCATACGAAACCTAGCAGTATTTAGCTGCTATTTCACGCTGGTATTCTAGAGAACATGGTCTTACCCCGGTCGAGCCGATCCATTCATGCTGCAACCACAATACAGCAGCAGCACGGCTCTACCACGTAAATAAACTCCTGGGCTATAAGGGATTAATTATACAGAGGATTTTGCAACCGAAAACAGTCCGCTGCAATCATTTCATGTATGTAAGCGGACCTTAAAATGTTGTTGTCATACATTTTAGTTTTTCTTTATTAGACATTTTGGCTTCCAACGGAAATTTAAATTACAATTGACAGTAATACCGGCTTTGATCGTATCGAACTCGTGTTCATGTGCTTTGAAATTTATGGCAAGCAGTGCCTGTGCTACCAAGGCACTTATATAAAAAGGGATTAATAATTGGAATATATTAGAAAGAATTATTTAAATATAATTTTCAATTTATAATTTCCCATTTTAGGGGAGTTTCATTTAATTTTGATGAAAAATATAAATTGTATTCTAGGCAGTATATAGTAAGTAATGTCACTTACAGGGAAAAAAATAATAATGTTTACTAAAATAAATTTATTATACAAAGTATAAAATCGATCTAGGTTGTATGGTACATTTGTCCTTTGTCTAGCAAGGTCTTAAAAGAATATGGAAGCGCCTTAATTTTTTTAATAGCAATGAAACTTATGAGAATTATAAATCATTTTATTAACAAACTACGCATACTAGCCTATTGATATAAAATAGAGAACCAGTTGACGTAATTCTGAAGCTGATTTTAAAAAAAGGGCTCCATACGTCAATTTTTTTCCGGATTTATTAGAGCATTTTCTTGATATACGGCTACTGATATTACCGTATAAGTGCATTAGAGGCATTTTGAGAACACAAAATTGCTTGATTGTGTCGAAAGTAAGTTTTTAATTTAATTGCAATATTTACTATTTCTTAGTACAATGTGAACGCTGAGCCATTTTAATAACACACTGTGAGGCATTCCATCTTAATCATTAGGGTTGGCAACGAATCTGCTAACTTCTTTGTTTGTTGCTGACTCCAGGCACCTTTAAACTGCAATAGTCATTTACCATCAGGTGATCTGTAATTTCAAGTTTTATTTAAAAATATATAAAATCCTAAAATCGCTCGTTCCATGGCTTCACACTTATACATGTGGATGTTGCTTTTCGAAATTAACTACACAATGTAAATAATTGCGACGAGGTATCCTTTTTATTACGTTTACATAACATAACGCAATTTGTTGAGCGTTTATCAAACGTAGGTGCCTTTTTCATCATTTGATATAAAGAGAGCAGAGAAATGTTGATACTTTAAAATTAATTATTTCTAATTGGATTCGTAATTTGGACTGTAAAATATCAAATTATTCGCTGGAGCTTGTAAATGGAGGCATATTTTTAATCTCACACTCTTTTAAATATTTAAATTTTTATATTCTTTGCCACATATTTACATCCTTTCTTGGATTTTACAAACGCTATAATATTAAAAAGTATTTAAAAAAAAGTAATTTATTTTAAAACATTTATTGCAACACTCGTTTAAAAGTGTTAAGAAGCAAATGTAATACCAATACTATATATAGCTTTCTCTACCAGTCAACCTTCAGAAAAATGGAATTAATAAAGATGATGCTATATGTAAATTAGGAACAATAAAAAAACCTTAAAAGGAAAAACAATAAACTCAAAAAGAAAAACCTATTACGTTTATTAGTCAGGAGAAATTTAAATAAATTGGACGTAACCTTTATATACCACAAATTAAACAATTTATTAAAAAGTTAACGTAATATTTTAGTTTTGGTGTTAAATCTTGGGCGTACCTGTTATTAATACGTCTACATATAAACGATTTTTAGACTTTTCCATCCATTTTAGCCTATCTAATATCAGCTGCTGAACATAGGCCTCCCCAGTGGTAGGCGTCGTGAAAGTTTTTCATAGTTGCCACATTTGGCAAGCTGATTGGAAACCGCAGTTTTTAATTTTCAGTTTTTATTAGGAAGAGGAACTTATCTAGTGTTTTATTCCCTCTTACGACAAACTTTGTATGATATGTGGTAGTGTATTCTCCCACGCCACCACAACATGCCAACACTGCTATCAGTTGATTAATCTATTTTTTCATCTTCTCGCTATGAAAATCAATAATTTTCAAAAAACGTTTCGAGTTCTTGAAAAACTATTCTGGATATTTTTGCGATGATGTCCGTATGTCTGTATGTGTGCGTGTGTGCGTGAGCGCGTGTATGTGTGTATGTAAACAACAAGAACCGATCGAGAAGCGGCTTACGGCATCTGAAAGGACCTCACTGAACTCAGATTTTTGGCGAATCAACCTAAACGTCTCGGTAGAGTCTCAGGAAACCTCAAAAACTCGAATTTTCTTAATTTTCAAAGAGTGTTTTTCTTGGAATTACTTTGACACCCTTGTGTTAATCAGTTCTTTAATATAATCAGCTCTTTTACTCAAAAAAGGACATCGATTGCCGTAAATTACATCCAAATCAGTTGATTCGTTCGAGAGCTATCTTTGTCAAATATCTAGAAAAAGTGTATTTTCAAAATAACTTGTAATATTTCCGTGAAATCAAGTTTTTTGTACTAAGTTTTTGATAACCTAATAAAATTGCGTAGATTTCCGTAAATCACTACAAAATCGGTTGATTTGTTCGTGAAATATTCAATTTTGTATTAATTATTTGTGTGTGTAGTTCCGAGAATGGCCTGAAGTGTCGAACAATTTTTTAAATGAAGCCTCATAATAATAAACTAAATATCGCAGTATCACCCTTTTAAAGCCTTTTGGATGACTAAGTTTATACTTCAGCAATGTTGTTCATAACATAATACACGTGCTATTTAGTGCGTAATTTAAAGTTTAATTGGGCACTGTATATAGTAATAGTCTATATTATACTTTCCTCTTCTGGGCACAGGATTCATCTTATTCTTGAGAGGGTATTTGAGCAAGGAAATATTTGCCGTGTAGCGGAGTTGTGTTAGCGAATTTCACGTGGCATCAAAGCATTTTTATTTAATATTTCAGACCTGCTGGTTTCCTCGCGATGTTATCGTTCACCGGCGAGCACGTGGTTAAACACCCTATAAAATTGCAAGTAACAATTTCATGAGTGCGGATTGAGCTCGCGTTCTGTGCAATGTAGAGTAGAGCCGTATAAAAACTGTTTCTGATGTACTAAATTATGTTAAAATCAAAGTTAAGAATTTGTAAATATTTTTTTTAAATAAAAGTCTCTATTATTATATAAGAAAGACGAATGAAAAATATACAAGAAGAGACGGTTTTGATTCTTTGTAACCTACGACCCTCGTGAGCACTTAAGTACACAAAATGTATATGATTACGTTAAGAGCATGTGACAGGCGTTTCACTTTATATTGATCGCTTGCTTATGAAGAAAATCTCTTTCCTTTATAGCCTACCGAGACATTATAGTCACCTGAATAAACGTCAAGTACCATTTGTTAACATTGTGATAAGGTACAGAATTCTATAACAGTTTATTTTAGTATGCGGTTATATATTTTAGGATACTCCATGTTTTTTTGTTAAAACCTGTAGAAAACGTGTGCTTTTATTTCTCTTCTCTTTTTCTCTTCTATTTTTTTATTGTTTCTAATCTGGAAGAAGCATTTACATGCCAATAGCGCAGTTACATCGATGATAATATTCGTATATTCAGAGAATTTTTAAAAGTTTAACATCAGTCTTTAGATTTTTTTGACGTATGTTTGGTTAACTTAGTATTAAAATCATTTAATAGAATAATGTAATTAACCAACTTTAAAAAAGTAGGAGGTTCTAAATTTAAATAAAAATTTTTCCTTAATTTTTATAAGGTAACTGTGGCTAATAAGGTCTAAGTTACAAAAATCGTATTAATAATAACTGTTCAAGCTCAAGGATATATTAACAGACTCCTAGTGCACGATGTCTCTACAAGTTCGCAAAGACGCGTTACCCCGCGTCATGCCGTCAGAGTTGCATTATCTGTCGCACCGCACTGAACCTATAATAAAATACAGTTTAAATAAATCATAAGTATATTCTATAATATTGAACATACTCTAAACAACTCTTAAGTCATTATCTTTATCTTTACGAATAAATGTTTTGTTGATCTTGATGATTAGATTAACGTATCGTGGTCAATTTTTTTTTTTGATTTGGTTTTTCTTAAATACTTGGTTGGTCGTTATTAAGGTCTCCTAAATTTTGCTATAGGCCTTTTTATACTCCCTCTTCTTGTATAGTTTTTTTTTTTGTTTTATATTGTATTTAATATCCCGTAATATACCGTACGCTTTTATTATAAATCTATTAATTTCTTGTCAGAAAAAGACATGGTTTAGCTGTCCAAATAGTGCAAATACGAAACTTGTAAAAGAATTTAGGCTTTGACATAAGAAGCTATTAAATTATGCATAATCAAAAATCATTGGTCCTGCGCCTAAGCTCTCTCGGAACGTATCGATTTGGGATTTGATGATTGTGAGGGAATATTAAATTCGAATACTATAATTCTGTACTGTGCAGATAGGCTAGTCTCCATCGAGACTGGCCGCTGTGCCAGAAATTCGGTTGGAAGGACACTCAACCCAACAATCAACCCATCAATAAACCCAACACTTAATTCAACACGAGACAACCGATGCACTGATGTTAATCACGAGGAGTGCGTTTGTCAGTTTGTTCATCATTATTCTAAGCATTTTAAGTGCTGTTTGACGAGGCAATTTATATGTTTTTAGAATCCTAAGTCTTATTTTCTGCATTCATGTGTAGATCACAACATATTAAATATATTACGTATAGTTTGGTTATTTGAATTTGTTAAAGCTGTAAGCCTTATTTTCCTAGTATAATAAGACCTACTGGCTACTGGTTTTTAGAAATGCTTAGTTTTGTTTATATTTATAGCAAATGTTATAATTTTCGTTCATACTTCATAGAACCTGTACTACACTAATGATTTTTATTGAAATCTGTGGACCAAATTGGATATAAATAATTTTTATTGCGAATTTCCCTTAGCTCGGTCTTATTATCCGCCGGGTACCTTACATGTCGCACGATATTTTTGCGAGTTTTGGACTGATTTTCATTATTTTTTTAGTAAATATATATTAATTGATAAAATCAGGAATCACTTTGCGAAAATCCATGAAAATAAAGATATTAATAGTTATTTTGCAACCATCCGCTAAATTAAATAAAATGATGTGTCTTCCCTAGTTTGACGAGCACCTCCCGCCCTCCCTCAATTGCGTGCACTTCCCGACACCACCAATCCCAGCAACATTACTCCTAACACTACTACTCCCAACACCACTATTCTAGGAAAGACATACCATCGACGATAATACGACACGTGTTTCGCCTCTACACGAGGCATCTTCAGTTGATGTTGACTCTACGGCTACTGACCGCTAAGACCGCTAGTCAATAAAATATATATTATTTTAATTTATGTGTTCACAATCTGGAAGAAGCATTTACATGCCAATAGTGCAGTTTTATCGATGATAATATGTATTTTTCACAATTTAGTAGTACTAGATTAACTTATTCAGCTTTTCAGATTTTTGTGAATAAATTAATAAATAAATTATGCCTGATGAGCAGATCTATTTTACAGCGTAGGTCTGTCTATCAGATACAACCATTTTCAATATTGTCATGTCAAAGGTGTTCTCATGATTAGCGTTGAGATTTTACACGGCAATTTAGAAGTAGCGACGCATAGTGTTTCTTGGAGTTTTGTGGCCATAACGGGAAAAAGTTTAGGTCGGATTTTTTTTGGGTTGAATAGAAGATAAATCTTAGGATCATTCTTACTAGTCTGAGTCTAAGGAAAACTCGATTTCTTGACTCAACAAGATAGACCACTTTTTGAAAAGTTCAAGACGTTCTCTTCTCATCTCATGGTCACAGCTTTTTGGAATTCAGAAAGAATCCTTTAATTCTTTATAAAGAAAGAGGTATTTTCATAACGGGGTGAATACGTCTACGGCTAAAAAAACTGCTCAAGAGAAAAGATGAAGAAAATTGAGTAAGGGTGTGCTACTTTTGCAAGACGGGCCCAATTTCACAAGGCGCATGTTGGCTGCTATATAAATAAATGGACACCCCAGATTAACACTCTTGTAAAAGTAAAGTAAAAGTACAGCCTCTATACATCCCAGGGCTGGGCTCAAGCCTTCCATTATTCCTTAGTAGATTTTCTCCATGACTTCACATAAGCTTAAAATGTTTTATTTCTCAGTCAAAGAGTTTTCTTCATCATATTTATCACTTGAACTTTTTAGGCATAGAGATACATATATTACACGTACTGATAATTATTACTCTCTTATAAAATAACAAAGTAAGCTATTTAACCTCTCAAACGGCAAGCGTCCAAATTTGACCGCTTCGATATTCCGTCAAAATTCAACAAGGTCAAATGTGACCGAACCAACCCACAGCACTTTACCACATCAATACTTATGTTTAGAGACTATTTTTCCATAAAGAAGTTTGGCATTATAGAATCAATTAATATAAATAATAATATTCCACAACATCCACAACCCACATCCCACCAAAAAGGGGAAAAAAATATATTTAAAAAAAACCAACCAAAAGGGACACACAAACACCAACACCACCCCCGCCCCAGCCGAAACAGCAGCCACAACCACCAACACCAGGCCACTCAAAAAAAAAAAAAATGAAATTTTCTATCTTCTAATGGAATAAAAAGTTACGAGTAGTTTATGAATATTTATTTATAATCTACGTTCATTTCGTACGCCATTTTCATATGAATGTCAATGTCCATTATCAAAATACAATAAAATCTTTTCGTAATGAAATAAAACCTGATTTTTGTTTAGACCACAAGATAGAGTTTTCACAGATACACTTTGTATAGATTTTATAACGCTAAACTTTTTCATAGAAAAGCAGTCTCTAAATATAATTTTTAATGGTTTAAAGCGCTTGGGTGGGTGCGGTCGCATGCGACCGCTCGGGATATGCCGGACACATGCGACTGCATGGGATTTGTATGGGGATTGAAGGGTTAAAAAGATGAATTGTGTTATATATTTTTTGTAAATGAGAAAACTTCATAATGAATAAGAAGAATATCTTTCAAAAGAAGAACACTTATTACAAAACAACCGCTGATAAATATTCTTTTAACTCGCTCCCCGTTTAAAACATTGAAATTTTTTTTTGTATCCGAAACCGTTATACTTGCTGCTCTGGTCTCAATAGACTGTATTTTTACTGTCACAAAGCAGTTTTGAAATAACCCCTCAGAAATGTTTCTATAAGTATTTGATAAATTCAAAACAAGCAAAATTTCCCTGGAGGGATGGATTCAATTTCATTAACCGAACTGGTATGCTAGTTGATACGTATTAAGCGATTGTAAGAACTATTTAAAAAAAATGGTTTTCCGTGTAAAGTTCGACTACAATATTTTTAAAGCATACTTGTATTTTTATTTCCTAACAGTTTTCGGAATTTACGACTTTTTGTCTCATATTTTCGAACGAAGTTATTTTTATATAAAATTTGTATCTATATGAATATATATGTGAATATAAAATATTATTTATTATTTGATTTATATGTTTTACTACTATTACACTGCGATTATAAAAGAAAAAGAATTAAATTAAAGTATATCATTAGAAAAGTAGTGTGATACAGATGAAGAAAATAAAAGAACCAAAAAATACCGAAAACGTAAGCAGGCAATTTGATCACGCTGTATGCTTTATTGTTGTTCGAATTTAGACCGTCAGACATACTTAGTCTATTTTGTAAAACTTTGCCTTACCCTACCTAAAATTATCTCTTGTATCATGGAAGTAGTTTACACACATTACGCAACATTTTGCAAACATCCAAGCCCGAAACAATTATCTTTTCTGCGTATTTATGTGTAAAGCTAAAAAAAATTGTTATTTTATGTGCAAAGCTCTACCTCTTGTACAAACATATTATAAAGCACACCATGTCTACGTAATTGCTTCAAAAACTATCTATTCAGTGTCAAAAGCTACTTCATCAAGCACTTCAAATACGTTCTAAATAAACAGCGCCTTCTAACAAGACTCCTGCAATCGAAACCACTACGCCTTGATCTGAACAAAAACAAAACAGCGAAACGAACCTAAATCCAAGCGTGAACTGCAAATAAATTTTTCACAGACCAGAACACGGAGGCTTAATCTCAGTTCACAGCTTTTCAAACTTAAAACAATAGTCGTAAAATTAAATGTTAATTTAAACTAGCTTAGTCTGAAAATCGTAAGCCCGATCCTCCAGGAGCAGAATGAATGTTTGATTCCTTTCATTTTATGAATGCTTAGTAGCGCTTTGTATTATTTCTTTATTTTAGAACAGAAAATTACAAACAAACCTCGTGCGAAAGAGTTAATTTTTTTATATTAAATATAAATGAGTTACTCGACGTACAGTACTTTTTTTAGTATAAGAGTGCCAAACGAACACACAGTCCATTAGATGGTAAGTTGATGCTGTGGCCCATATACATCTACATTTAACCTCGATTAAGAATCAAGATTCAGATGCGTTGTTACCCCTGAGGACTAAGATGGAATGCTTCGTTTACATTAAAACGGGTCTCCGGTTCTCTACTCTCACCACGCGAAACACAGCGGCATTAAGCTGCTATTTTACGCTGGTGTTCTGCGAGAGCGTGGTCCTTCCCCGATCGAGCTGTCCCATTCGTGCTACGGCCTTAACATAGATTCAGCGTGGCATTACCACTTGATATTTTTAATTGTTTTCGTACTTGATATTTTTTGCCTATTGATTAATAAAAAAAACATTTTCTTGTATTGAAAGATAGCATCTGTATATCTACAGTGTTACATGATTCGTACGGATATACGATGTACTAATTGTTTTTACTAATACTGGTAATGAAGAATCTTAATACTCATGTATATATGATGACAACTTATCAGTCAATTTAATCTTAATCGAGAATAACTTATTTACGTACCTTGCTGATATTATAATATGGTTGTGCATTAATGGATCGGCTCAACAGGGGAAGGACCGTACTATCACAAAATACCAGCGTATAGTTATAAATAAATAGTAGTAGTAATAAATAGTAGCTCAAATTAAATTTGTATTCGTAAGGTGAGAACCGGATACTTTGGCTGGAAACGAGGTATTCCATCTTAGTCCTCAGTGGTGACAACAAATCAGCATTTTGATTCTTAATCGAGGATAGATGTAGTTGTCTATTGATCATATCATGCAATTATCATCACAGGAAATATGTGCAAGTTTGTCACTTTCTCTTATCTAAAAAACGTTATTGCATGTGTAGGCTATAATTATTGTATACCTATATCTACTTTTATAAAAAAAGCATACACTTCTGTGTTTCAGTCTGAAGTGTATGTAGGATTAATGAGAAAATATGATAGCTAGTATTAATGGTTGAAACAGAAACAGAAACTTTTTTATTCAATGTAGATTATAAACAATACTTATTGAAAGTCACTTTTTTCATTTATCACTGGTTCGCAAAAAAAAACCTCTGTCCTGGGAAGAACCAGCAAGAAACCCAGGGGGACTTTTTTCCAATAATAGCTTACAATCATGTTTACAATAAATAACACTACACAAATTAGAAATAGCTTGGTAGCGATCATACTTCCCAGGGGTTATTTTCATCCATAAATTCCATAATATTATAATAACCCTTTTTATACAAACTTAGTTTAATAAAGTTTTTGAACTTTGTGTATGACAAATTCTGTATATTTTCTGGTATTTTGTTGTAAAAGCGTATACATCGCCCCAAGAATGAATTACTGACTCGGTGGAGTCGAGTAACTGGTACTACTATCTTGTGTTTTAAGGCATACTAGTTCCCAGAAGCGAAGATGTTGAAGATTGTTCATGGATTTCAGTAACCACTTACCGTCAGGCAGACTGTTAGTTCGTTCGTTACTTCATTTTAAAAAAATGATTCTTCAAAGCCCTTAACCAATAAACTGCTATTAAACCGAACCACGTTACCTCCGTACGTCGATATCTTGAATTATGAGGCTATTCAGTCGAATCGAGCCTAGTAACTCGTAACTTACAACATTTGAAGCGATTTGAGCGTATAAGTAAAACTGTAACTGTATTTCTTTGTTTTTAGAATGATGTTTCTTTCTATGATATTTCTTTGATTAGAATATACTTTACTAGTAAAGTACATAGGGGTTGTCGATGTTCAAAATGGAAGAGAATCTTCATTTTTATATAAGGATCACCTGATGGTAATTGTCGACCGCCGCCCATGAAAAATTGCATTACGAGGGGAATCGCAGGTGCGTTGCCAACCCTTTAAAAAGGAGAAAGTTTATTTCTTGAAGTTGAAGGTCCCTAAGTCGTATCGGTCCAAATTTGTAAAAAATTAAAACTCATAGTAAATCCTATAGTAGTGATCGGTAAAGTATTCAAATAATGTGGATGGTAACGCAAGTTTTATCGCGATGTAACTCGGTAAATTTGCGGGTGAAATTAATCTGAACAATTATAATTAATCCGAATCTGTGATCTCGTTCGTCCCGTGGGCCATAAAATTCGTAACACGCAACTAAAATAGACTCTATAACAATATCGTGTTTATAAAAGATGTAAAATAACTAGATTAATGGGGGACAGCACACAGCAGGAGACATTTGATGAAGCATCCAATTTCCTAAGACGCTTGATAATCGTGATTTTAACGAGTAACTTTTCAAGAGGGATCCATGTTATTCAGCAGTCTTCTAACTGGTTGATGTAAAAGGATTATTCATCGTTCGATAAAAAAGGAGACTAAGAATGCAAAATGTGTCATGGCATGACTAGATTAAGAATATTTTGAGGATATCCGAAGTCAACTTATAACAATGTGTGTATCTTACGTGGTAGAGTCACGCCGCAGCTGTATTATGGTTGTACCACGAATGGATCGACTCGTCCGGGGAAGCGCCACGCTTTCACAGAATACCAGCGTAAAATAGCAGCTTAATACTGCTGTGTTTCGTATGGTGAGTGTACAGATCCGGAGACTCTTTTTTACTGAAAATTCGATGGATGCAAGTGGTTCAGGACCGTGCTTTGTGGAATTCCTTAGATGAGGCCAATGTTCAGTAGAGGACTTGTGAACGGCTGCAACGATGATATATGATGGTGATGATAATATAATGATTATGACGACGACGATGATGATGATGATGATGACTTGTACTAAAGGAGAGTCGAAAACAATTATTTTAATTAATGTAACAGAAAATTTAATTAGTTCCAAAGACGGGATAAGAGCGAGTGCGCGCTTATAGACGCCATTGAATTTCGTTTCGTCGAAATCTGCCTGGGTGATATAATCACGATATATGTCTACCATGCAAAATATATACAGTAGAAGTCCATTAGTCCGGCATCCAATAGTCTGGAATGCCCGATAGTCCGGCATCGCTCTTTGGTTTTCGGTTTTCACCAAAAGTGGCTAGTAAAAAGGCTAGTAATAGTTACAGTGCTTCAGAAATTATTGATTTCCATATCATTAGAAATATATTTTATACTAAACGCCAAATGTCAAGAAAACAAAAAGACATTCGTGAATTTTTTAAATCTAAGTGAAATATGTTTTAGAGTAAGTGTACATACATTATGTATATGTAAAGTAAAATAAACTTTGTTGTATGTACATACATACATATTTGCATACTGTATTAATTTGTAGTTTCATTACTAACCTAATTGTTCTTATAATTAACACCCGATAGATCGGAATTTTCGCTAGTTCGGCACCGAGCTGGTCCCGAATGTGCCAGATTATCGGACTTCTACTGTATACCAAATAATATTATAATCAACAATCAAACAAAATCAACAAAATTGTACTTGTCAACCTATCTGCCATGAACTTGAAATGTTATTTTTCAGTAACTTTTTTTGAATATTTATTAAACTACCGTAGGTCTTCCACTCACTGGCTCTTAAACTACTACCACGATACGTTTATAAATCGTCATCTTACTTAATACAGGTATTACCGTTTGAATTAAAGTTTAATATTACCCAACAGCTTACGAATGAAAAATTTCACGAATATGCAAATGTTACTGCAACCAAAATTATATATCGTTAAGGGAATCTAGAAGGCTAACTTGTTTGTTACTACCTACCTATTTTTGCCACCAAGCGAAACTTACAGGCTGTAAATAAATCTCATCCCTCAGATGACAAAATCGTATCTATGGTCTCCTTTGGTTAATATTAATAATCCATTCTAAACCAAGAATTCTAAATAAACTTAAAATGGTTCAAAACCTCTTCTGTCGTCGGGCTACAAACGCACCCTAATTATTTGTTCACGCATATTATATTTAAAAAGGATGCAAAGTGTGAACTTAATGCCTTAAGGCATTATGTGCTACTCAACTCATTAAATGACGAAAGTTTGACGTAACACATTTCTATCATTTTGTGACGTTATTAACTTGTGGCGCTAACCGAAAAATATCTTTCACTCTGATGTCAAAACTCAGTTTTCAGAAATCATTGTCAACAACAATCGATTAATAAATTTACTGAAAACTTTTCCTTATAACAAGGCACATCCTTTTAGAATACAGGGGTTTTTCTTTTATAGAATGGGGTTGATAAAGGAGCAGACAGTCCACCTAATTGGAAGCAGACCCTGCACCCCAATCCCATCCACATTTATCCTCAATTAGGTATCAAAATGCAGATGCGTTGTCACTTGTGAGGACTAAAGTGGAATGCCTCATTTCCAGTAACAAGGGACTTCGGTTCTCTACACTCACCACACGAAACACAGCAGAATTAGGCTGCTATTTTACGCTGGTATTATTATGAGAGCGTGTAACAACAATATAGCCGCAGCGTGGCTCTACCACGTACCTATAAATTGTTAATTCTTTATGGAGTATAGATGAAGATGTCACTGGGCGGTAGCATCCAATTACCATAATGTGAACTGTCTCTGACCCTTTTATCACTCTTACTTCTATAAAAAGAACATTAACTAACCGTCCTTTTAGCATATGAATAAATTTAAGGTTTTGTATGAAAGCTTTCTAATTTGGTAAGCATGCGGTGAATCGCATTGAACATTTAGCCCTGTGTACCCGAGAAGTTGCTTTAACTAAAAGTTTTACACAGCTAGTAGTAACCGCACGACCCGTGAAAATTCTAAACTATCCGATGACGGCGTTGTCACATAAGGGATATATTCAAATTATGCAAGTCTGCAAAAGCTTGGCTTGTGGTCTAGAGGCGTGCGATGATCTAAATCTAAATATAAAGTGATAAAAAATATTATTGAGTCAAAGTTTAGTTATCACTGAAAAGCAGCGTTGCGGCTTAACGCAATTCATGCTGAGTGGTGATATTTTTTGTTATGAATTACAATATCCGAAAGTCATTGTTTTATATTTTTGCATTTTTTTATATATATTTTTATAATGTTGTGTTGATACGATATGCCACAATAAATTGCTTCTATCTTTCCGTATTTTTAACCTAAATATCGATTTTAAATTAAGTATTTTACGGCTCCATGGCGTAGGGGCTTAGCAATGAGTTGGAGAGCTGAGGGCCGCGGGAGCGAATCCTGTACGGAACAAGTGTTTGTATGACCTACAAATAATTGTTCCAGGTCTATGTGTTAGTCTTTGTGAAATTTATGTATGTAAGCTGCACCCACAATTCTGGAGGAAATCATAGTGTCAAGATAATATTTTATAAAAAAGAAACTAATAACGATATTAATAGAAATAAGTAATTAATGGCACTTTTCACGACAACAATAATTACATAAACAAACCAGGAGCTGAGTAGGTAAAGGATGCGGATCAATTGCAGCAACTTCTTCACTTACAATACTTCTTCACTACTTTGAAGAATTTGCTTACTTTTTGACGTACTGTTTATAAAATTGTAGTAACAAACAAACTTACAGTCTACTTGAAGAACACAAATGAGGTTACATATACGTTAGAAACGTTTTGCGAGACGACGTATTTCAAATGCCTTAAGCAACATTTTTATAGAATAAGAGGGGGCAAACGAATATGCGTCTTACCTGATGGTGAGTACCGCCACCCGTGAATAATTTGCGCTGAAACCATTTGAAAATTATTGAACAAACTAAAGCGTGACAAGCCTGACTTTCATCTTTGCATAAAACGGTCGTGTAATCCTTTTATCGTGAATATTTGTGTGATAATTGGACCTACGTATGATATAAATATAAAAAATGCATAACGTTTTCAAAAGTTTTCATACCCTGCCTTCACCTATAGAGATAGGCAGGAACTACCGACTTCCATTTGGCACGATCTCGTCACGATTCTTTTACTTCTTTCATGTCTATATATTATCTATGCTTACGTGCTCGCTAATTAAAGGTGCTCTTATTAGGTCCACAAATTAGGTGTGTCGAATTGGTCGTTGTACTTACGTCCAGGCAACCATTCCTGACTCTTTCAATCACTTCTGCAGTCTATGTTTACTCTAATTCCCGACGAATTTCAGTACGTGGTTAATCTGGGTTCAAATCCCGTCACCAGATCGCCAAATAACAGTCCTTGCACTGCTGTGTTTCGGCCCGAAAGGTATAGGTAAGAAAGATCTGTATAATTTAAGGCTGTGAATCATTCCATTTTAGTACTCAAAGGTGACGACGCATCTGAAGCATTCTTTGTTTAAAGTTGACTGCAGTTGTCCATCATCAATCCAGTAGGCTATAAGTTTGATAAGACTGTACATTTGTATCTTCAGTTTTATACAAACCTTAAGTGACAGTTATATTTAACAGAGCGTTATATACTTATAATTATGTAATATTAAATAACAATCAAAATAAATAAAACAGAACAGAATAAATATAATTTAAAAACCTCATAATCTGCCCGAGTTGATTCCTCGGATGTGCTATTTCGGATCGCGTCTGGAAAATGAGGCGAAACTTCAACTTTACTTTTCAAGGCGAACAAATGTCAGAATGGAGGCAACTTCGAATTACTTTTGCTCGTTGAAAGACGCGTAATGAATCGGGTCCGCTATATATTTGTTCTCGACTCCGCAACCGAAATTTTCCAGTGAAATAGCGAGAGTTGTTGAACAAAATGATTTTATCGAAGATCAAGGAACGGCAAACAGCACTTTCTAGTGGCTTTGCTACAGTTTCTTTAGAATAGAAAGATAATTTAGGTCACAAATATAGATTGGTGTATTTATGGTTGTATAATGCCACCCATATTTTTCATTGAGAACTGTGGTATTAATTATCAGGTTATTACTTTGAAATATTGTTTAGTTTTCAAGACATTGTGATAAAAGTATAATATTAAGATGTGACTAAAATTTTTGTAATATTAGAATGAATTCCGATGTTTATTTTAATATATCATGGGTAAATATCATAGAAACGTTCCACAAAATAAAAATTATATTGCAATCGGCACATTTGTAATTGCTTTATTAAAAAATAATTATCTGAATTATAATTAGAATGATTTTAATTGAATTATTTTATGGAAAAGCAGCTAATGTATCGTCTGTCAATTAACAATTTCCCTGTCCGCGAAACGAACATAATATTAAACAATTAAAAAGTTGTTTATACAATATCATATACCCCTACATTTCCAGTTAAAATTCATTGTTTTTATAGAATATTCAATTAAACTATGCAATGTAGCAATAAACTTATGTAGATAGATATATTCAAGAATATTAGTTTTATGTATTGTAATAGATCGACTCGACCGGGTATGGACCACGCTCTCACAGAATACCAGCGTGAAATAGAAGCTTAATGCTGCTGTGTTTCGTATGGTGAGTGTAGAGAACCGGAGACCCTTTTTACTGGTGATAATTACTGGTGGCACTCCATCTTAGTCCCTACGGGTGATAACGCATCTGCATTTTACTATTAATTAATTTAAGACGAGAGTATTTTTATTTGATATATTTTAGATTTTTGCCTAAGAAATTATTGTGTAGAGACTTACATACAAAAATGTAAACATGTACACATGTGAACGAAACGAAATTTCTTTACAAAAGATCATTCTTCTTTTATTCTTTATTTTACATTTTACATAAGTAGGTTAAATAAGGCTTACGCAAAAAACGCTACAAGAAAACAGGACATTTTTTTAAATACGATTTCTTCACTATATCGGTAAAGAAGCCCTACTTCAATAATTAAATAAATTACATAATTAAGGAGTTTTTACAACCTGACTCGTATTATCAAGTTTGTTTGAAAGATTTAACAATGGGTGGGCAACTTTGTCACTAGCATATCCTTTGTTCCTGACAACAAAATAAGAGAAGCAAATATTACTCTGAGTATTGTGTATCTGAGGAGTCAATTCGTAATATTCAATATTTAAATTAGCTATCCGAAAACTCAATTTATATTACACGGGATAACCAAACATTTTTAAATATTCAAAAAAAATTCTCGGTTTTCATGAAATATGCGCAAAAATGAAGTTCATATAAATTAACCCAGTTATAAAAGACTGAATATTTTCTTAATTTAATTTTTTAACTGGAAATACTTTATCTACTACATTCAAACTACCTATACTTTTTGAGATTCCTACATTATAAGCATTAAGATTGTACCTCGGTGGGCTGTTAGCATCAGCTGGTTACTTTAGAAAAGCTACAGCTCCCTTAAGGGCCTTTACAAAGCAGTCTACCTTTTTATCTCAGTTAAAAGCTGTCTTCAAGGCATTCTGGAAGATATACAAATACGCCCGCATTAAATTGTAATGAGAGGTTAAGTTTAGCACTATCTCGAAGTTAATAGCAAAATCGTTGCTTCTTTTTAGTAGCATGGAGTACATAATATGAACAATATTCAACCTGTACAATATTTTTTTTAACCGCTAAGTCACATAGTGGCGGTGTAAGAATGTCTACTACCCCATATCATCTCGTGGGTGTCGTGAGAGGCAACACAGGAAAACAAATAAGGATATGAGTAGCAGCGTTTTTCTAATAAAGACTTAAAATAAAAAACTGCAGTTGCCGACCCCATTACCAAGCGTGACAACTATGGCAAATATAGATCCCCCATTATTTGGGGGATCTGTGTTTAGCAATGGACTTTAATAGGCTGTAACATTTAAGTAACTTAGCTGATTAAATAAATTGGTTATCGACGATACAGAATCTACTTTGTTCTGAAGATTTGTAGTGTTGTGTAGCAAAGTGGTTCAACTACACTGACGATGTTCTGTCTCTTGATAAAAGAACATCTAGAGTTCTTACAACAAAGAGTACTTTTTGTCGGGCTCTGTGAGAATAAGCAAATTTTCTCTGGGATACAAACAAGCACAAAGGATACAAAAAAGCATTTACATTTTAAAATTAACATTTACATATTTACATTAATCGTAAAAAGTTGTTAATTTTTGACGACTATAGTACTAAAATAGATTTTTCAGGCAATCGCATCTCATAGTAGCTGGTTGAGTCTCTACAGCACGGAGATTTGTTTGAGTGACATGTGAAACACTTAGTTTAGGTGACTTTCTCTCTGTCTATCTCTCTCTTTCTATCTGTTATTCCGTGGTGCACTAAATAAAGTAAAAAAGAAACCCAAAAAAATTATGCTAATAATATTTAGAAATTATTATTTTTTTCAATTTTTGAAGTCTGTTCTACTATTAAAACATAAGTTTCTAATCTTTTCTAAAACCACTCAAAAATAAACGGAGGGCTAAAATAACGTCTGCACATCACGTGTTTATTGATGATAAAATCTAAGGTGTGTGAAGCTCACATTTTGTCGTTATTGCGTATAGTAATAAACGCAGTAGTAAAAAGGGTCAAAGTTTATTGTGTCGATAAGTGACAAAGAGAATTTATGTGTTTACTTCGTAAGAGGGGAGTTTTGGCGAATATGTTTTCTCCTTTTTCTTTGCTTTTTGAATGTCTGTTCTATATAATGTTTATCTCTTTTATGTTGTAATGATTTTTCCCACATAAATTAATCAGGTTAGTGAGATGTGATAAAAAGCATCATCAATTACGTGATTGAGCCATTTGAGTATATTTGAATTGTAGCATGAATGGTTCGGTTCGACCAAGGAAGGACTATGCTCTCATAGAATGTCGGCATACAGTAGAAGCTTCGTGTTGCCGTATTTTGTATGGCGAGTGAAGAGAAACGGAAACCCTTTTCACTGGGAACGAGGCATTCCATTTTAGTTCAGTGATGACAACTCATCTGCATTTTAATTTTTAATCGAGAATACATCTAGAAATCTATGGGCCACAGCAATCACTTACCATCATGCGGACTATTGAATTACTTGAGTCAAATTCACCATCCTTACAGCCCTTCACAAGTCCACTGCTGAACATAGGCTCCACCTAAGCACACAATCCTTAGACGCACGCATCCATTAATTTGCTGCTCGTCGTCACTCCGTCTAGTAGGTTGTGGCTAAAAAACTTGGTTGTTCCTTAAACATATGGCTGAACTCTGAAACTCTGTCCGCTAAACGCGATTAAATTCGTAAAAGTAAAGTAAAGTAAAGTTACAGCCTATATATGTCCCACTGCTGGGCACAGGCCTTCCCTCATTTCTGAGAGGGTTTTAGGGCAATGAAGTGTCCGCCGCGCTGACCCAATGCGTGTTGGCGAACTTCACATGTTTTCGAAATATTTTCTTCTTATTCATCAGACATGGAGGTTTCCTCGTGATGTATTCCTTCACCGCCACGCACGTGGTAAATCAGCACTTAAAATTGCAATTAACAAAAAAATTCATTGTTGCCCGCGGGGATCGAATCCGGGTTACTCACGTTCTGTTATATTTAGAGCGAGCGTTCACCATCTGAGCCACCACGGCTCTAAATTCGTAAAATTTATTTTATTCTTTGTGTAGTATTCGCGTAAATTTGAGTAATAATAACTAACCACAAATATAACGTTTTACAAAATATACTAATTATCAGAGTAAAATTTGCAATGAAAAAGTTTTTTGAACAAACACCATGATGTTAAATGGATGCTGTGGCCCATAGATATCTACATTTATCTTCAATTAAAAATCAAAATTCAGATACGTTGCCAGCCTGGAGGACTGAGATGGAATGCCTCGTTTCCAGTAAAAGGGGGCTCTACACTCACCATACGAAATTTAACACCTTACCGTGGTCTTACCCCGGTCGAGCCGACCCATTCGTGCTGCAACCACAATATGCTGCAGCATGGCTCTACCACGTAAAAGTTTTCGAAAATATGTTTCTAAATAAAACAACTTCACATCGAATTCGTGTAAAATAAAATTATTTTTATAAACTAACTCACTTTGTTATCGTTACGAAAAACCTCTATTTCACGGGGTAGACTTTTTTCAATTTTCATTAAAATAAAGGAAATGCTCCTTGAATTCTAAAAGGAGAACGTCGGCGAACTTGTCGCACAGGTAACTGTTAGAAAAAGGCATAAAGAAAGAAAAAGAGGTGTAACATTCGTGCAGGGATCATGAAACGTGCTCTAAAAACTGATCTCAATGCGACTTTTTCATTTACAGAAGCGAAGGGAGCGCCGAGCCGATTATAGGGTGGGCGTTTCCCTACCTTTAAAACCTTTCTGTAAAATTACCGTGAAAGTGCACGCGTTTTGTTGATTTATTTCTGCCACAAATTGCGTTGGGTATTTTAGCTTAAACGTGAATTGGAAAGTACTCCTTAATTTTTTAATTTCAGAATTACTAAAGCCACGCTTATATTACACCATCGTAAAAATATATATTCCTGTTGTTTTTCGTATCGTTCACGACGAATTTCAAAGACTTGTAGCCGTATTTTTTCATAAAACTAGAGTGATAAACGAACTTATTGTCTACCTGATCATCATCATTCATCATCATCATTACAGCCCTTCACAAGTCCACTGCTGAACATAGGCCTCCCCCAAGTAATGCCACAAAGCACGGTCCTGAGCCACCTGCATCCATCGACTTCCTGCATATCTTACCAGGTCGTCACTCCATCTAGTGGGGGGTCGCCCTACACTACGCCTACCGGTACGAGGCTGCCACTCGAGAACCTTTCTTCCCCATCGGTTATCGGTTCTTCGAGCTATATGGCCGGCCCATTGCCACTTCAGCTTACTAATCCGTTGGGCTATGTCGGTCACTCTGGTTTTACTGCGGATATCCTCATTTCTGAGTCTATCACGCAGAGAAACTCGAGCATAGCCCTCTCCATAGCTCGCTGAGCGACCTTGAGCGTCCTAAAACGGCCAGCAGTGAAGGACCACGTCTCAGATCCGTAAGTCATCACTGGCAACACGCACTGGTTGTACAATTTAGTTTTTAGAGATTGAGGTATACCTGACGAGAAGATATGTCGTAATTTCCCGAACGCTGCCCAGCCGAGTTGAATCCGTCGATTGACCTCTCGGTCGAAGTTGGACTTACCTAGTCGGACTATTTGTCCCAGGTAAACATACTCGTCAACAACTTCGAGCATAGTGCTCCTAACAACTACCGGCATAGGTGTGACATGGACATTAAACATGATCTTTGTTTTGTCCATGTTCATCTTAAGACCTATCCGTTGAGAGGCACTATTGAGGTCATTGAGCATAGTGCTTAAGTCCTCCAGCGATTCTGCCATAAGGACTATATCGTCGGCAAATCGAAGGTTAGTGATGTACTCGCCATTGATGTTAATACCGTATCATGTCCAGTCCAGTAGCTTGAAAACGTCTTCCAAAGCAGCGGTGAAGAGTTTCGGGGATATAACGTCACCCTGTCTTACACCTCTCTGCAGTTGAATAGGTTTCGAGCTCTGGTTCTGTACTCGGATAGCCATCGTAGCCCTACTGTACAAACAATTCAGCACTTCGATATACCGACAGTCAACTTGGCACCGCTGAAGGGACTGCAGCACTGCCCAAATTTCGACGGAATCAAAGGCTTTCTCATAGTCCACATACGCCAGGCAAAGTGGCAAATTGTACTCTTCAGTCTTCTGTACAATCTGCCGCAGGGTATGTATGTGGTCTATGGTACTGAACCCTTTTCGGAAACCGGCTTGTTCGGGAGGCTGGAAGTCGTCGAGTCTGCGTGCAAGACGATTCGTAATGACTCTCGAAAACAGCACGTAGACGCGGCTCAGAAGGGAAATCGGTCTGTAGTTCTTCAAGAGAGCGTTGTCGTCTTTCTTAAAGAACAAGACCACCGCACTTCTGCTCCACGCCTCTGGAGTAATGCCACCATGGAGGACGGAATTGAAGAGCTTCTGAAGGACTTCCAGTACCGGTGTTCCACCCGCTTTCAGAAGCTCCGCTGTAATTCCATCCTCGCCTGGGGCCCTGCCGCTTTTAAGGTGCTGGAGAGCCATACTAATCTCGCTTAGACTGACGTCCGGGATATCATCGGAATAGTGTCGGATAAGACTTGCTATTGGATCGTTACTCACACTTGCGTGTGGCTCCAACGATGATGTGTACAGCTGCCCATAGAACCTCTCAATCTCACTCAACATCTCAGGTGTCCCGGAAACGATGCTGCCACATTCAGTCTTCAGCTTTGACAGTTGGCTCTTTCTGGCAGACAGATCTCTGGCAAAGACTTTGGAGCCCTGGTTCCGCTCGATCGCTTCTTTAATACGAGCAGTATTAAAGTTGCGTAAGTCTCGCCGCATGCATTTGGAGATCTGTCTGTTCAGTTGCCTGTATGCTGTCAAATCTGTTGACGATTGCAGCCTCATCTCCCGTCTAACAGCCATGAGATTAAGAGTGTGATCGGAGAGTTTTTGTGTTCTTCTGCGGTGGGTCTTGCAAAACTTAGCTCCGACCGCATGGATAGTCTACCTGATAGTAAGTAGTTATTGTAGTCCATGGGCGGCTAACTTCAAATAAGATCGGCTACAGATGCGTCATCACCTCTGGGGACTAGTATTTGCACAGAAATAGGTAAGAGGATGGTAGGTACGATCCTAGAGATATGTGGTATATTAGGTTAGGTTTTTTTTTATGATTTCCGCCGGAGGGTACACCCCCACCGACGGGAGAATATTGTCAGAGTTCACAGATAAGTTTCGTTTTTAAAACATTTTTATATAACTTTTACACGCATGGAGCTGGTTGCTCGTTACTGCGATTTGGTACAACATAACGCGCTTTTCTTCTCTACATATTACTATAATTCTTAATATTTTTTTTACTATTATACATGGATTTTGTTCGGATAAAATATCATTAGCTACTGAAAGAAGATACATAAAATGAAAATAATGTAATGAATTTAAATAAAAACTAAAAACAAAAATAGTCCATTTCAATATTATATATGTCTCTAAATAATAAAAACTGTAAATAATCTTATAATATAAAACAAAAGTAAATATTAGTCTTATCACTAAAATAGAAGAGTAGATAAGAAGTAAACTTAAAGAAATAAATACACAGAATAATCTTTAATTTAGGTTATGTATATTAGGAAATGTAAAAAAAAAACTGGAAAAAAACTAACGCCACCCGTGACCATCCGCTACAACAAAGCCTACATGCGTTTGTTTTCTCTGAGTGGAATTCCACCGTTAACTTAAATGAATTTGACATAGTTGAATTCATTGCAGATTGTTTTAATATTTATTTCATTTATAACTTGGCTGGTTTACTTATATTATAATTTGTCTTTGTTTTATATCGCTTAAGAGGGCATATGCGTTTCGCGTCGAAAACTACCTGTTTTATGGTTTTTCCAAAGGCGATATCGTAACGACGTGAGGAGATTATTTGCTGAAAATTAGGGCTTTAGAAAGATGAAGTATTTATTTAGTACATAGCAGTGCAAAATCATAGTTTTTAATGACGGTTTTTTAGGGCGAAGACAATCCCTTCACTGTGTTTTACGAAAATATGCATCAGAGTTATCTTTCAGGTTGAATACAACCATTATTATAAGCTAAAATACTTTATTTTAAGCGTTATTATAATGAAATATATAGTCTTTTAGGGTATAGCAAAACCTAAATTACGATAATATTTCCATTTAATATTATAAAATAATATTATAAAATCACCAAAACTGTCTACTTCAATGTAATTTTTTTCATGTATTTGCTTATAAACATATCTATTTTAATTATTTTATCAAAATACATGTAATGTTAAATATACAAAAAAAATTTTAGCTCGTTTTATTTTGTCAATTATTTTATATAATTATTTTAAAAATACTATAAAACATCATGCGCAGAGGCAGTTCGACTGCGCCCTCCTTTCTGCCAAGGAGGGTCGCGTTCGTATACGGCTTAGAGATCTCTAGTCAGATCGTTAAGCCAATTACCAAAAGGTTGAGTTTAGTGGGTAAAAGTCTCCACATAACCACGCAGCCGGCTGCGTGGTATGCTATGAGCATTCTCAACCTCCCTCCCCCGCTTCCGGAGGGTTGCCCATATTTGCTTCGGGCGCAAAAAAAAAAAGGCAGTTCGATTCAGTACGCTCCGAGTAATCCCAACGACAGGATGTATTACTTTTTCTCACCGACACCGCGCGATCGCGTTGATACACCGATAGGGCTCTACTACACCATACTATAACTAGATACCTATAGCACCATCGAACATTTTAAACGATTCACTTTTATAAGCGATATTTTTGGTAGTAAGTAATTTTGAAATATGTTTATGATTGTAATATTTAAATATTAAATGATGTCTTAAATTATACGTTTCCGAAATCTGTGACTTTGTTCACAAAAATAGCAATTTATTTGAAAAACATAACAATGTTGTAATTAGGACTAGTAGAAACATACATAAATTGTGTGTATCAAAGCAAAGATTACCACTCTTCTCAAAAAATGTATATTGAAAAAAAAACTTTAAAATTAAAAAAGTTGAATATCTTTTAAAATAAATATTTTATTACTCAATAAATGAATTAAAACTAAAAATATTATGAATTGATTGATATCATCGTTTTATATAGATTTAGTTTCCATAAGTATTTCTGCAAGTATTTTTATGTTATAAAATAATTAATGTCTTGATTTTCTAATATATAGAAAAATAATCTATCTGAAAATATTTGTACGCCGGAAAAGGCAGAATATTTAGGATTGAAAACATTGATGAAAATCAGCTCAAGCCTAAACCTGCTCGGGGCAAATGGAGCAATAAGTCAGAGGCGCCCCCTGCCACGTTTTCCGTGAATTCCTGCAACATCAGGGAATTTCATTTAAATCTTAACGCCATCCATTATCATCTGGAAATGGCGAAGCCAGCCTTGATCTTTCTAACAAAGACACAGGTGTACTCTACGGCTGATACTTCGTATCTCTCTTACATTAGTTACAAATTAGAACACCCCTTTGTGTTCCGGTAGGAGTTTGGGTGTACGTCAAAGAGGACATCTGTTTTTGACGCCTCGGGAGCCGTGAAGGTCCCGACTTGTCCATTTTATGGCTGCGCTTAGACAGCGACGACGATCCCCGCGACTACGGGTGCCTCTATAGGTCTCATTGCGGTAAAGCCGACACAGACCGACTCATCGACCACGTCCAGATAGCTGCAGACTCCGTAGTACAATAGGTCCTATCCGCGAGATTGTGATGCTTGGTGATCGCCCAGCACGCTGAATGGCTTGGTTCTCGTTTAACCGATCATGTGGGTAGATCTTTTTATGACTTTGGCATATGGTCTTACCTCACCTAAGCGGATCCCAGATGTGGAAGATCATGTACCTTCCATGTTTGATTTTATGCTGACCTCTCATCCGGACATATCAGGTCTCCGTCAATGCCCCTCTTGGCTCCTCAGCCAATTTTCTGATCCGGAGTACAGTACTACTCACGTTCCCATCGCGGTTGCGTACTGCAGGTTGCCGCCGTGTTTGGCATTATATATCAGCCGATTGAGACGTGATGCGATCTTTTCTTGCATCCTACCCTAGAAGGCGGGTTTGCTTCTCCCCGGATGATTCCAGCGTTGTTGCAGATTCTGTCACCAATGTGGTTCTACAAGGTTTTCTTTCTCGTACAACTTCTTTATGGGATCGACTATCATTAGAGGTTTTTCCGGACCAATATTACTTAGAGACCTTCAAGAAAGGAGTTACTCCTTTTTAAAAGATCGGCAACACATCTGCAATTCCCCTGGTGTTGCTGTTGTTCAAGAGCGGTGGTAATTACTTACCATCTGTTGAGCCGTATGCTCGTTTGCCCCTCTCCTATAAAAAAGTTATTCTACGCAATTGTTACTTCGAAAGACATTAACATGATAGTTTGTTTTAGCCTCCTTATAAAATTTATTTTAATACATTTAAGACAAAATACACATAACAAAAATGAAACAAGTGTTCCTTTGTGAAACGATAATACCCGCCCTCTATTAACTATGACTAAGGTGCCCATAAAATGGAATTTTATTTCTAAAGTTAAACGCTGAAAGGTTATATAATATTAAGCATATGGACTACACACAATTTGAAGATATGTCGTAAAATCCGCGTAACTTCGGTCATTCAACTTTACGGCACGTTTCATGTTCTGGGGTTATTCTTAATTCTTTAGAACGTTACGTGCTTTTTTGTCAACTTTACGACCGTAATTAGGCAATTTGCTCGTGTCCACTCAGCTGTATATTTTTAATGTTATTTTACTAAAGAAAAAATTTCGCGTTTATATTAAATATTTTATAGAATACGCATTTTAACTTGCATGTTTCTATATGAATAATGATTAGTTTTACTATTTTTTAATATAATAAAATAGAAACAAAACTATCATTTCTTTTCTTACCTAGAAACCTCTTTGGGTTGGTACAAACCTTTAACTGAAAAAACCAACATGTCTGAGAGATTAAAAATTTTTCGAGGATATCTGTGATGTACATAACGATGGTAACGCGGCAGATTTTTTCTCTGGTCCAAAACCACTTCCAAAATAGCGAAAAATTTGGCAAATGTAATTTGTTTTGGGCAGACTGTTACAAAATCTACCCAATATTGAGACATGTTGCATAGATTGGTACATAACAATTTTTGGATAAACCTCCATAAATTTGTTCAAATTTATAAAACTTGTAAAATTCTGTGCTTCGATTGTTTAAAAATGTTAACACAACGTTACATTACACAACGTTACATTACACAAGTTACATACAGCAAGGCGTGGCCCGGTACAGTACTATGATAAAATTGTTAATTTAAAAAATATTCTCGCACAATACGCATTTGTTTTCACTATTTGAAAGTCTATAATGGAACTTAAATTCCGCGGTAGTTATCTTTCCGAAATATGAGAAAATTTTCTGTGAGACAGCTTGGGACTTTCATACTACTTAGGACTGTCACTAGCCGTTACAATAGTATATACTGGCGAGTCGTTACAACTTTGACGTAGGTAACATCGCGGGCAAAAAACCAATAGATAAAAAAATTACAAAAGTTTATTTCATATTCCTATATTATGATCCGGTTCTGAGCTATGTCCAAAATTTCAATTCTCTGGCTCATCTGGGAGAGACATAATAAAAACGTATTAAATTCAAACATCATAATTCCCGGACGGATTCTTAAATATTGTAAAAATATCACAAGTCTAATGTAAAAAACAAATTAATATTTGATTTATGTACCAAACACCAAACATACATACTACGCACACTGCACCATAGATTTAGACTGAACTGTCTAAAACCAAATTGAGCTAGCTATTAAGTTTACATTTCGATATAGAAGCAGGTAATTGAAACGTACTGCAATTTATTGAGACACATTTTACTTATTTTGGCACGGACTTATGCTTTTGACGGAGATAATATTTCCCGTGTGATGAGTTCCGTGAGAGCTAAGATGGCGGATAATTGGTGGAAGAGAAAATTCATGCCTTTTTCCTTTTCCTCGATGGAATGAATAAAATAACTCCACAAGATTGATTTTATGAAAAATCGTTTTGGCGTCTCTACATCTCTTTTATTATATACATATATTTTTTTTAATAGAATAAGGGTTACAAACGAGCACACAGCCCACCTGAAGTAAGTGGATGCAGTTATCCATAGACATCTACATTTATCCTCAATTAAGAATGAAAATGCGGATGCGATGGCACTCCTGAGAACTAAGATGGGCCCTATTTCCATAAAATAGGGACTCCTAGTATTCTTCTACAAACATTTTCGAATTAAAAGTAAGCTAACATGAAAAATTTACACGAGTGATATTATTAACAAGAAATTATAACAGATGGTATTAACGTTATTAAAATAACAGCAGCTGATATTTTCTTCCGGTCACGTAGCGAGCGAGTGGACTGAATTGTGGTTGCTCATCGTTTCTTGGATTTCGGCCAAGCTCATCTAGTCTCTAAAAGGTGCTTAGTCGCCAGTATATCACGTGAGGAAATCGTTAAAATCAGTTACAAATATACTTAGTATGTAATTATAATCGATTTATACTACAACATCATATATTATAGCTAAAATATTGTTTTACTCATAATGATTTCTTAAATTTACGCGAACACTACCCATTGTATAAAACTATATATATATATATATATATATATATATATATATATATATATATATATATAAAAATGTAGGCCGTGTAGTGGCGGTTGAGAATATCCACTACCCCATATCTTCCCGTGGGTGTCGTAAAAGGCGACAGAGGGACACAGAAAGGAGATGGGCAGCAGCATCTTCCTGATAACAACAATAACATAATAAAAAAACTACGGTTGCCAACCCGCTCGCCAAGCGTGGCAACTATGGCAAATATCCCCCCATGAGCAACGACACAAATAAACGGCCCCCAGTCCCCGGCGGCCCCGCTATTCCTGGCTACGGTGGCGACCATGGTAACGGCGGGGCAGGGGGTGCTAAGAATCTCCGGTGGAAGTTCGGTTGCCACCTACGACGACTCGACCTGGCAACATATAACGCACGCACCCTGAGGACTGACGAGAAGATACTGGAGCTGGAAGAAGAGGTAGACAAATGCGCTGGCATATTATTGGATTATCTGGAGGTCCGAAGAAGAGGGGGAGGACACGGTAATCCTCGAGTCCGGCAACTTGTTCTATCACCGGGAGGGCGACCATCTGTCCCAAGGAGGTGTCGGATTTATCGTCCACAAGTATCTCGTCAACAACGTTGTAAAGATTGGGAGTGTGTCGACGAGGATCGCGTACCTGATACTCAGAATCACCAAACGGTATTCGCTGAAGGTCATACAGGTCTACGCACCAACCTTGGCACATCCCGATGAGGAGGTGAAGGAAATGTGATGGATATTTCTAGAGCCATGCATTCCTCCAAAACCCACTACACGGTGTTGATGGGAGACTTCAACGCAAAACTAGGTACAAGAGAAGGCGGTGAGCTGAAGTTAGGGGAAATTTGGAGTAGGGCAACGGAAGGGCCCTACGAAGGGGCCAGCAGCTGGCCGACTTTATGGAGAAAGAGGGACTCTTTATGAAGAACTCTTTCTTCCAGAAGCGGCCCCACAGGAAGTGGACCTGGTCGAGCCCCGACGGTTCGACAAAAATGAGATTGACTTAATTATGACGACCAGACGCCAACTGTTCAGTGATGTCTCAGTGATTGCAAGGGTGAAAACTGACAGCGATCACCGAATGTGAGGCACACTGAACCTAAACGTTAAGTTGGAGAGGTCTCGTCTAATGAAGTCAACGCTCCGTCCCCCTCGCGCTCTAATCCAGAATCCCGAGACTTTTCAGCTCGAGTTACGTAACCGCTTGCAGTGCCTTGAAGATTGCAATGCAGTGGACGATATGAATGACAAGCTCGTGGTAACTGTCCATGCGGTCGGAGCTAAGTTCTGCAAGACCCACCGCAGAAGAACACAAAAACTCTCCGATCACACTCTTAATCTCATGGCTGTTAGACGGGAGATGAGGCTGCAATAGTCAACAGATTTGACAGCATACAGGCAACTGTACAGACAGATCTCCGAATGCATGCGGCGAGACTTACGCAACTTTAATACTGCTCGTATTAAAGAAGCGATCGAGCGGAACCAGGGCTCCAAAGTCTTTGCCAGAGATCTGTCTGCCAGAAAGAGCCAACTGTCAAAGCTGAAGACTGAGTGTGGCAGCATCGTTTCCGGGACACCTGAAATTTTGAGTGAGATTGAGAGGTTCTATGGGCAGCTGTACACATCATCGTTGGAGCCACACGCAAGTGTGAGTAACGATACAAGAGCAAGTCTTACCCGACACTATTCCGATGATATCCCGGACGTCAGTCTGAGCGAGATTAGAATGGCTCTCCAGCACCTTAAAAACGGCAGGGCTCCAGGCGAGGATGGAATTACAGCGGAGCTTCTGAAAGCGTGTGGAACACCGGTACTTGAAGTCCTTCAGAAGGTCTTCAATTCCGTCCTCCATGGTGGCACTACTCCGGAGACGTGGAGCAGAAGTGCGGTGGTCTTGTTCTTTAAGAAAGGCGACAACGCTCTCTTGAAGAACTACAGACCGATTTCCCTTCTGAGCCGCGTCTACGTGCTGTTTTCGAGAGTCATTACGAATCGTCTCGCACGCAGACTCGACGACTTCCAGCCTCCCGAACAAGCCGGTTTCCGAAAAGGCTTCAGTACCATAGACCACATACATACACTGCGGCATGATTGTACAGAAGACCGAAGAGTACAATCTGCCACTTTGCCTGACGTATGTGGGCTATTAGAAAGCCTTTGATTCCGTCGAAATTTGGGCTGTGCTACAGTCCCTTCAGCGGTGCCAAGTTGACTGTCGGTATATCGAGGTGCTGAAGTGTTTATACAGTAGGGCTACGATGGCTATCCGAGTACAGAACCAGAGTTCGAAACCTATCCAACTGCAGAGAGGTGTAAGACAGGGTGACGTTATATCCCCGAAACTCTTCACCGCTGCGTTGGAAGACGTTTTCAAGCTACTGGACCGGAAAGGATACGGTATTAACATCAATGGCGAGTACATCACTCACCTTCGATTTGCCGACGATATAGTCCTTATGGCAGAATCGCTGGAGGACCTTAGCACTATGCTCTATGACCTCAATGGTGTCTCCCAACGGATAGGTCTTAAGATGAACATGGACAAAACAAAGATTATGATCAATGTCCATGTCCACCTATGCCGGTAGTTGTGGGGAGCACTATGCTCGAAGTTGTTGACGAGTACGTTTACCTGGGACAAATAGTTCGACTAGGTAAGTCCAACTTCGACCGAGAGGTCAATCGACGGATTCAACTCGGCTGGGCAGCGGTCGGGAAATTACGCCACATCTTCTCGTCAGGTATACCTCAATCTCTGAAAACTAAAGTGTACAACTAGTGCGTGTTGTCAGTGACGACTTACGGATCGGAGACGTGGTCCTTCACTGCTGGCCGTATGAGGACGCTCATGCTATGCGAGAGCTATGGAGAGGGCTATGCTCGGAGTTTCTCTGCGTGATAGACTCAGAAATGAGGATATCCGCAGTAAAACCAGAGTGACCGACATAGCCCAACGGATTAGTAAGCTGAAGTGGCAATGGGCCGGCCATATAGCTCGAAGAACCGATAACCGATGGGGAAGAAAGGTTCTCGAGTGGCAGCCTCGTACCGGTAGGCGTAGTGTAGGGCGACACCCCAATATATATATATATATATATATATATATATATATATATATATATATATACTTTATATATACCTGGAATAGAGTTGCTAGTTGATTCCGTGGTACAGAGACGTCTATGGTGGATTTGTCGAACTAAACGGATAATATATCTATCTATAAATATATTCTATATATAATACAGCCCCATTCCTGGTGTACTGATTATTTTTAACGAATTTTACAAGATCACATAATTCCGCAACTATATGTACAAACCTAGTTAGTTGCAGAATTATGTGATCCAAGGTAAATCATAAAAAATAAAACTCAACTTAAAAATCATCTTTATTCAGGCAATTTACACCCGTAACGAGTAAAATCAATGAATTAAAAATTAAGCAATCTACACAATTTTAGAAATAAATAAATAAATGTCGATCCGTCAATAAACATCAAAGTAACAATTTTAAAATAATAAATCCAACATAAGTAGGCATCAATCATAAGTAGGCAGTAATGACAGCTTATAAAATAAATTAATCGAAATAAAATAAAATAAAATTTAGTTTATTTACCTAAGATTTTGGTATTTAAAATAATAAAGCAACTTATCTACACACAACAACACAAAAGTTATAAGAAAAATAAAATACGATGCAGAAATTACAAAAAATTTTGTACAAAAGACAAAAAATTGGCAATTTTTATAAAAAAATTAAATATCCAATATCTTGAAAACGGTTAAGTTTGATGTATAGTATTTCATAGTCGAAACAGTCGGTGATGACGCAAACTACCACCCCCTAAAGGATCTAGGTCGACTTTACCTTTAACCCTGTATATATATTTCAATATTTATCTACTATGTTCCACTTGGCATGAACATTTGATGTTCCCTGGTCACATACAGTAGCAAGGACTTTAAATCTAGACTCCTTCAATCTTCTTATATTTCTCTTAATCATTAAGGCTAATTCAGCTTTTTTGTACTGCCAGCACAAAATGAATATGATATCGGCTATTTATAGTTTTTTAGAATACCTATTCTAATTTCTGTCCTCACTACATCACCATTGTCAATTAAACCTGTAATTTTTTCTGTCATAACCAATATGTGGTGCTAAGACCATTTCATCAAAAACCAGTGTACATAATTTATCAATGGCTTTCATTTTAGATGCTTGCTTCTTAAGTTGGTAAAATATGTTTTCTTTTAACAAGCAAGCTTAGATACCATCCTGCTTAAGATTAAATGTGGATGGCAGAACAAATATCTTTTGCAGCATCCTGTAGGCTCTTGACTCACGTTTAAAATAATGTAATGCCATCACTTTTTCATCAGGTGTCAATCGTCTGCCATTTTGTGTTTACCACATTCTCGAAATTGTAACATCATAAAAATTGTTGCCATTGAGGTAAAACTTTTAATCGCTTTCAAGAAAGTAGTATTTTCTGATAGATTCATTTCTTTCTTCAGTTTTGTCTTTTTTGTTCTTTCTTATTTCTCATTTGCTATATTCAAGCTTTTAAGTTTCTTTTCTAACACAGTAATTCTTGTACTAATTTGAGTCCTTTTGGGCTTAGTCACCTTCAATCCTGAAATTAAAATGACAAAACATAGTAGATAAATATTGAAATATATAATATGATAGGGTTATAGGTTAAGTCAACCTAGATCATTTAGCGGGTTATAGTTTGCATCATTACCGATTGTTTGAACTAAGAAACATCATACACCAAACTTAACCGTTTTCAAGATATTTAAATTTTAGTGATGCAATAGTGGAGTACTTGTACAGGCGGAACATTATGAAATATAATGGTAAAAGTGATAAAATATGTTTACTTATTAAAGTAATTATTAAAGTTAAAATTTTGGTGTTTTATTCGGTTCAAGTGTGAGCTCGGGATTTGGGGCACACCAACTCAGATAGATATGGTTAGAAGTATTTGTGGTTATATTTTTATAAACCAGCCAGAAATAGCGGGTGCTCCATCAACTAAACTTTGGTATTGTTTCGGTGAAGAGGGGTCACGCCCCTTCCCGACTACCTATTAAGGTGATTTTTCTTATAAATTATTTAATAAAATTTTGATCTTTAATATTTAATATAAAAATACTATGCATCTTCGGCGGGGGAACAGGTGGGTGGCGAATCTACCCCTATCCAACTCCCTGCCCCCCACCCCGCAACCTCCTATTAAAGCGACTTGATACTAAACCTTTACCAGAATCAGCGCAAAACCCAGTGGGAATTTTTATAAAATAAAATTAATTTAAAATATATTATCCTCAATTTCATTTATACAATAAAATAAATTTTAACTTACTGGATGATTGAGCAGTAGTTGTCTCTTGTACATAACTTGATGTTGAGCCAATTTTTTGTGTATAGCTTGTTTTAAGAGTATTATTTTTATTTGTAACTTCAGCTAAGGGTGGCCTTTTAGCAACAGCACCTGTAAAATCAATATTTAAAATGAATGATTATATTCTACTTCAAATATATTGACAACTTAGCAATAGTTCAAAGAGAAATGTGAACTGACGGCTCTAACAAAAATTCTAACCTGCTTGGGTTTATTCATTGCAAAGATTAGTTTCTCTACTACCAATCAGCAAAAAACTACAGCATACATATATTGACCATGTAGCAAATGAATGACTAAGACTGAAGGACTACCAACATCTTCCAAGAGACAATATCAAACAACAAATACCACAAGTAGCATAACAAAACAAAACAAATAAAAATGAAGCTAAAAGTTACACATTCCATTTTACTAAAATAGAAGTTTATTATTAGTATTAGTTGCACTATAGAACACCTGTGAAAAAAATATGCTAAGTACTATAATGTAAATTATGGATCTTACAGCAATGTCGAATCAAAAAAAAAAAAATTCCATAAAATTGCTTTGCATGTCATACATAATATTTTGTCAACATGGAAGTTGAAAATTAGTATTATAAGAACATAGTTCAACAATGATTCAAAATTTATACATATACTATACTAACAATACAATAAATTGTTCATGTTTGATAGTAAACTTTAACATTCATTATATTAAGAATAGATCATTACATCAATGTTAATGCAAATCTTTACTAACATATCATATTATGCAATGTTGGTATTGCAATATTACTTAACATTTTACTCCTGGTCCAGTACTTGGATTCAAAATGTGTATGATAAATTATTCGGTACTTAAACACATATCATCTAAGCACAGAAGGTTTCCACCAACTGCTTGAACCCATGTACACAAACGTGTTGGATCTTTTGCAGAATTCGGAAATTTATGAAGTATAAAGCCATCTTCACCTACAATTTTTTTTTAATATTTTAGAAGTGTTTTTGAAAAGTGTAATGACAGTAGTATAAGTAGTAGTTTTATAAGTATACATAGAAAAGTATTGGCTCTAGGGGTGAAAAGGTGATGCAGAACTCTTAGGATAGCTGCGTCTGCGCTAGGAATCACATTGTTGCTCAAGGTGACACTGACTTATATATGAAATAGAAAGAGAAATAATATATTGACTGGTAGAAACTGTAAATAATTAGATTTACTCATGGCTTTTAGTACACAAATTTTATCCGCGGCTATCACTAAACTATAGGTACGAACTATGTCCGAAGGAGAGATAATCGAAGTCCCTTTCACGTGCGTGGGTCACTGTAAATTGTGCGTGGGTCAAAGATAATTGGAGTCCAAGAATAGCCAAGTCGTAAGAAAATATAGGAAAAATATCAAAAATACAAATTATTCAAAGCACAATACGTTACGCCAGCAAAACAAAATGCCAATGTCAAATTCAAAAACAAACAAAATGGTGGTAGTGAGCTAGCGAGTGATCATGTTTAGAAATTAAAACACCAATATTCCATCTTCCAATTAAACGAATCAACTAGACTTAAAGCATCTAAATCTTACTAACATTCCGAATTTCCTATTATATATTTATTTTTACTTTTAAATACAAAATCGTTGGTGCGTCTGTTAGTGATCATGTAGCCGTGAATTCCGAATGACTTAAACCGATTCAGGCCATATTCACCGGTATATTTGTTTTGTCAAGACAATAGTTCATTTGCGCTTAGTAGCGCTATAGTTTCGTATTTAATGAATGCTATATTTTATACCAAAATTACTGTGAATTAAATTGTAAAATATGTTACGATATGTGGCGCTTTAGTCAGGTTTTTGGTCGAGAGAGTTAGAGTCCATTCCCGAACGAAACGAACGAAAAATTTAGGCCAAATAGTAATTATTAAAACATTACTCCAAAGCTGGAAATATTATTGTATTTTAGAGCTGTATTATAAAGAAAAGAGATTTGGTCCAAACTCTATGATTATGGGTGCTATACTCCAAACATCGGGAATTTAAAATAATAAATAAAGAGATCTACAATACGATAAACTTTTAAAATACAATTTCAATCATTGTGACTTATTACCATAAAATATTTTTTCTCTGTGAATTTAGACTCAGCAGGCCGCAGCGGTGCAGCCTAATGTATAAATATGAAGTAATTGAGTAGATAAAATTAAAATACATGGAAAATCCAAAAGTAGACGCCTTATTAGAGTTTCGTTTAACTTTAATGGAAAAAAATGTATGTGTATTCCTGACTTTTAAAATATTTTATTTACGTGTCTTAAATTTAGCGTTCTATTATTTTAACAGGTTGTGTCACTTACAGAGAAAAAAATGTTTGCCAAAATAAATCGATTACACAAATTATAAAGTCGATATAGGCTGTATGGTCATTTGAACTTCAGGGGCTTCAAGGGCTAAAAGATATGAAAGCGCGTTTAAATTTTTAATAGCAATAAAACTTACAAAAGTTGAAAATATTTTTTAACAAACCATAAGTATATTATACAAAGCTATTGATATGAATTAAGGAACCAGTTGCAGTAATTCTGAAGGTAATAAAAAAAAAGCTGGTCTCGATAAGTCAATATTTTCGGGAATCATTGTGATCACATACAGAATCAATATCTGGACATCCACGTTATTTTTTTTTCCAAAGAAGCTATATAAAATGTTTTTTTTTAGTTTTCTTGATATACGGCTTCTCATATTATACTATAAGTGCAATATGGTTATGATAGAGCCATATTAAGAACACAAAATTGCTTGACTTTGGCATGTCGAGAGTAAAGCACTACCTAATAACGCTTGGCATTATGTGGTGTGCAATATCTAATTATAGTTAAATTCATAGCTGAATTTTTTCTCGGACCACAGGGTGAGCAAACTCAAAGCTACGGATTTTTCGGTCGCCGTACTTTAAATTCCATTATAATTAGAAATATATAACGAAATTGTTATTTAAATTGTTCGCTATATTGTCCTATTTTTCATGTATCCCATTCTAGGTACAAATTTATTGAGATATGTTATCTCTACCGATTTTAAATTATGGCTTTGGCCACCATTTGGTTATCTTACAGTGTGTATAGATTCATGATCAAGGATGGTTTTAATTGTATTAAATCTAAAGAGCAAAAATAAATGACCATTAAAGTTGTTTGTTTTACTACCATCAATTTCCACAAGAACAAGTGGTAAATTTAAAAACTTTGTAAAACTGACTTCAATGTAAATAAAATGAGAATATCATCACTGTAATCGAAATCAAATACGCATTACTAAGGATAATTTAAAAACGGTTTAAGATCAGATCTTGATTAAATTTATATGGGACTACATGACTACATGTACCAGTTTTCAAATAAAAAAGAATCATCAAAATTGGTTAACGAAGATTCTTTCGTTTAAAAATTGTTTCGTTCGTTCGTTCGTTTAAAAAATTCTCGGTTAAAAATAGAATTATAATGGCAAAATCTGAAAATGCGAGGTTCAATTCATAAATGTGTCATTGGATCTAGCTTGGCTGGAGTTACGTTCGGGAATTCGCGATTCTTTTCGATGAATAAAACTTTGAATATTAATATTATTATGCATTAGTAAGCCAGTCAAGGTTCGTATCAACACCCAGGCTCGCTGCGTTTTTATATCCGCTAGACTCGCAAATCACACTATCCAAAAGTAAGTTTTCTAACCAAAATTTGACTGGCTTTCTTGTTCTTTAAACTAAAACACATATCAGTTGGTGCAATACTACATGTTGTTAGAAATTGGTGGGAGGATGTTGAAAACTAAGGTGGAATTTTAGACATAAAGTCACCACCACTTGATATGTCGGAAGTTAAAAAAGTATATTAGATGCAATATAATCCGTTAAATAAATTTTATTTAAGCTGGTGAATCTTGCATTAAATAACCCTTCCTGACTTTTTATACAATTATTAAATGAGAAATATAAAATAAACGCACTTTTAAATTTCAAATGTTTTAGATGGAACACTCCAAAATCGTGCAACTTCGCATTTTCGTTTAATATGAAAATTAATTTCGAGTAATTATGACATTTTTAAATATCGCAAGTGGCGCAGTGTAGCATGTAGTAAAAAGGGCCAGCTACTCTAAGGTTTGCGTTCATTAGTCACCGCTCATTTAGAGCACCCGTGACCTAGTTGTGTGGGGTTACATATGTATGGGGTATAGTGCAATGCGTAAACTTAGTTCGAGCGATTATATTTTTATCTTTTTCTATAGTAACTCTTTTGTTATTTATCTGTCAAAAGTATGTGTAAAGTAAAAGCCTTCATTCGTCACACATCTGGACTCCAGTCTCCGTTTATTCATTTATTTGAAATTAGTTTCCTTTCATACAAATATCGGATCTAGTTGAGGTTGGAGCCCAGAATCAGGCGTATTTACAAAGTACTGTCGCCACTAAACCACACGTTCGTCTGTTTTCTGATTAAGTTAGTGTATAATTAGGGTGAAAAACAAGCACACATTCTATTTGATGGTAAGAGGATGCTGTGGTTCATTATCATCCACATCTACCATCGATTAAGAATCAAAATGTAGACGTTTTTTATCCCTTAAGCCTTACATAGGACCCCTCGTATCTAGTAAAAAGGACCTCCAAATCTCTACACTCACCATATGAAACACAGCAGAATAAAGCTGCTATTTTAACCTGGTACTGTGTGAGAGCGTGGTCCTGCCCAAGTTAAGATGACCCATTTGTGCAATATAGCCGCAGCGTGACTCTACTATGTCATAAAGGTCTCTTCTATGTCAAAAATCTATATTCAATATTTTTCTTCTTTATCGGCCCTTAAAAGTCTACTCCATTACATGAGCTTCTCCTGTAGAGGGAAGAATTTTCTTCAATTATGACGTTTAGCAAGAGGATTGATGATCACAGTTCCCGTTGTCAGGAATTTTACGTCTGGAGTAAACGTGATTTGAAACACTCTCGGGATGAAATGAGGTGATTGATTATTTAACGTTTCCAATACATGCAAAAATTCAAACAATATTGCATAACTTTACTAGTTATTAACATATTGCTACAAATATAACGATTTTGTTTATTTACCAGTGAATTTTGAAATCACAATTAGGTTTGTAAAAAGAGACGTTACTTTTACACTTGGAATATGTTGTGTGTTTGACAAACAAATCTTGCACATAAATATCCAAATCCGCAATAAATATTCTGCCTACCTGACAGTAGGGCGTGGCAAATTCCCATTATTAGGCAATCTGTGAGGAGGCATGTATTCAGCCGTGGAATTTGTTACGCTGTAAAAAAAATTAATGCGACATACATATTGATCCCGTGTAAGAAAGGATACTGGACTCCAGCTCTCAACACCGCAGAGAAATGCTCCTACATTATATCAAGCCGTAGTCTTTATTTTTAACACAATTAAGCATATCATGTAGTACACTGTACCTAGTTTTGCTGAACATACGCCTACCCCGAGGAATGCCACAAAACAATTGTGAGCCATCTGAATCCATCGACTTCCTGCATGTCTTACCAGGTCGTCACTACATCTAGTGGGGAACGCCCTATGCTTTGTCTGCTTGTACGAGGCTGCCACTCGAAAACTTCTCTTCCCATCGGTTATCTATTCTTCGATCTATATTGGTCATATATCATATGCCCATTGCTACTTCAGCTTACTAATTCCGTTGGGCTATGTCGGTTACTCTGGTTCTACTGCGGATATCTTCATACCAAAGTTTATCACGCAGAGAAACCCCGAGTATAGCCCTCTTCATAGCTCGTTGATCAAGTTTGAGCTTCCTCATACAGCCAGCAGTAAAGGACCACGGCTCAGATCCATAGGCTTTTAGGATTAAGGATTTGAGGTATGCCTGGCGATAAGATATGTCGTAATCTCCCAAACGCTGCGAAACCGAGTTTACTTGAGAGTCAGACTAATTTTTCCAAGTAAACATACACGTCAACAACTTCGAGTTTAGTGCTCCCAACAAACACCGTCATAGATGTGACATGGACATTACACATGTCGTTTGTATGGACATCTCATGTTCGTCTTAAGACCTATCCGTTGGGAGAAACTTTTGAGGTCATTGAGCATAGTGCTTAGACTCTCCAGCGATTCTGCCCTAAGGACTATATCGTTGGCAAATCGGAGGGAAGTGATGTTCTCACCATTGACATTTATACGAGCCACAATGCAGCTATATTCTTGTTGTAGCATGAATGGGTCGGCTCGACCAGGTTAGTACCACGCTCTCACAGAATATCGCCGTAAAATACCAGCCTAATACTGCTGTATCTTTTATGATGAGTGTAGAGATACGGAGACCCTTTTTTACGGGAAACGAGGCATTCCATCGTAGTCTTCAGGGGTGGAAACGGTGGTGAAAATGCATCTATAACTTTCTTTGTTAAACAAAGTTGATTGAAATATTATATGGGTTGAAATAGCCACTTATTATAGGTGTACTGAAAGTCGTTTGTGATTTGATTTTGATTTTGTTTGATTTGATTAAATTTCACATTAAAGATATGCTATATTTAGTTAGTAAATTCAAATTCATCTATCTATTGTGTTAAAAGATTACAAGCAACTTAATGAAAATTTATCTAAATCTTTCATTTATATACGTAATATTGAACGTAGTCACGAAAACCTTTCACATTTAAGTGGTCCATTTTTTTTCCTCCCTTTTCTCGTAAAAACAACGACCCAGCCGTCTCCTTTAACTTGCGCCTAATATGCCGTGAGAGCGTTGCGGGAAGCATTGCGTTCTACCCGACATAAAAACTTTTCAGTGGGCCACACTGATGGCTGTGAATGCTTTACGGCCATTGTAACACTTGCTAAGTTCTGCTTGAAAATGTATTCAACGTACCGTAGGCACTATGTTGAAACGTTTACGAGTTATATTTATCTTCAGCGTTCTCGTGAACACAATATGTAATAAAAGCGTCGTAATGGACAAAGGATATTAAAAAAAACGCATAATATTATGATGTGAAATATGTTTTTAAATGAAGTTGGTAACAACATTACAAAATTATTTACAAAATCAAAAGAATATTTTAAAAAGCACGTAATATTATATGTGAATTTTGTTGTCTGTATTGAGGGCGTTGCTCTATATTGTACAGTCCTGCCACCCCAATACGATTTTTGTATTGAGGTGGTAATACCCTAAAATTACATAATTTACAAAAGCAGTTTATGAAAGATCAGTTTTGAAAGTAACAGTTGTACATGATTTATCGAATTAAATAAGAACAGTTAAGAGTGTAGATCCTTAACTTTCGGGTTAAGGATCTACACTATTGCCTAAATACTCAAACGGTGCTCAATTTTAAGATGCCGTTAAGTCTCGTGATCTTTCAAACAATTTAAGTCAAATGACAGTGACACTAAGAGACTTAACGATATCTTAAAATTAAGTAGCGTTTGAGTATTTGGCCACATATCGATCACACAGTGATTATTCCTGTAAAGTCTATATAAACCACACTGATTTCCAATAAATAACGTTCACAACACCGAATTTCGGTCAAGTTGATCAGTCTCAATGCAGACTAGCAATCTGCGCACTATAGGATTATTGTGTCCAAGTGTATGTGCAAACACAAGTGCACTCTATTTCCTCACTCTGGTAGTACTTTTGGACGACAATCCGACACGACCGGAGAAAGAGAACAAACGCAGGAACAACGCCTTTGCGTGCTTTAAGTGTTAGGTAAAACACCCATAACTTTCTAACTCAGGGTTGTTACTGAGAATTTCTTGATAAAAAACTCAATAACTAATTTACCCGGAATTCGAACTCCAGAACATATGACAAGCTGACCATTACCATTCATTAGAGGCTATTGGTGAATTAGTCAATCGTGCTGCTCCTACTTAAATGCTTACTATATTTTTCTTCACTGCCTATTATACATGCTAAATTTTCAAAATGCCATAGACTTATTATACTACGGCGTAAAGTCCAATATAATAATTTTTTTTTCTGAAGACTAAGATAAAATATCTTATAGACCGTTCTGGCCCTTACTCCTTATTTTTTATATAAAGGGTGACAAACGAGCACACAGTCCATCTGAGGGTAAGTGGATGCCATGACCCATAGACATCTATATTTATCCTCAATTAAGAATCAAAATGCAGGTGTGTTGTCACCTCTGGGGGCTAAGATGAAATGCCTCATAATTTTCAGAAAAGAGGGTCCCCGGTTTGCTACACTCAACATATGAAACAGCGACATTAAGCTTCTATTTCACACCTACCAGCGTTACCATCTATGAGAGCGTGAGCACGAATGTGAAGACTTGACAGGTCGAGCCGGCCCATACGTGCTACAACTGTAAAATACGTGGATTCACTAATGCTTGACGGTAAATTTTGGTAAGAGGATGATAGCAACCGAGACGGTGTTTCAGGTTACAAAAAAGTGCTATAATCTGGTATTAAAATCTAAAAAATCATTTAAAATTGATTATTAATGTTTTTGTTATTAAAGTTATGTACACACGAATAAACATTATTTAAGTTAATGTAATATTCTGAGTTTGGTGTTGTTAAATGTGTAACATATTATATGGTTGTAAGCTGTTATAAACAAATCTCTGGAGGTTTTTTCCGAACCAGTGGTAAATTAAACAAAAGAGTTTTTTTATAGAAGAGGGGGCAAACGAGCATGCGGCTCACCTGATGTTAAGTGACTACCGCCGCCCATGATCAATCGCAAAACCAGGGGAATTGCAGGTGCGTTGCCGGCCCTTTAGAATGGAGTGAATTTCAATGTGTATTATTTATAATCTATATTGAATAAAAAAGTTTCTGGTTTTTTTTCCGTTTCTGTTACGGCTATTATGTCAACAATAAAATTAAGATTAGCCAGCTAAACCTACATTTAGTTTTGAACAAACCGCGGACTTTTATTTAACTTAATTTACTTTTATTAAAAGCATATTCGAACTAATTGCATTTAAATCCAGTTTTTTTATAGAATAAAGGTGACAAACGAGCACACATTCCACCTGATGGTAAGTGGATGCGTTAGACATCTTCATCTATTCGAATCATATGGATTTATATACGTTCTTACGGCTAAGGACTGAGGTGTAATGCCTTGTTTCCAGTAAAAATAGTCTCCAGTTCTCTACACTCAACATACAATTGAGCAGCATTAAGCTGCTATTTAACGCTGGTATTTATAAGGTATATTATTCCTTCTACCTTTAATAATGTAGTAACGTAGCATGATAAAGATCAGCCTTTGCTCAAAACTTAATTTAAATTTAGCTTAAGCTTACTGTATTATCGTGAATAATAAAATTAGCCGTAACATAAAAGAGTAAAATTAGCCACGACGTATAAGGTAACTAATAGATAACCTTCAAATGGGTCTTGATAGAACTAATAGCCATTCAAAAGCGAAACTAATTTAAAAAAATCCAAGTAGTTTCAAAGATATCTTTAAAAAAATAATATCGAAATTTTGGTTACCTTATTTTACATTCTTCAGAAAACAACCACAAATTAATAAATTACTTTTTTATTGTTATAGTAGTTAACGGTAACCTAGCTGATAGACAAGCAATAAATTGTATGATTGCTACTACACGGATTTTCAAATCATTAACCGTAGCATAAAAAAATTATTGCAATTTTTTAATGATACGATTGCTCAAACTTTGTCAAAATGAATATTTTTCATCAACTCTTCACTAGAACAATAATTCAAGTTGTTTTATGAAAAATGTAAAATGAGGTGGCAAAAAATATCGATATTGTTTAAAAAATATCTATGATACTACTTAGTTTTATTATTTGTATTCTTTTCTCAATGACCATTAGCTCTAACAAGATATATTTCAAGGTTATATACCAAAAAATAAAGTTCTAACGGAAACATTAACTCCACGTAAAAATATAATCCGCAACGCCTTCAAGCAAGACTTAAAATGGCATCAAAACTCTCTAATTTTCTAAATTAACTTCACAAGATTGCTAGATACCCTGCAACAAATGGCCTTTATCAAGTTATTTTAGTTCAAAATCAGCGCTTAAACCAGTTTGCTCTAAATCCAAAATGGTTTGAAAGAAGTAACAAATTAATCCGAACGCTCGTTGTCCCAGCTCCAACATATTCTTTTAGTTGCCACTTATCTTGATAGACCCCCGAGTTACAATGTAGCAGGAAGTGAATAAAACGTGCAAGCTTTTAGTTTAATTCGTTCACGATATCTTAGAGCCGGCCAGGATTGGTTTTGGCATATTCATTGAGACAGCTATTTTACAGCTTTTTTTGCTGCGCTGAAACATTTTAACTTTTGTTAAAAGCATTTCAAATCACTTTTTAGACTTAAAACCTTTTTACCAAATAGATTTAACTGAAGTGAGGTTAATATAAATAGAATATAAGAACAATTATATAATATTTTGGTAACAATCATAAAAAAAAATTCGTTTTCAGATTTTGATGTGAATATTCTATCAGTTTTTACGTCATATATCAAAGAAAATAACGGGAGGTCCGATGACTCTGATCCCTTAGAAAGGAAAAGTGACGATTTTCAGGCACCTTGCAGCAGATATGGGGCCTATTGGAAAATCTATCATACGGCCGTCACGTTTAATTCTCGCCCAAAAGAAGAAATGCAAAAAATATAACCATTCAGCAAGAAAAAGCAACCGATATTCACGGTGCTATAACACAATACTGCTATTTTATAAAAAAAAAAAAACTAGTTTTAGATTTTATTTCTAATATACACAAATCGTTACGTAATTAAAAATATAATCAGATTTACATATAATTGATTACAATATTTATATTATTCATAATTATAAATGAAAAAATAATTGATGAAGATCATAAAAAATAAGATAATTCCAAGTACATTTAGTGTTAGTTATTTAAGAAACATTTAATTGGCTGTAGCTTTATATAATTAACCTAGTTTTTGAATTTAATATTTCTTAGTTTATTATACATAAGAAAAGTGTATAGAAATTGAACTAGCAGCAACTAGCAACTAGCTCGTATAGAAGTTTAATAGAGTTCAAGATATCCATATGATTCTAAATTGGTAGGATAAATATAGATGTCTAAGGCATCCACTTACCATCAGGTGGGATGTGTGCTAGTTTGTCACCTTTATTCTATGGGTTTACTTGAAATTAGTTTAAATATGATTTTAATAAATTTAAAATAATTTAAATAAAATACCGCGGTTTCGTTCAAAACTAAATGTAAGTTTTGGCCGGCTAATCCTAAGTTTATTGTTGACATAATAGCCGTAACAGAAACAGAAACAAAAACAGAAACTTTTTTATTCAATATAGATTATAAATAATACTTATTGAAATTCACTCTTATGTTTAATTTACCACTGGTGCGGAAAAATCTTTGGTCCCTTAGAAAAGTGAAGCCTTTCAGGCATCCTGTAGCAGATATGGGGCCTATTGGAGAGTCTATGACACGTCCCACGCACCGTCACCGCTGATGACAAGATGGCTACTTTAATTCTCGCCCAAAGGAAGAAATGTAAAAAATATAACCGTTCAGCAAGAAAACGCAACCAACATTTTATATAAAACTTAGTATTTACATTTACATTTACACAAAACGCTAAGTAGATGATAATATAATCAGATTTATATATAATTTATTATTATATGTATATTATTCATAATTATAAATAAATAAATAATTGATAAAGATCAATTAGAAATAAGATAAAATCTAAAATTTTCCGGGTACATTTAGTATTAATTATTTAAGAAACTTTCGATGTTGATATTTAATTGGGTGTAGCTTTATATAATTAACTTATTTTTTTAATTAAATTCTTCTTTGCTTATATGATTTCTTTGCTTACATAATAAAGATGTCTTGCATATCGTATAGAAGTTTATTCAAATTCAAACGACACAGTAATTTTGGTACATTTTACAGTTGGTCATTTTGTTTACGGTCTATAAAACATAAGCCGTTAAACCTTATTTTATTGTGCCATACAACGATTGACTGAAATTGTGAACGTTCCTTCATGATAAATATAAAGGCACTTGAAATGTATGTAGAACAGAAATAAAAGTGGTCGTAGTAGCTGATGGAAGTTCAAGATGGACGTATAGTCGTAAATGACTTGTGAACCAGAATAATTTATTATATTTTCTTGTCTTACTTTACAAGATATTCCAGTGCTTTACCTCACATAGTTCTTTTCAAAAATAGGTCAACTGGCGTGCATGAATTGAAAGCCTTAACTTCTTACATTCATGTAATTTAGCGTAACATATTTTTAAAAGTTAAAGTTAATATACAATTAAAATTATTAATAATTGTTTTAGAAATGCGGTAATTAAGAATTAATAATATGTAAGGGGTGACCAATCGAATGACAGGGTGAGAAAATGTATGATAAGAGAAAAGCGTGGTTCGCCAAATGTTGTGACCAGGACTCATAAAGAAATGCTTTGGTGGTTTGACACGTTGAAATAACGAATGAGGAGTAAGTGACAAAGCAAATTAATGTAGCAGTAGTGAGTGTCAGTGTCGGTAAATGAGGCCCTAAAAAATTCTATGAACCAAATGGGCGTTATATTGAATAAGGGGAAAATTACGAGTCTCTTAACTGATGAACATGTATGAGTAGGTATTATATGGCAGTGGGGAAGCAAATGTCGTGTGTCAAGATCGTGCCAAATGAAACTCCGTAGTCTCTGCCTACATGATGCCTCTAGGTGACAGACAGAGTATTTGTTATATGTGTTATGTTAACATGTCCATTTTACAAGTAATGATTGACGCACAGTAATAAGAACAGAGCCAGTATGCGCGTAATATGTACCTATGGCTGTTGCTCATAAGTCTTAAAGATGATGATACGATTTGCACATGTTGACTTATTTATATTGACTGCAAAATTACTCAAATACTTTATAAAATAATAAACAAAATTGTGATATAACAAAAAACTAAAGCCCCGACTTTAGAGATTTTTGATTATTTTAAATTTTTTGATATTTGGGCTTACTATTTTAAGTAGGGACAGGACAGGACAGGGACGGCAAATATTATATTAAAACGTAAAATATACAGTCTGTATTTAACATACGTTACCATGTTAGATTATTTCGCATCACCTCTATAAAGTAAAATTAAAATCAAATATATTGCACGTACACAAAAACTCAGTGCCGTTGAATATACATAGGTCTGTGTTGTTAGTACATATCACAAAGCACGGCCAAGTCACGTATTTATGACGGTGGCTGACTAATGAGACGCTTCACGACTCGCTTCGTGAGAGCTTGGCTGGTATAATGGCAGTGTGATTTATGCCTATTGAATACATTTCATCTTATTTTTAGAATTTAGTAACAAATTCAAATTTTATTTCCTCCTATATTCCTTCCTATATTCTCGGGAAAAAGATCGATATTTCCCTAAGACGATATTTGGCTCGATAAAACCACCACGGTCTCTGCGTACCTAAATCTAAAAATACATTATTTGACATATTATTATTTAGTGTGGCAAACCGAAGAAAAGTTCTTGAGTTGCAGCCGCCGATCATAAAGCGGAGTTTAAGATGGTTCTCTATTATATGGAGCGATCCATTATATGGAGGTGGCTAGGACTGTGTGAGGCCTACGTTTAGCAGTGGAATTGTGAAGGACCATAATGATAACGATGATGTTTATTGGTTTGTTAATAAAAATATACAATATCTACTCTTTCAGATATTGTATATTTTTGACTTTGTTAAACAAAGTTTGGATTGAAGCCGACTAAATCTAGTCCAGTTCAATCCCCAAAAGACATTTTGGGGAGTTTTCACGTTTACCACTAAAAGTAATCCGTATCGTCGTATCTCCTCAATTTCGAGGCGTCCCCATTGTTGCCTTAGCATGTATCGGAATCCTCGGAGTCAACATATCGAGTGACTTGCAGTTTCGTAGTCACTTGGAAGAGAAGGCCAAATTGGCCCCTAAAAAGCTTGGCGTGCTCAGCAGAGTGGGACAGTATTTCATGCCGGCACACCACCTGCAACGTTACAAGATGCGCGTCCGATCGTACATAAAATACTGTTTTCATCTCCAGGCTCTCCAGTGCCAGCTCAAGCTATTTGATCGCATCCAGTGCAGAGCCGTTCGAATCGTCGGCGACCGAGCTCTTTCTGATCGGCTTGACTTACTGGCACTGCTAGAATTTCTTTACGTGTTTTATTAAATTGTTCGGAATTATTCTACTTATGTTATATTACAGATATAAATAAAATAATTTACTATATATCATCTAATCAAACTTATAACTTATCGAAGCCTGAAGAAAGTCGACCATAGGCTTGATTAGATAAGTTGTATAAATGTTTATCTAATCAAGCCTATGGCCTATGAAAGCCTGGAAAATAAACATTATAACTTATTTAAAAGTAAATTGAGTAGTTGTGGTGGTGTCAGTACGCTTCGTCAATTAAGGCAGGTTAAGATCATATACCATACAGCCTAGTCTGATGTGTATGTTATTCTAATATTATTTCTCAATTTACTTATGCGTTCTTTCAAGATTCCCTCTACGCTATTAATTACTCAGTATAAGCATAATTTAAAATTATATTGAATAGTTGTTGTTATTTAAACAATTGACCAATTAAGACAGCAAAGGTCTTATATCGTACAACCTAGTCTGATGTGAATTTGGTTTTAACCTGAATATCTTTAATCCTTGATTTCCTGCAGTAGTATGACTGAAGAAAAATTGCTTGAGATTTCAAGCTCTATATTTTAATACATTTTCTTATGTATACACAAGAAAAATTTGGTTGGTGGATTCGTTTGGGAGTTGGCCATTGTCCTTTATGTTGCAGTGCAATAAATGAGGTGAGAAAGGTGTGTCGGGATCATGCAAAATAGTAGTCTCTGCCCATCCCTCTGATAGACAAGCGTGAATATTTGTGTATTTATGTAAATTTTAATATTTGTTGAATGTATCTAAAATATGTCTAAACAAATGACTCGCCTTGAAGCGACACATGTCTCGTATACATGAAGCCCCTCCTCATTCAACTGTAGTCTGAATGTCACTAACGAACCTTCAAAAATAAAAACTTTTTCGACGTTTTTGCATCCATCAGGTTTCAAAGCTTTTTTAGAGAGAGAGCGGGCGCTTCTAATAGGACTAGTACAATGACGACCGATGCTTCGTCACTGTACTCGGCGCAATAATGGGTGTTGCGCTTCCACAGAATGTATTAAAATTGATTGAGGGTTACTTGGACATTTTTGTGAAGTTTGTTACTCATACGAGTTTATTTGGTTTTAGAAAGCTTTCTATCATTATAGATGACGTGAATTTTAACTCAGTGATTATATTACCTGAAAACTGGGAAGCAGGTCCTGTGTACCACTATAGTAGTTTTCATACTATATTGGTACACTAGTAGTATACTTTTATATTTATCGCAAAATGGTCGGTTGGTCTTTCTTGTAGTGTAGATGTAACGAGTGTATTATTATACTTATTACACTTAGAATTAAGAAAGAGAGAGAGAGAGAGAGATAGAAGAGAATAGAGAGTGAGTGAATAGAATATATTGAAATATTTATTTATATTCAATTTAGATTTAATGTAATTTTTATTGAAAATTGGTTTTTCGCCACAGGTTCGGATAATAATCTCTTATGGGAAGAACCAACAAGAAACCCAGTGAGAATTCTTTAAAAGTAAATGATACTTATGAGGGGTTGTAAAAACTATTAGCAAAATCACTGTCGTGAGTGGGTAACTGAGTCGTTTGTTTACAGCTGCTCGTGATGATAAATATCGATCGCTATAGAAATAAAAAATGTTTCAAAAACCAAATTTGATACATGACACAAGGTAAGATGTTATTATTATATTTATAATCACAAATTTTAATAAGAATATATTGTTTCGCTAAGTATCTACGTAACTACGTAAGTAGTATGTAAGTACGTAGGATTTATATATAAATATACTTCGTTATATTATATGTCTTGTGTTTTATTGATTGACCTGAAGGTGTACTTTGGTGAATGCTTAGTTAAAATACTGGATATAAGTAGATTAAAAACTTTTTAAAAACGAAATAAAGTTGATTTTTTTATAACAAGTTGTGTAAAAAACACTAGTTTTTACGATAATGCCAGAGTCCAAATATTTAGAAATTGATTTCTGATCGTATTAAGATATTTTTTAAAATTTGAATTAAAAATAATAACAAAATTTTCCGAATCTTAATAATAATAACAGTAAAATTAAAAATAAATATTTTCTATTGTTGATTTGGAGTTTTTCTCTACATTTTTTCATGATAATATTAGCATTATGAGTCGCGCACTTTAGGATTTTCCAAACTTTTTCATTGACTTTTGGCATAAAACTAGAAGTAAGAGTAATAAGGTTATTTGTGAAAACTTGTGTGTTTCCAAAATAGTTAAAAATATTGCGTTTAACGTGAGCACTTAAGGCATGCACATTTGGTTTTACCAAAAGATTTTTTTATAATATTATATATTATTAGTATAAACTTAGAGTAAAAAATAGATAGTCCAAATATAATTATTGAATACCACTTCAGCTTATTACTATTGCTACTACCGTTAGGCTGTTTCTGTTATCTTGGTACTGGTGGTTTCTGGTAGAGTCAATCAGTATAAATTGTAGTATTATGTTAATTATATGTACATAATATGTGTGTTCTTTTTTTTAAAAAAAAGCACGTTGATCACAAGAAAATGTCCATGCATATTCAATAAGAGTGGCTACGCCGAACGCTTTGAACGAATAAAACCAACTTTAATTACTGTCTGATGTTTAAAATAAACAAATCAATGAAACAAATAATTTATGTCTTGAGCTTCTAAAACCTTCAACTTCCAAAATATCTACCTAGTTTGTATTTACCTAAACATCTAGGAGATACTTGATTTGCAGAAGCGTTCTCACAACAAAATTGATTGAAAATCGTTTCTTGGTTGCAGTCTAGCATGTCTCCCCTTCCGCGGTAAAAGCAATTCCGAAATCACATTCGAGATGGACTGTAAAATTGACGGATCATGACGAGATGGCACTCAGGTTTACATAAATATTTCTTATCATAATTTTATATCATATTTAATTCCAACTTAATATTTTTATATTTTATTGAAATTAAGGGAACTTTAAATAGTATCATTGAGTATGGGCCACTTTAATTGTAAGAAAGATTTGTTTTCACCACCGCACTTGGCGTATCGTATGTTAACATTACGGTATTATCGTTTATATTAAATGAGATGATCTTATCGTACTACGCGTGTTCATTTAACGAAATTCCTCAGTATTTCCCACAGTCACCTGAAATGAGTTGATGTATAATTGTGCCATGCTCCTTCGCCACCACAAGACCGCTTATGCCTATAGTATGCAAGCTGTGCCCGGCCTGTGTTGCAGTGCCTCTTTCTGTCAGAAACTACCGTGATTGCGCTCATTACAACTGTATCGCAATTGTGTGAATTGTATGGTAACGCATAGAAAACGAAGAAACAAATTTATTTTTAAATAGTGGACTATTACAGTCGCGGATGTACGCACATCAACTCATTAAAATTTTATCATAATCGGGCGAATGATATAGGTACTTTAGGACGGTATGATATAGGGATAGAAGTGCATATAAAACCAAGAAACAATATATTCTAAACCGAACCTTCGCGGGCGCGTAAAACACATCACAACCAACTAAGCGGTAGGACTCCTTTCGCTAGGTGGTAGGACGCTTTCTCTGCTCGTGTCCGCCTATCTCTTACTTATTACCGTTTAAAAATATGTTAAATTAATCGCATAATATCCATTATCCAATATATAGTGTTTGCCTATATTACGAAATAGGGTTGTTGATTTTCTACACGCCTACATAGCATGAAAAGGTTAATAAAATAAAAATTAAGTACCCCTCCCAGGGTATCAGTGAAAGTTTTATTTTTATTCTATAATAAAGAAGCGTGCTACTTCACAAGCAAAATACTCCTTTGAATTTCATAATACGCACACGAACAACTTGAATTAGATCTCAGATGGCTTCAGAGATATTTGCTTTTATTTAATAAGTGCTTGACTGTGAAAGAATATTTCTTGAAAAGATCTACATTCCTGGAAAATTCAAAAATATATATTTTCTACGCGTTATTAAAAGAAAAAAAAATACCAACTATAATTTTATCTGTTTGTAATTGATATAGACTGATCATAAGTTGACTTTATTTTAAAAGGTGAGCTAATAAAACCAATTTGTCACATATTTGCCATTTGAATCTTCAGCGAGATATTTTTTGGAATGACTGAAACAACATTTTTACAAAAAAAAAAACACAACTACTAGGCACATAATATGTATGTGTGGTTGCTTGTCGTGTTTCTTTTAGAAGCCTATGGAGATGCGAAAAATGAGCTAACTCCTTTTTATAAAATGCATTTTTTAATATAATTTGGTTCGCCACAGTCCACCTGATGGTGAGTGGATGTTGTGGTCCGTACACACATACATCTATCCTCGATTAAGAATATGTGTAGATGCGTTGTCACTCCTAATGACTAAGATAGAATGCCTAGTTTCCAGTAACAAGGGTCTCACGTTCTTTAAACTAATAATACAAAACACAGCAGCATTAGGCTGCTATTTAACTCCAGTATTCTGTGAGAACGTGGTACTTCCTTGGTCAAACCGACCCATTCGTGCTGTAACGTGGTTCTAGCAATACGACTGTATTTTTTATGTCTTGTGTCGTGTGTCTTTATTCTTTTGTTATTTGATAGCTGGTGCTTCTCGTGTGGTCTCATATAAATTGGTTTGAGATCTAACCAATAGTTTTTGAATTATCCTTTATAATGCGTATTTAATTGACTTCAACTACATTGACGATTTTTTCATTTTCTTTATATTGAAATCGGTTGTACAAAATTTTTAAGTTTACCAGTTGTTTAATTGCGTTCGCCACTATCCGTATCATTAGGTGGTTTATTAGCTCTTATAAGCCTTTGACCTATAAACATATTACACGCTTCGCGCAAACTACTCTGAAAACCATACAACATTTCCTTTTTTTACGAGGTCATATATTTAATAATATATTTAAAAACCATTTTATCTTTTTCTGACTTAACACTAGAAGGGAAATTTGTTCTATTAAAATAAAAAAATCTTTCGAAGTAATTTTTGTTCTATTATTAGATCGATAATACCAGTTACACCATCTATGAATATACGAAGACAAAATAGAAAACCAATTATACTTCTCGTTAAATTTATTATTTCATCTCATTGTTTTGAACCGAAATGTTAGTTAAGAAATTGATTGCAACCATTTTGAATTCCACTTCACCATAACCACGTTCAGCGGTAAAAGCAATTCTAAATTCGTATTCGAGATAGACTTCAAAATTGACGGATGGTGCCGAGATAGCACTTGAATCCGTTTTTTCGTTTAATGTCGATGGTACTTGGATGTTTTGTTTTCGATTCGATTTAGATTCATGCGTCGTTGAATTGTTATCGCTTTTAGTATACGTGATCCTCGATATAAATTGCCTAAAAATCGATTATATTATTATTCGATTGTCATCAGTTATGATAAATATAAAATCACGCATGGTGGACACTTCTCCATTAACTTTTGTACGTGGTATACGCCACGCTACATATTGGGGCTTTATATGGTAAGATATGAATGATGTCTATGAAAATAGGTGGACCAAGACCACGTTTTGTGGCAGTCTTTAAGTGGACTGGGGGCTGATGATTATAAGAAAATATATAATATTTCTAATTTAAAGATCCTCATAAAAGTATTTTTCCATATATTTATATAAAAGCAAAGTAAATGACAAAAATTTATCTGAATCAGAACACATAAAAACAGAAAGGGAATCGAATTTGATAAGGAAAATTTTCAAACTAAACGAGTACCGCTCTTTCTTTGAGTAGTAACTTAAGTGTAACTCGTTTAAGTTTAAGTTGACATCAAAGGAATATCAAAAGTTATGCTTAAATGATCTACTCCAATCACAAGAGAAAATATTTTAAATAAATCCTTATTAAGAAGAAAGGTGCAGAATTCGAAGACATTTTTGCTTTATTAATAGTAATGTTAAAACGTTATGAAAATAACAGCAGGAATTGTTTTAGTTCGTACCAATGGAGTGAGGACCAAAGAATTATAAACCATAGTTTATACACTCCAGCTTAGTTCGTGTGATATAATCATAGTTTATAATTATATATTTAAAGAATTAATTACTTCCATTTCACTATCTGACATTGAAAAGGACTGACGAGACATAAATGAAACATAATTTTATAAAGGCTTAGCACGGTTTCTTGAACTTAACAACAGCACCACCTACGGGGTCCTATTGCGAATCTAAGCCATCGTCAAATCAACTTAATAACACAAACCAAATTACAAAAATCTGTCAAGCCGTTTATGGAGAGTTCAGTCACTTACTCACGGACCGAAGAATACTAAGATAAATTAAGAGATGTCATTCTATGCCATTATTATAAACCACAAACGCTCCATGATAATATTAACACAAATTTAAAAAAGGGAAAAAGCACAAACACAAAGAAAAAATAAAGCCCGCAGACAAACAAAATAAAAAAAAAAACCGGGGGAAAATTAGAAGAAGAACCAAAGGTACAGATGGGTCGTCAGCTTTGGGGAAGAAGAAATGCCACGTTTCCAGTAAAAAAGGTTTCCATATGAAACAGTAGCATTAACCTGCTATTTTACGCTGGTATTTTATGAGAGCATGGTCCAATCACAGTCGAATCGACACATCTGCGTCACAACCACTATATAGCTGTAACGTGGCTCTACTACGAAAACACTTTTTTGATGTAACCATTTTAAAAGCATGATTAAACGTGTGATTTCATATTATGATAATTTACTGATAAGATTAAAACGATCCAATGAATTTTTCTCCTTAAAGGCTGAATAAAGTTTTAAGTAATTAAAAATAAATATTGCTGCATATAATAAATGTATCGTTCAGATTGTAAACGAAGACTAATTACGAAACAATTAGACGAAGACGAAATCGTTTTATAAAGTCTAATGTGAATGTAAGAGTCGCAAAAGTAATCTAGATACAACTGTTCTTCGCCGGATTTTGATTTATGTGTGCACAACTTTATTTTATTCTATAGAAAACGGTTCGTTTCGCAAAATAGCCAACACGGGAATTTGAACACTGCGACTAAGAGTTACGGCTTAAACTTTGTTTCAAGGCAACAAGTACTTGCAAATTACTTTAAGAAATGAAACAGTGTCCGTTGCCTTTAAAGTGTACATTTTATCAATCAAAACTGAATATTGAACCTTTATTTCAGAGTTGATTTTTAGACGTTAAATGAAAATGGAAGCTAGATCCTATAATCTTTGAGTCAGCATCTTAGAGGCCCGCAAAATCGTTAAAGCTTAGAACTAAATGAAACACAAATTTTTCATCCACAAAGGCGGCTGTAAGCCTGAAAATTGCTATCAGGGAGAAGGACGAGAATAACAACCCGCTGTATAGGGAATAAAAGATTTATTTAAAGTCCTCTCTAAGTTAAAATTTTAGCTAAAATTTCTAACTTCTTTATTATTATATCAACTTAACAATTACATACTTCGGTAATATTTTAATCACACTTGTTACTTTAATATAACGCAGTTTTGTCATGAAATAAACACACATTAGTAATACAAATATATAGGTGTGTTTAAGTATAAAGAAAGAGGAACGTTTCTTACCTACAAGTGAGAAAGATCATTAACAACCTTGATAAAATAGGTGAAAATTGTATAGATGACCTATTAGCGTTCTAAGTATGAAGACCAAACTTAGAACGGCTATTATATAACTTGCTAAATAATAGGTCCTTACATATAAAATTGGCGTTTTGTACGGGAGGAATATAAAGTCTTTTTTTTTTGTAAAATATATTGAATTAATCAAAGTTTGCACCATTGTCATCTATGTACTTTTGCCATCTCATAGGTAGTTCAATGATCCCTTTAAAAAAAAAAAACATGGGGGCGAGAATCAATAAACTCTTTGAAGGCGGTTTGGACTGCCGTATCGGAGTAGATTTTTTTCCTTGTAAGAAGTTGTCCACAGCAAGGTTGGAGCAAGGTCCGGGGAGTATGGCAGATGTCGCAGATACTCCATTTGTAGCTCATCTAACTTAGTGATTGTTTGTTGTGCAGTGTGTGATCTTGCGTTGTCGAGAAGCAGCAGTGGCCTCGAGAGATTGACCAATCGCGGTTGTTTAGCAGCTAGTTCTTCCTTCATGGTTTGCAATTGCTGACAATAGATATCTGCCGTAATCGTTTGGCTAGATCAGTGATTCCCAAAGTAATCTATATCGAGGTCTATGATAACCTGCAAGGGGTCTACGTCAGCGAAAAAAAATTTGGGGGTCCATGAAATGAAAATGGGGGTCCACGATAGTGGATCTCAACACATACACTGATAGTACCTATTTACTTACATCATACTATCTTATAATACCAAAACATATACATTATTTATAAAAATACCTATGAAGTAAAAAAATTATTATATATGTTTATAAAATTGTGTAAGTTGTAAGATGTTGGTATTCGCTTTGTGGTGGCAATACATTTTGAACTTGTAAAAACCTGAGAGTCGCAGTCTCAGAGCTTCGCTACCTTGCACTGACTTGTTCAATTCGTCACTCTATAAATACGAATGTGGGAGAAATACGTTTATTGGTTTCCTGAATCTTGAAAAGGAAAGTGCTAAGAAAATATTTTAAAAAATATAAACAGATAGTACATCACACAAATTATAGTAAGTCAATTATAGTAAGTTATTTTGTTTGAGAGTGCTGGAGAAAAGTAAATACATTAGTTTTTATTAAATTTTAGTTTCGTACTCGTAGTTAGCAAAGATAGATAAATTACGCCAATCATGACTTCAATTATTAGTAGTTTAATATTCAATCATGCAAAATTACACGAGTACTCCTCAACAGTTTCTTTTTGAAAGTTTTAGCAATCGGTATTATAATTACAGAGCAATCTCCGTAATTCGAGCTAATTGTTGCAAGAAGATGTGCGAATTATGGAATGTTTTCGTAAAAATCAAAAAATATTTTTAATATACAGCTGCTGGATTTTCTGTTTTATTTAAATAATTTAATTTTGCCCACAGATGACTGATGCCATGTCCGAATCTAAAAATAAATGTAGACAGTACAGTGTCGATTATTTGAAATTTGGCTTCATTCCATCATTGCTGGACAAACAATTGCCTATGTGCCTCTTTTGCAGCAAAGTTTTGGGCAATGACGCTATGAAACCATCTAAACTGCAAGATCATCTGAGAAGATGCCACCCTGATAAAACAGAGAAAGATTTGAAATACTTTCAAACACTCAAAGATAAACTTCAGAAGAGACCTACACTGGACAAAATGTTCGCTTCGACGTCACAAAGAAATGATAATTACTACTTACTTATGTAAGCAAACCATTATCATATATAGCAAAATCCGGAAAACCGCATACTATCGGAGAGAAGTTAATTTTGCCAGCCGATGAAAAGGTTTTAAAAACTGTTTTACACAAACCTGCATCTGATATCATTAAAAGAATTCCCTTAAGCAACAATACTGTTGAAAGACGTATTGATGAAATGGTTCTGATATTGAAAGCTTCTTTTTTGCAAACGACCCATTTCTCTATACAAATGGACGAGTCAACTTTACCTGATAATGCAGCATTATTATTGGCATATGTTCGTTTTATTATGAATCAAGAAATCTACGAAGAACTGCTCTTCGCAAGAACTTTGATAACCGACACTAAAGGTGAATCAATATTTCATGTTTTGAAGGATTACTTCATTGAAAAATCAATTTCTTTATAAATATAAATATAAATATATAAATATAATATCAGTAGCTACAGATGGAGCACCTGCCATGGTTAGACGTTATCGTGGATTTATAAGCTATTTAAAACAAAATGTGTCAGGGGTGTTAACAATACATTGCGTCATCCATCGACAACTAAAAAGTCATTACTAAAAATTTGAGTGTTAGATTGCATGAAACACTTCATTTAGTCATTGATGTAGTAAACCGAATCCGAAGCAACGCGTTGAATACGCGGTTATTTGCGCAGTTGTGTGAAGAAAATGACGAACACTTTCATCAATTACTCCTTCACACTGAAGTACGCTGGCTGTCGAAACGCTTATGTTTGACAAGATTTTTTGCACTTTTTGAGACTATTTTAGAATTTCTGGATACTAAAGACATCACCTATTTAACAGATTTGTTTACAAAATTTAATATGGTTAATTTGCAATTACAAGGCGACAGTTTAAATTTGATTAAAACAAAGTCCATCTTATCAGCGTTTCTAGCCAGAATTAAACTAATGAAGCAAAATATTGGACGGGGCGAATTTTCTCAGCTCCCCAATTTGTCACAGACAAGCTGCCAGGAAGACAACGTTTAATTTACGTTCAACATTTAAATGCCCTCTATTCAGATTTTGAATCTAGGTTTGAGGATATTTTGACTATGGTAATACCACCGTGGATAATTAATCCATATGGTGACATAGAAGAAACAAATGTCATAATAAAAGAGGAACTGACTAAACTAAGTACAAACGAAGAACTTAAGGTTCAGTTTAAAAACGGATATCAGCAATTCTGGCTGCAAAACAACATACCCGTTACTTATCCAGTATTATGGAATATAGCGAGGAAATTTTTAATTTCCTTTCCAACGTCATACCTAGTGGAAAGGGAGTTCAGCGCTGTTACCAATCTCCTAACGAAAAAAAGAAACAGACTGGACGTCATTAGCCGAGGAGATTTAAGATTAACCCTTACAAAATTGACGCCAAATATTGATAATTTATTATTAAAGCATCAGGTTCATCCTTCTCACTAAAAATATTGACTTATTGCTTATGTTATTTTATTTATAGTTTATTTTATGTTTATTTAATGCTACGTATATTTTACATAACAGATACAAAATTTTATTTTGAGTAGTTTTAATTTAAATTCAATTAATAAATGTATAAATTAACATGTGTTTTTACTTTAAGTTTTTAACACTAAACTTCACTACAATTTGAAATTTACAGGAAATCAATATCAAGTAAGTAGGGGGTCTACCCAACACGGAAATACATGGCAAAGGGTCTACGATACAAAAAAGTTTGGGGAACTCTGGGCTAGATTCTAGAAAGCTGTAGTGAACGACACTGGCACAAGTCCACCAAATACCCACAAGTAACTTTTTCTGAGTCAATTTTCGTTTAGGGCAGGATTTGGCAGGGTCTCCAGGGTTCAGCCATTGCGACGAGCAATTCTGATTATCCTACAGTATCCACTTTTCATCACAAGTAATGATTCGATTAAAAAACCCTTCATTTTTGTGTCGGTTAAGTAAAGTAATCATAATGTCTTCAAAACCACATTTCATAAGGTACCCATCGTTCCAGTTTTTTTACTTTCCCGATTTGCTTCAAGTGGATTAATACAGTTTTATCACTTACCCCGAAGCCTGCAACTATCTCTGACGGATCCGCTTTCACAATAGCCTTTAATTCTTCATTTTCCACTTTGGTCACCGGCCTTCCACGGGGTTGGTTCTGAAGGTCGAAATTTCCAGAACGAAAACGTTGAAACCAAAAACGTACCGGGATTTTTTTTGCGACACCGACACCGTACACATCATTAATCATTCGAGCTGTTTCTGCAGCACTGGTGCCACGGTAGAACTCGTACTCGTAAATATACCGATATTTCATGGTTTCCATTGTGCGGTAATAAGCGACGCCAAAGAAAAAATAATGACGAAAAAACAAATGAATGACTGTTTTCAACACTCAAATGTACCAGCTAAATTAATTTATACATTTTAATTAGGAATTCCTAACAAAAGAAGAGATATTTGAGATCAAAGTGGTCAGTACGACAAAACGCTAATTTCTAATGTAAGGACCCAATACTAGACGTAATTGGATACACAAATATTGTAAAATTATAACATATTTCTTACATATTATTTCTGTTACCCAGTTCGAGTTATTTTTGTTATCTAGTAAGAGTTATATTTGTGTCTCATAATGGTGGCGAAAGCAATCGCAATATCTCAAAAAAATGAGATAAAATAAGCTTAAATTAATCACTATAAATTTGGTAAAATTATTTTTATTCGAAGTATAGTGTTCGCGTAAATATTAGATATCATTAAAGAGACATCTATTTAGATACGATGGAAAAAAGCATAATTACGTAGATATATAATGCTACATAAATACGTATTAAATGATGTACAAGCACATATTTTTACGCACAGTGTACCTTTATACACAGATAAAATTATGACAGCCACTCAATTATAAACAATATATTTATATTACTCAGAGAATATTATTACTGAGGAATAAAATAAAAGGAAATTTAAAAGTTTATTAAAGGTAAAGCACTTTAAATTTTAAATTTAAACTTTAAACACGGCTCTCTAAAAATTTAAACTTTAAATTTTTAGAGAGCCGTGGTAGCTCAGTGGTTAACGCTCGCTGTAAATATAACAGAACGCGAGTAACCCGGGTTCGATCCCCGCCGGCACCAATGAAATTGTTAATTGCAATTTTAAGTGCTGATTTACCACGTGCTCGGCGGTGAAGGAAAACATCGGGAGGAAACCTGCATGTCTGAGGAATAGGAAAAAAAATATTTCGAAGACATGTGAAGTTCGTCAACACGCATTTGCAGCGCGGCGGACACTTCCTTGCCCTAAACCCTCTCAGAAATGAGGGGAGGCCTGAGCCCAGCAGTGGGACGTATATAGGCTGTAACTTACTTACTTACTTTAAATTTTGAAACCGGAAGATATTTCTTCCAAAACAGCTGCTATCGGCAACTGAGGCAGCATCCGCTCAGTTGTTTCCGCCTGACGTCGACAGACTACGTCCGGCATATTGGTCGATTTTTAAAAATTTAATGCCAGGTGATCAATTATCTTTGCTTTCTTTCTTGGTACGTATTTTACCTCATTATCTATTCGGTGCCAAATCACGGAAAAAACATTTATTAAAATGTTTTATAACCTATGTTCTAAAATAAATGTACTTGATTTGATTTGATTAGATTAGGAGTACTACGTATCGGCTGTTTAAGAATATACATCGTCTCGTGGGTGTCGTAAAAACCGGTATAGAGCAACAAACTAGGAGATGGTCGCCTGATATGTGTGTGAAATCCAGTTCATAAAGTGGAGTTCATCTTTGAAGAGGGCTAGGTTTAGCAGTCGACTTTGTTAGCCTATAAAGAAGAAGTTTTGAATTAGTATGATAAAATTAAACTACAGATCAAAATACAAGTCCATTATTATTTTGATAGTAAATATTTACTATAAACTATACGTTTTTATGTTAAATATATCATATCACCTTTTAGAGGCGAGAATAACGACAAGTCTTATGAAAAGTAAAGTTATCAATACTAAAATAGTAAATAAAAGTAATATATTATTGCACCCATATAAACTTAGCCCGTATGATAATATTATAAAAGATAACTTTACAAAACTGTGATAAAAAGTTCCTTTTGTACGATGGTGTTGAATTGTATAACAAACTTTCAAAAGAAATAAAAAAAGCAAAATATTATGTCATATTAAAATATTATGTCACAAACACTACGAACACGACGCCTTGATGTGTGGCGTATTCATTTGCACTTATTATTTATGATTATTGTGCGGATAGCTAGTCTCCGTTAAAGTTGACCGCCATGAACTTAACTCGGTCTGGAGGACATTATTATTATTATTATTTGTATATTAAAAAGAAATATGGCTTATGTAAATAACGTAGATGTTTAATTTGATTCGTATAAAATAAAGTTATAAATGCATAACATATCTCATATGACATCCAATACGCGCCATTTTGATATCCTTTAAAACGAATTAGTAAAATGGAAATCACTTATTCCGACCGCAACGTGTAAATACGTCTATAACGGAAAATTTCATTGTGCAACGTGAAGCATGTCCTTTAATACAGCTTAATGGAAGAGGAAAATACAAGATGATGGAGAAACAAATGCGGCTCTTATCTATCTTTGCTTGGAGCTAGTGAATCGGCGTTTTAATGTTTTTCAAAAAATCATTACAGAAAACCATTAAACCATTTATGATTTAACTTTTTCCTCATTTTACGGTTGATAGATGGAGAGATAATCATGGATACGTTTCCTGAAGAAAAGAATCAGCCCTCTTATAAACAGCTATAACAACAGGTTGCGGATACAGCTCCTTTAGGAATTTCACAGCACGTAGACCCCACGGACCGAAAGACTCTACAACAAATGGTACAAACATGTAGTCATATCTGAGAAACTGTTACGCCACTTAGTTTAACCACCTCAGATGCTGCCTCTGCTCTAAACTAAGTATCCTTGAGATGAGAGGTTGCCAAAGTATTTACGCACCTAGCATCCCACACTAAGTCCTTATTTATCTCTCTCCCAATCCTGCTATCTTTCAGATATTCTGAATCCTCCCTTCCACATCTGTAAATTTTCTACAAGGCTCTAAAACCGTGGAATCATATATAGAATCAAGAGTTCTTTGGATGTCATGGTTCAGAGAATCGTGCCGGGGTAATCTGCCAGCACTTATATGAAAATTTGTCGACTACGCTATTACAAGGCTGATGATAAGGTTGACAGTTATTATATTTTTTTGATATTTCCTGTCCTAATTTCTAAATACTATGATTATTACGACATCTGTATAATCTTCTGCTTTATTATTTGCCCGAAACTCTTTGTATTAATAGTTAATGTATCCTTACTTCACTTTAAATCGTTACCTCTAAATATTCCAGAAAAGAATAGCTCATTTTTAAACAAATAACAAAGAACATTTTCACATGAAAATTTTACTATCATAAATTCAATGTGTGTTTGGATTTGATCTGTTTCTAGTCAGTTTTCGAATACACTACTGCTCTGAAACTGCATATATCTAAGGCGGAAAGTTTTATGGCCCCGTATTGAAGTAGTAGAATATTATACTCTCGAAGCTTCTTATAGCGATCTGCGTATGAAATATTTCTTTGTGGTGAATGGCTCGTAGCTCTCTCGTTATCTCGCATTGTCCTTATTATAGCTATATTGTAAAACAAAGATAAACTTCACCGTTTGCAGGTTAATAGGAGAAATGACTTTTTATAAGACTGAAATGTTACGAACTTCCAGTTCACCTGATTGTAAGTTGCTACTGTAGCCCATGAACACTTGCAACCAACTTTAAGCAAAGAAGGCTATAAATGCGCTTTCACCTCTAAGTAGTAGTGAATCGGAATGTCTTATAGCCTGTTCTAATATTTGGCGACAGAAATAACCTTTGTATGGCTAATAATATATACTGTAAGTGCAATACAAAGCAAAGTTCCGTTTAAAAATAGAATATGAAAGTAAAATAATCACACCTCTAATTTAATTAAAACTTTTATCTTACCTACACTGTAAATAATATTTAAATAGCGCATTTAAATAGTTTAATATCTAAATCTTAATCAGTTTATAGAATTGAAAATCTGCGTCACTTGCATTTAATTCACTCATTCAAATATATAGAAACACTCTGTCACTTTCTGTATTCCTTCCTGGCTCGTAAACTGTATAGAAACTAAACTTGTTTATCAATAGACTGCCTGAAAATAATATTTTATGATGAAACTAATACTTTAAAAAAAGGTGCATCAAGCATAATATCATGATCATCATCCCTTCACGAGTCTACTGCTAAATAAAGCCTCCCAAGGAATGCCACAAAGAACGGTCCTGAGACACCTAAATCCATCAACATAATATACTAGCATTTAAAACTTATCATTAAAATATATTTAAATTTATTAAAATTAAATAGATGAAAGATAATGACTTGGTACGCAGAAGTATTATAGTCCTTCAATTATGAGAGGAAGTTATAAGAAATATAATGAATATAATATGAGAAAAAATAAACAAAAACAGATTAAAACCTTTATAAAGAACCAATAGATATTGAAACTACATTTGAACCCAGCATTAATCACTTAAGAGCTTTCATAAATATTGTTCCCGCTCATAATTCTCTCTATCACGAAATTTTCCACAAGCGAAACTAATTTTCATTTCTCCTATTAATTCACGTCGTGCTCAGAGCTTAAACCATCAATAACATACGGTTTTTGAATTTTATATGCAAAAACTGGGTATTTATATTACCTACTTTGTTGGACCTAATAAACAAATATATTATTTTATTATACAATATATTATGTACCGTAAAATGCCCTAACTTTGCACGAATATAGTGGTTTTTGTGATATTTCTTGACACGCATAGAAAAAGTGACAAAGAAAAATGTTAATCAGAAATTTGTGCGCCTAGTAAAATAACCTCATATTTTTTGAAAAATAAGCTTCGAACTATCCAGGCAAAGTAAAAGAAATTCCATTAACTTTGCCATTGCATTATCCAGGCAAAGTTAATGGCATTTCCTTTACTTAGCCTAGGCAAAATATCGCAGTTTTAAATACGTTTCCAAATAAATAGATTTCACTCCGATAAAGTATTGGTTTATTATTCCTACTTATCTACTACAAAATCTATACTACTACTACTAAACTAAAACTATCATTTTTTATTAAGGTAGGCAATGTTAAGCAGACATTTTGAACATTTAGTCATTTTATGGGAAATTTTTCAAGGTTGTCTTCTGTAACCATAAGAAAATACAACAACTTAATTGTTAAAAAGGGTCATTCCTTTTAACCACCATAAGGTAAATTGAAATATGGTTGTATGTTTATATAAATTTTAATAATCTCATAGTTGTTAGACGGGAGATGAGGCTGCAATCGTCAAAAGATTTGAGAGCATACAGGCAACTGAACAGACAGATCTCCAAATACATGTGGCGAGACTTACGCAACTTTAATACTGCTCGTATTAAAGAAGCGATCGAGCAAAACCAGGGCTCCAAAGTCTTTGCCAGAGATCTGTCTGCCAGAAAGAGCCAGCTGTCAAAGCTGAAGACTGAGTGTGGCAGCATCGTTTCCGAGACACCTGAGATTTTGAGTGAGATTGGGAGTTTCTATGGGCAGCTGTATACATCATCGTTGAAGCCACACGCAAGTGTGAGTAACGATCCAAGAGCAAGTCTTATCCAACACTATTCCGATAAAATCCCGGACGTCAGTCTGAGCGAGATTAGAATGGCTCTCCAGCACCTTAAAAACGGCAACGCCCCAAGTGAGGATGTAATTACAGCGGAGCTTCGGAAAGCGGAAGGAAAACCGGTACTCGAAGTCCTACAGAAGCTCTTTAATTTCGTCCTCCATGGTAGCATTACTTTGGAGGTGTGGAGCAGAATTGCGTTGGTCTTATTCTTTAAGAAAGGCGACAACGCTCTCTTGAAGAACTACAGACCGATTTCCCTTCTGAGCCGCGTCTACGTGCTGTTTTCGAGAGTCATTACGAATCGTGTCGCACGCAGACTCGACGACTTCCAGCTTTGCGAACAAGCCGGTTTCCGAAAAGGCTACAGTACCATAGACCACCAATATACCCTGCGGCAGATTGTACAGAAGACCAAATAGTACAATCTGCCACTTTGCCTGGCGAACGTGGACTTTGAGAAAGCCTTTGATTCCGTCGAAATTTGGGCGGTGCTACAGTCCCTTCAGCTGCGCCAAGTTGACTGTCGGTATATCTGAAGTGCTGAAGTATTTGTACAGTAGGGTTACGATGGCTATCCGAGTACAGAACCAGAGTTCGAAACCTATCCAACTGCAGAGAGGTGTAAGACAGGGTGGAGTTATATCCCCGAAACTCCTCACAGCTGCGTTGGAAGACGTTTTCAAGCTACTGGACTGGAAAGGATACGGTATTAACATCAATATCGAGTACATCACTCATCGTCAATTTGCCGACGATCTAGTCCTTATGGCAGAATCGCTGAGGACCTTATCACTATGCTAAATGACCTCAATGGTGTCTCCCAACGGATAGATCTTAAGATGAACATGGACAAAACAAAGATCATGTTTAATGTTCACACCCATGCCGGTAGTTGTTGGGAGCACTATGCTCGAAGTTGTTGACGAGTACGTTTACCTGGGACAAATAGTCCGACTAGGTAAGTCCAACTTCGACCGAGAGATCAATAGACAGATTCAACTCGGCTGGGCAGCGTTCGGGAAATTATGACACATCTTCTCGTCAGGTATACCTGAATCTCTGAAAACTGAGTGTACAACCAGTGCGTGTTTCCAGTGATGACTTACGGATCTGAGACGTGGTCCTTCACTGCTGGCCGTATGAGGACGCTCAAGTTCGCTCAGCGATCTATAGAGAGGGCTATGCTTGGAGTTTCTCTGCGTGATAAACTCAGAAATGAGGGCATCGCAGTAAAACCAGAGTAACCGACATAGCCCAACGGATTAGTAAGCTGAAGTGGCAATGGGCCGGCCATATAGCTCGAAGAACCGATAACCGATGTGGAGGAAAGGTTCTCGAATGGCAGCCTCGTACCGGTAGGCGTAATGTAGGGTGACCCCCCACTATGATGGAGTGACGACCTGGTAAGATATACAGAAAGTCGATGGTCGTTGCTGTCCTCTGCAGGGCATAAATGCCGTGCAGGTCTCGGGCCTCGGGGTGTACCCCTTTACCCGGATGTTCCTCACGGCACACTACAATGTGCCGGTCCTGGGCGCCTTGATGTTACAGGCGTTGTTTTTGCGACTTTTGTCGCAGTAGGATAAAATCATCATTAAAAGAGGTTGTCTCAATAATTGTGTTTGACACAAATTATTTGTCCGAGTTGGCCTTTCTGCGGCATTGTGGGATTTACTCAACTCCCTAATCTATATAGGGAGGAGTTCTCTTAGATAGGGTCGCCCGTCCGGCGGCCTTGCATGCAACGGCGCGAAGTCGATGGATGCAGGTGGCTCAGGACCAAGCTTTGCGGCATTACCTGGGGGAGGCCTATGTTCAGCAGTGGACTTGTGAAGGGTTGTAATGATGATGATAATGAAGATTACTTTTTATACTTATTATAGATAATAACATAAAAACTCATTTTAGAATATTTACAAAATAATGAAAATGGATGAAAGTCGAGAAATAAGGGCATATTCTTCAAATCCTCTGATAATCAGTAATTAAGAGCCCTTATTAGTTTTATCATCCTAAATTTGTTTTATTATATACAGTAATTTTAATAAAAATTTTACTGCGAAAAAAGTATTTTAGAGTACAACTTTATTTCTATTAATTTTTAGTACGTTTGCACGTATCTAAATAAAATTAAGATTAAATATTCCTTCCACGATTGTTTCTTTAGATATGTCGCAGTCAAAAGTTTTTTTTTTGTTATTGAAGATTTTTTAAATAACTGTGCAATAAAGTATTATTTATCTACCTATAAATGCTCACTGCTCAGTATCGGCTTAATCTCATTTCCGAGGTGCTTAAAGAGAAATTATTCTTCCGCTAGTTAAGGTTGGTGGCGTTCGCATGTCGTTTATTATTTTTTATTGTTACTGGCGTGAATTTCATTTTTTTTTAGTTTAGTTTATTGTTTGAGTCCAATAATATTTTGTTATGTAAATATATATTGAAATAATAAGTACTAATTTAATAAAAATAATAAATAATAAAATTTGAAACATAACAATTCCGATCAAGCACGATATCAATGTCATATTTCTGAGTTTAATGCATCGCGGCTGCAATGAAATATGATTATGTTCTACTGAATTCTCCGTCAAAAAAACCTTGCTATTTACAGCTATATGATATTATATAAAAAAGTAGTTATTTGTATAGACTTTCTGAGCTGTTCCTGTATCTTAAGTTCTGAATGAATTTTGTTTGAATATCAATGATTACAAAATACAACTTTGCATTTGGATTTCTTTCGTTCATGCTTTGTTACTCTTTTGTCATTCATTCTTTCTATATTAACAAACCACTGAAACATTCCTTTTTTAATCTTCGTCACAACATCATCTTGCAAACCGCATCCTTCCCTTATTACAAAATGTCTCACCCTGTCACTCAGATTCGGCCCTAACATACTCCTTAACGACCGCATTTTATATCAGCAATGTAAGGACTAACTCAACATTGTGAATTTTCATACGTGCCTTTTTTGACTTTCCACAATAGAGTGTGGAGTCCCATTTACTCTATTTCGAAGACAACGTATCTGCATTTTGATTCTTAATCGAGGATAGATGTAGATGTCTATGGGCCAGAGCAACTATTTACCATCAGGTGGACTGTGTGCTCGTTTGCTACCCTTATACTATAAAAAAAACGAACACACATTTCACTTTATGGTAAGTGGAAACAGAAGCCTAGAAACATTTACATCTACCCTCAATTAAGAATCAAAATGCAGATGCGTTGTCAATTTTAAGGACTATGATGATGCCTCCTTTTAAATAAAAAGTGTCTCTGTTTCTCTACCCTCACCATCAAAACACAGAAGCTTTTATTTTACGCTAGTATTCTATGAGAGCGTGGCTCTTCCCCGGTCAGTTCGACCTATACGTGCTACAACCATAATGTTGCTGCAGCATGATTTTACCATGTGGCTTCGTAAATTAATTATTATTTCTGACCCAATAAGTAAAATCAAGTTAGTATATATAATATAAGTAAGTATTAATAAAAGTAAGTATCTTGAAGTCGCGGAATATGCCTACATCCAGCCGTCTTTCGAAATTCGTGGCTAAATTTCCACAGAATAGTAAAAGTTTTAAGTTTGAAATGTTTTCTTCAAATCTAAGGTCGCGAATGACATATACTAAATAGATCTCAAAACGTGAATAACTGTGATTGACAGTCTGTGTTAACCCTTCAATCCTCATAAAATTCCCATGCAGTCGCATGTGCCTTGCAAATCCCGAGCGGTCGCATGCGACCGCACCCACCCACAGCACTTAAAACCATTAAAACTTATAATTAGAGACTATTTTTCTGTGAAAAAGTTTGGCATTATAAAATCTATACATAATTTTCTATCTTGTGGTCTAAATAAAAGTCAGGTTTTACGTCATTACAAAAAGATTTTATTGAATTTTGATAACAAAAAATATATACCAAGATGATGTCGGCATCGTGAAAATCACAATTATTTCTATATATTACTCGAAATTATTTACGTAAGAAGATAAATTATACTCACACAAAAATTTTTAACTTTTAGTGTTTTATTATAAAATAACAATTTTATAATAAAACACTAGAAAAATCCAAAAATCATAACAACAACATGCAAATGAATATGGCGAACATAATGATCGTAGAATATAAATTAATATCCATAGACTAACTGTTTCTTTATTCCACTAGAGAATAGAAAATTTCATATTGATTCTATAATGCCAAACTTCTTCATAGAAAAGTAGTCTCTAAATATAAGTTTTTGTGGGTTAAAGTGCTGTGGGTGGGTGCGGTCATATTTGAATGCTTGAATTTAGACGGAATATCGGAGCGGTCAAATTTGGCCGCTTGGTGTTTTAAGAGGTAATGCCCTTGTAGCATCAGATAAATGCAAAAAGGGATCAAAATAGAAATTACGTGCGTAAAGTATATTATTCTTGGGTAATTTACTATTGCGGGTTATTACCCATTTCTTAATTACCTCTGCGTGGTAAGAAATTGTGGTGTGCTTGCGTTTATTACCAGCTTTAAAATCTGTACTTACCTAGAAAATTGGTACTTACCTATATAATTTTGAAATAATAATTTTATGCCAGTGTGTAATATACAGGTTTTTTGAAATGACAATAGCCAAATAATTATAGGTACCATAGAATTCTATACAAAATATATGCAATTTATTTCAAAAACGCCAATTTTTGCGATAACTATGTGTCGGAAAAACAGCCGGATTTTGAATATGAATAAAAGTGGTATACTCTTTCACAAGTAAGTTGAAATTATTTATATTTTTTGAATATTAGAAAATTAAAGAAATATTGATGTGTCAAAACAACATGTAACACAATTTTACTAGTACCGTTTAACCGGGAAATATTGTTGCTTTTAAAATTGTACTTGGTATAATGAAAAGCTAAATAGATGCGATAAAATTCGGTGAAAAATAGTAATTTAAACCTACGTATAAATTGTTATAACATTTATTTATTAAATTGTAATTTTGTTCCCTCTATAGGATAGGTCATTGATAATTTTCAATATTTTTTTTAGATACAACCTTCTGGAAACGTATCATTACTATATACTGTATGTTCACTTCACGCTCAATCGGCTAAAACGGGTTGGGTAGACCCACAGAAATGACAATAGAAGTCGCATAGACGCATGAACTTGTCGCCGCTATGATGTGTTGACGAACATTATTCGAACGTCGAAGTGAATGTATGTTATTATAATGGTGAACTGTAGCATAATCAGTTTTAAAAACTCATCAAGGACGTGTTATTAAACTAATAAAGGCATAAAATTTCATCGATGAGTTGATTATTTACTAATTATCATTGTTATAACTAATTTACATCTAGATGAATAAAAGAATAACTTTAAATTAGTTATTAAGTAATACACCAAAACACCAAATCATATACAAGGCTCGTCCCGAGAGAGGCTGTTCTCGATAACTGGACTACCGAAGGCTATATCATGACGTAAATGTGATGAAAATAAATACACAAGGGAAGTTCGTAGAGTATCTTAAATAAGGAATTAATGGCAGAGAAACACATAGTCTAGTATTACTAAAACTATTTTTCAGAGTGGTTTCCAGATCGTATTATTTTATTTATATAGGTGGATTTAATTTAATCTATTTTATTTCTAAGAGACAATGGAGCCCAAACAAATTTGAAAGGATAATGAGATGTTAGAATGAAAATATTATTTAAACACGGTATTATCTAAGAAATTCTATTCAATATTTTGTATTTACGAGAATAATTTTGTTGTTTATTGTTTAACTGCTGTTTTAAAAAACACGTAAAATTAAATTTTGTCCGTCAAAATATATTATATCGAATTCTATGTCATCAAGAGTTTTAATTGAATTGATATAGAAAAATATTATGAGGCTTTCAACAAAATATTTCTTAGAAAAATAAAATATGCAAATAATATTGATTTAATTTTATGCCCTTTCCCTTCCAGAAATTATGCCCACCTCGCGTTGGCAAAGCTAAATGACTCGTACTGAATATAACCCCATGGTCTATCACCTTCCCGGTATATCAGCAAAGCCATGGGAATACTCTGCACACATTCGAAGACCAATGTCAGTTGCAGCTACTTAGAGCCTTGTCACATGGCTTACATCTACATCTAGACGCCTTCCCACACCTTCACCTGGGCCACCACGCAGACGTCATGAACTGAGCTAAGCGAGCACTCAAAAGTAACAGCTTTCTCACACTCGGTATGGATTCTAGTACATCTCTACGGATTAATTTTCGGTCACTGATGGTAGAGTGGGTTATTGTAATAAAGTCAATTCTCGCCTTGTGGCCCCATCGTCAACTCATTGGCGATGTAACATTGTGAGAGTTGCTGAAGATATGACGAGTGTAGCGTTGCCGTACTCATACTATTGTCTCGGACAAAAACTGGTTCGGGGGTGTACAACGAAACCCTATCTTTAGCGTAAGACGCTCTTCGCTGTTTTGATAACGAATTTATTTTCTTTATAATGTCATCAAGAACCAAAAATTCCGTTACTGTATTTCATCCTGGGGGTATCATAAAAAACAAGTACAGAAAATTCTAGAATAATATTATGGGCAGCATAATGTAAAACACAGTGCAGTTATAGTGTACCCTATATCATCCCGTGGGTGTCGTAAAAAGTGACAGAGGGAAACAAATCAGGAGAAGGGCAACAGCGTCTTTTTAATAACGATTAAAAAAGCTGCGGTTGCTCACCCGCCTGCCAAGCTTGACAACTATGGCAAATATCCCCAATATGAGGCAATATATGGAGGAGGCCTATGTTTAGTAGTAGATTTTAATTGGCTGTTACGGTAACGGTAATGGTAAGATGTAAAATATCTATACTAGAGACGGGAAGTAGCAGAAAGGATCATGATCTTGTACTACGGTCGCCAAGTCGCCTTCTAAATCTCCACGCCCTACCCATGCCGGTAGTTGTTGGAAGCACTAAGCTCGAACTTGTTGACGAGTATGTTTACCTGATACAAATTGTCCGACTAGGTAAGTCGAACGTCAACCGCAAGGTCAATTAACGGATTCAACTCGAATGGGCAGCGTTCTGGAGATTACGATACATCTTCTCCTGAATCCTAAAATAAGCGCGTTGCGTTTTGTCACTGATAATTTACGGATATGAGAGGTACTTCACTGTTGATCGTATGAGGTAGCTCATGGTCGCTCAGCGAGCTATGAGAGAGCTTTGCTCGAAGTTTCTCTGTGGCACAAACTTAGAAGTGAGGATATACACAGTAGAATGAGAGTGACCGATATTGCCCATTTGAAAGCTAAAGTGGCAATGGGTCGGCCATATAGCTTGAATATCCAACAACCGATAGGGAAAAAATTTCTCGAGTGTGAGCCTCGTAGCCTCTCCTTTCATTTAAAAATTTTGTTATTTTATCTGTATCAATTTTATATATAGGTTGGTTTTCCTGTTAATTTAACCTTCGTAGCTACTTTCATTAGAATACTGTTATAAAATATACGTGTTATAAAAATGTATAAAGATAATTTCCACAGCATGGTATATGTAAATTATATAAATAATATATTTGATTATTTTATATACTGGCCATATGGTTAATGGATCCTAGAAAAAGTTAGATTTAAACATTAAAATAAAAAATTACGCTTTAATAGCTCGCGGGTAATGAGTCTTGTTCTATTCGTAGAGAAATCACTGAAATTATTGACTGTTATTTTAGGTGTCGCGGTTAGAAAGTTTTACACACATTCTTTGCAGGTATCTCCCTCTTAATTTTAAATAAAAACTTTTTACTCACAGGTTTTAGCTGCCTTCGAAAATGTATGAATTTTACAATTAGACTGTATGTTACTTATGTATGTATGTACAGGGGTTCAGGCAATTTTTCATCAATAAAACATTATATAAGCTGTGCCACTTCGTTCGCATAAACTTTTTCTTCGATTGATTTAAAGTCGAGTGAGTTTGTTATTTACTACTCTTTGGGTCCAATTTTAACTTTGTAAGCCACCTGACTCTTTCGACTCAAATATTAAAATAAAACTATGCCTAAACTTCCAAATTCAAAAGGCTGCTGCTGCTGGACTATACTAGTATACCATATCATACTATAACTATACTAACTACAGGCCTCCTAAGGATAGCTTCATTGGGTAGATTTTGCCATAGTGACCAAGCTTTTATGCGTGGTGATGCTGCAGCTTCATTAGTAGTATAATTGTACCACGAATATGTTGGCACGACCTGGGTAGGACCACGCTTTCATAGAACATCAGCGTAAAATAGTAGCATAAAACTGCTGTGTTTCGTATGGATAGTGTAGAAAACCGGAGACCTTTTTTACTGGAAACAAGGCATTCTATCTTAGTCCTTGTGGGTAACAACGCATCTAAATTTTGGTTCGTAATCGATAATGGATGTAGATGACCGTGGGCCATAGCAACCACTTACCTTTAGGTGGACTATGTACTTGTTTGTCACACTATTGGCAACTTATCTGAATTTTTATTCTTATAAAATATAGATAGATGGGCTATAGCATCCGCTTACCTGGTATCAGGTGAACTGCGTCTCGTTTGAAGCCTTGTTATAAAAATACCTTACTCTAAAGAATAGTTATTCTTTAACCACGCGTAAAGATGACGTGTACGTAATAATATTTATATTTTATCAATCACAAATAACAATATCAATAACAAATCCTACGTAGGTGTACATGTTTCGGTTGGATTCAAGATCAAAGGCGCTGGGAATAACCATGAAAAACAAGATGCGTTCAGCAATATCGTACATCATGTCGGGATGAAAACGATGAAAATAAGATTAAAGCGAGTTTGAATACTTTTCATACATCTATTCACATTATAACTCAGCTATATTTATGCACGGTATTATATTTCTTAACGAGTTTCAAAGAAAAAGGTAATATTTATCAAGATAATGTACTTGTATGTAAGCATGTCTATATCTATATCTATATATATCTATAATATATATATATATATATATATATATATATATATATATATATATATATTGCATTTACAAATACAAAAAGAAAGGTTAGGTGTTTTTTGGTGGATTAAAGGTATATAATAGTTACAGTTTCTTTTTAAGTAGAAGTGCTACTACAGTATGCTATTGTCTAACAGTTTATCGCTAATAATGTGATTTATTCATTCATTCATTACAGTCTTTCAAAGGTACTCACTGTTTAACATCGGCCTCCTTAATAGATTGTCTTATAGTGAGTATTCTGCCTTAGGTGCCACGCCGGGAAGGAGGGCTAGCACCCGTAGTTTAATTTTTTAATTGCGATTGATATCAGGAAGATGCTGCTGCAAATATCCTGTTTCAGTTGCCCTCTGTCGCTTCTTACGACACCCATAGGATGATATTTCTGTCTCCGAACATCACACTATACTGATTTTAGCGAAATGTAACTTTTCTTTATTATTTATTAAACTTTTCATATTAACATTGAGCTCGACGAAATCTCTTAAAGCCATAGGAACATACTAGCTGCAGTTACTCTATCATCATTACAGCCCTTCACAAGTCCACTGCTGAACATAGGCCTCTCCTAAGCAATACCAAAAAGCACGGTCCTGAGCCACCTGCATCTATCGACTTCCTGCATGTCTTACCAGGTCGTCACTCCATCTAGTGGAGGGTCGCCCTACACTACGCCTACCGGTACGAGGCTGCCACTCGAGAACCTTTCTTCCCCATCGGTTATCGGTTCTTCGAGCTATATGGCCGGCCCATTGCCACTTCAGCTTACTAATCCGTTGGGCTATGTCGGTCACTCTGGTTTTACTGCGGATATCCTCATTTCTGAGTCTATCACACAGAGAAACTCCGAGCATAGCCCTCTCATAGCTCGCTGAGCGACCTTAAGCGTCCTCATACGGCCAGCAGTGAAGGACCACGTCTCAGATCCGTAAGTCATCACTGGCAACACGCACTGGTTGTACACTTTAGTTATCAGAGATTGAGGTATACCTGACGAGAAGATGTGTCGTAAATTCCCGAACGCTGCCCAGCCGAGTTGAATCCGTCGATTCCACCGACCTCTCGGTCGAAGTTGGACTTACCTAGTCGGACTATTTGTCCCAGGTAAACGTACTTCGTCAACAACTTCGAGCATAGTGCTCCCAACAACTACCGGCATAGGTGTGACATGGACATTAAACATGATCTTTGTTTTGTCCATGTTCATCTTAAGACCTCTCCGTTGGGAGACACCATTGAGGTTATTGAGCATAGTGCTAAGGTTCTCCAGCGATTCTGCCATAAGGACTATATCGTCGGCAAATTGAAGGTGAGTGATGTACTCGCCATTGATGTTAATACCGTATCCTTTCCAGTCCAGTAGCTTGAAAACGTCTTCCAACGCAGCGGTGAAGAGTTTCGGGGATATAACGTCACCCTGTCTTACACCTCTCTGCAGTTGGATAGGTTTCGAACTCTGGTTCTGTACTCGGATAGCCATCGTAGCCCTACTGTACAAACATTTCAGCACTTCGATATACCGACAGTCAACTTGACACCGCTGAAGGGACTCTAGCACCGACCAAATTTCGACGGAATCAAAGGCTTTCTCATAGTTGACATACGCCAGGCAAAGTGGGAGATTGTACTCTTCGGTCTTCTGTACAATCTGCCGCAGGGTATGTATGTGGTCTATGGTACTGAAGCTTTTCTGGAAACCGGCTTGTTCGAGAGGCTGGAAGTCGTCGAGTCTGCGTACGAGACGATTCGTAATGACTCTCGAAAACAGAACGTGGACGCGGCTCAGAAGGGAAATCGGTCTGTAGTTCTTCAAGATAGCGTTGTCGCCTTTCTTAAAGAACAAGACCACCGCACTTCTGCTCCACGCCTACGGAGTAGTGCCACCATGGAGGACGGAATTAAAGAGCTTCTGAAGGACTTCAAGTACCGGTGTTCCACCCGCTTTCAGAAGCTCCGCTGTAATTCCATCCTCGCCTGCGTCGGCCCTGCCGTTTTTAATTATAATCATCGGAATAGTGTCGGGTAAGACTTGCTCTTGGATCGTTACTCACACTTGCGTGTGGCTCCAACGATGATGTGTACAGCTGCCCACAGAACCTCTCAATCTCACTCAAAATTTCAGGTGTCTCGGTAACGATGCTGCCACTCAGTCTTCAGCTTTGACAGTTGGCTATTTCTGGCAGACAGATCTCTGGCGAAGACTTTGGAGCCCTGGTTCCACTCGATCGCTTCTTTAAACGAGCAGTATTTAAGTTGCGTAAGTCTCGCCGCATGCATTTGGAGATCTGTCTGTTCACCTCTGTTGCCTGTATGCTGTCAAATCTGTTGACGATTGCAGCCTCATCTCCCGTCTAACAGCCATGAGATTAAGAGTGTGATCGGAGAGTTTTTGTGTTTTTCTGCGGCGGGTCTTGCAGAACTTAGCTCCAACCGCATGGACAGTTTCCACGAGCTTGTCATTCATATCGTCCACTGCATTGCAATCTTCTAGGCACTGAAAGCGGTCACGTAAGCGGTTTGCAGGTACTTGTTATTGAACAAATATTATTTAGTGGCAATCAAAAATATTTTGATAGTATGTAAACGAAATACATACCAACTATCCCACATTAATTTTATGACAGTACTTTTGTGTATCATTACAATATGGGTGAATATTCAGTAACGAGGCTATAATGGCTCATTTACACGTAATAAGTTGTCAAGCGATTAACTTAATTAAAAGTGACTTAATGCCTACCACTACCGTTACCGTCACAGTCTATAAACGTCCACTGCTGAACATTGGCCTTCCTCATAGATTATCTCTTATGGGATATTTGCCACAGTTGCCAAGCTAGGCAGGTGGGTTGACAACCACGGTGTTTTATTTTTAGTCCTTTTTATAGGATGGTGTGACAAACGAGCACTTAGTCCACCTGATGGTAAGAGGTTGCTGCGACCCATAGAAATCTAAATATATCAGCAGATGCGTTGTCACCCGTGAGGACTGAGATGAAATGCCTCGTTTCCAGTAAAAAGAGTCTCCGGTTCTCTACACTCACCATACGAAACACTGCAGCATTAAGCTACTATTTTACGCTGGTATTCTGTGAGAGCGTGGTCCCTCCCCCGGTTGAGCCGACCCATTCGTGCTACAACTATACTACTAATATAACACATAAGGATCTCCTAGGTGTGCGTTTTTTGTGTTTAGCAGTGAATACATACAACCGCCGGTACGACATACTACGCCGAACGTTGAGTCCCGTGATTCCGTGTGGCGTCGAGGTCACCGGCCCCTAGGCAGATTCTTGGCACTTTATACGTTCCGTGCATTTTGTGCCCAGTCGCGTATTAAAGTGCCACTACCGCACTTCCCCCAACCCTTTTGCTCCAAAGGGGGTACGCAGTGCCCAAAAGTGATTACGCCAACTTTAATCATCCTAACCATCCGCGTCGCGCATTGCTGCCGATCGGCTGGTAATAGACAGGGCCGTATTAGATTACTGACTCACACTAGGTAGATTACCATCATGTCCGATAAAGACAAAGGGGAGCCCCCACCTAAACCTAGAAGACCACCGGACCGTCCTGGCATTCTGAAAAGACCCATTGCGTATCGCGATATATTTCACCCGGAACGGACTCGAGTAGTGCCCTCCTACTCGCAGATTCCCGACCCAAAGCCTTCGTCGCCGGGCAAGGAGCCCGCACCAAGAACCGCGCTCTCTCCCATCGTACCTGAGCGTACGACAGGGGGTGAACCGTCGCCCCAGCAACAGCGGGCCAAGAAAACGCCACGAAGGCATACTCCACCCGAAACAGCAGCATCCCTCCAAGAAAAGAGGCAATGCGTCGGATCCCCCTATTCGCGATAGAAGGGGCTATCAGGGCAACGGGGTTCCCGATCAAGTACGTGAAAGGGACCCCCCCCCCCGTAGAGGCAGACCTGGGTGCCTCTACTTCGCACAGCTGGACCACCTGAGCCTGGAGCGCCTCAATGAGTTATATCTAACTATAAGTAACTGCCCAAGGGGTAGGGACGAAGAACCGCGATGCGCAGAACTGCGCCTAAAACCATACCGCCAATGATCACCGCTGCCCAGTCCTGAGGAGGATTGCAAGGAAGCAGGGGATTGCTCTACCGGAAATGCTCCCAGAAGAGCCCAGAAGAGTCCCCCAGAGTCGTCCCAGGGCCGGTGCCTTCTAGTAAACGTCGACCTACAATAAGAGGAAAGGGAAGGCAACCTGCTCCCCCACCACCCGTCTCGGCACCCATAGAAACGGTGGTGCCGGTCACCATTACATCCAAGGCAACCACCGGGGCGACTCTCCCCCCCCCCGCCAACGACGCAATCGAACGTCAAACCTCACAGAAGAGTAAGCGGGGGAGGAGGAGGAAGGAGAAGGTGCAGCCCCCTCCTCAGACAGCAACCCCTTCTCCAACCCCAACGGTAACGATAGCCAAGGCGCAGTTTACCAAAGAAAAGAAATCCAGAATGGGTAGAATGCCAGAAAGGGCTCTATCTGAAAAATAGAGCGCGCTCTACAGCCCCATACACAAAGACCAGTACAACGACACCCGAGACCAGTGCCAACGCCTTCTCAGGCTTCGAGAACACTATCAGCAGGCTTCGAGACTGCTGACGCCATCCAGCGCTTGGTTGGCATAGCAATCGAAGTCGGCAGTCAGATCCTGGCAGACATCAGAGCCGGGACAGGTCCCATTACAGCGGTGATGAAGGCGCTGGCAAACCTCCTGGCTCGGCACTATGGAGAAGTCTAACCTGCGCCTCCTCTACTGGAACCCGGGTGGAATCCAGCAGAAGCTACATGAACTCCGCACTGTCGCCCAAAAACAAGACATACAGATTATCTTGCTGGGAGAGACAAAATTAAACCCAAGTACGCACATAAAGCTGCCTAACTACAATCTTTAAAGGAGGGAACGAGGTCACTTCTCAAGGGGCCGCCTACAGAGGGACGGCGGTCCTAGTAGAAGGGACCTCGTCCATCAAGAGCTCGAACTATCGGAGTACCAAACGATGCGCTCTATCGGTATAAAAATGGAGGCGGCGGGCGAGGAATTTTGGATCTACGCAGAATACGGGCGGTATGCTGCGTAGATCTTAAATTCCTCCACCAGGGACTCCATTATGCCCTCAGACGTCCGGACGGTGATGGAAGGCGAAACACCGACCATCATCGCCGGGGACCTAAACGCCAAACACCCGGCGTGGGGATCTAGACTGATCAAACCGCCGGGTCATGCACTGTTCGAAGACGCCGAAATATACGGCTATGACGTCTTAGGTCCCGACGAACCCACACACGTTCCGACAGATCCACGGAGTCGTCCGGATGTATTGGACATCGTGCTCTCTAGGAACATGAACTACCCGATAGTGGTAGAGGTGCTGTTCGACCTGGACTCACAGCACCTCCCGATCTTGATTACCCTTGGCCTAAAGGCGGTGACTACGCCATCCAGAACAGTTAAGACACGTGTCGACTGGAGGCTCTACCATCAACACCTGCAGAAGAGACCTCCAGCACACCACCCCTTAAACACAGCGGACGACGTAGAGGCCGCTGCTACTAACATGACAAAGGCGACACAGGAGGCCCTCAACGCTGCCTCTACGAACGTCCCGATGTCAGCAAGGAGAGACGATCTGCCGCTACAGATAAGCGTGCAGATCGGGAGGAAAAGGGCGTTAAGGAGGCTCTGGGCGCGTACTCGCTGCCCGAGAATCAAGACGCAATTGAACACCTTGTCGGAGTAACTGTCGGTTGCAGTCCAGGCACACAGAGGAGATGCCTGGGAGCGGTGCATATGGAAGGCGGAAGAGCATGATGCGTCGCTCTACAAACTGAACCGGCAGTTAACTAAAGCCAAACCTCCCGTTTGCCCGCTGACCAACAACGCGGGCGAACGTCGTTACGATGCCAAGGGTAGAACGGATATCCTAGGAGAGCACTTCGAGGAGCAATTTATGCCGAACCCAGCAAGTGCGGAGTTCATGGAGCTTCATGCCCGAAAGGAGAGTCGCGAACAGGACTTCCTGTCGTCGCCCGCGCCGCCTCTTGCAGGAGAGTGGTTCATCTCCCCCGCTGAACTACGGAGGACAGTAACCCGCCTGCAACCGAGGAAGGCGCCGGGGCACGATGGGATTACCAACGCTGCACTCCGACAGCTGCCCCATAGAGTCCTAGTAGAGCTTGGTCGACTCTACAATGTGATATTGCGGACATCCCACTTCCCGGAGGACTGGAAGAAAGGCAAAGTCATCGTCTTGCGAAACCCGGGAAGGACAGGCGTAGAGCTGCCAGCTACAGGCCGATCACGCTGCTACCGCACATAGCTAAACTGCTTGAAAAACTGTTGCTAAGACGCCTCCGTCCGTGCATCCAACGTCGGGCGGAGCAGCACGGATTCAGGAGGGATCACTCTACAGCAACACAGCTGACCAGAGTGCTGCACCTGCTTGCGGCCGAGTACAACCGTGGCCGCACTACGTTGGGCGTCTTTCTCGATATCGAGAAGGCGTTCGACAGGGTGTGGCATTCTGGACTAATTTTTAAATTGGAAGAACAGACCAGTGTCCCTTTCCTGCTATGTTGCGGCTAGTGGCGTCTTTCCTGGCAGACAGGAAGTTCTACGTCTGCGTAGAGGATGCCGTGTCCGCAACCAGAACCAGCAGAGCCGGCGTTCCTCAGGGCAGCTGTTTGTCTCCAGTCCTGTACGCGGCTTATATCAACGATATCCCAACCCTGGCAGGAAGGCTGCAAGAGTGGGAGGATGACGTAGTATTGGCTAGATGAGTGGAGGATGGTCGTCAACGTTGGTAAGACGACCGCACTGCTCACCCGCCGCCTCAGGAACCTACCACCTCAGCTAACCCTCAATGGCCAGAAGATCGCGTACGAGAAGGCCGTGACCTACCTTGAGTGCCGGATCGACCGGGCGCTGCGCATGACTGCGCACGTCGACTTCGTCGTCCGCAGAGCACGATGTGCGCGGGCGCTGCTCCGTCCGATTCTGGCATCTAAGCTACCACTTAAGACCAAAGTGAGAATCTACAAGATGTACATCAGACCCATCATCACGTACGCTGCTCCGGCCTGGTACGCGCTTCTGAGCGAGCCTCTCAGGCGGCGACTGCAGGCCCAGCAAAATCTGACGTTAAGAAACATTGTCGGTGCGGGTCGCTACGTCCGAAACTACGTCATAGCGGCAAACCTGAAGATCGACACTATCCAGGAGTTTGTGGCCCGGTTGGCGCGCGAACTGTTCGACCGCGCAGACAACGGGCCACACACACATCTCAACCATCTAGCGCCGCTACACACTCGCCCTCCGGACGGGCGACCCTATCCAAGAAAACTCTATATCGATTAGAGAGTCGAGTAACAACCCCCAATGCCGCTGATAGGCCAACCTTGACTTTTCACCGGACAACCTCTGTTTCTTGTAGTCTTAACCGACTACGAAAAAATTTACCGACTACGGACTAATCTGAATTTGATACTTACAACGCCTAAATAAGGCTCCCAGGACCGGTCCATAGTGGTGGCCCGCGAGGAAAACCCGGGTAATGGGTGCATACCCCGTGGCCCGAGACCCGGGTAATGGGGGCATACCCGTGGCCCGAGACCCCACAGTCCTTGCGGAAGACATTAACATTTAATATAACTGCAGCATGGCTCTACCACGTATAATCCTTATTAGGAAGGTACTGCTGCCCATTTTCTGATACCTGTCGAAGTAGACAAATGATACATACATACTATTATACTACCGTAGTTTGTTCGAGAATACAAATAAAACTATTTCCAGTAGCTAGAAAATTTTACATAATATATAACTTTATTTTAATTTTTAAAGCTCATTGCATTACAGTATCTCTTATCAGTATCCTAAGTTAAACTTTAAACAACAACCAATTAAAGAATTGTTCTGCCATCCGTTATGCAAAAAGAAATTATTTTTTATCGTCTTCTGCCAGTAACAAACTTAAGCAATATTATTTCTTATTATATATTTGTAGTTTTGTTTTTGCTTCCCTGACTATATCATCTTTTTTTCTTCAGAAATCTCATTACGAATTAAATTACTGAATGTGTGACATGCAGGTTGTCTACCTTGGACCAATTATGAAGCTTTAATACTATGTGGTCCCATCGTTATTTACTTTGTTACGTAATTTTTTTAACATTCCAAAACTAAAATAGGTAAATTCAGTAATAGTGGAGATGAAAAAGAAACGAGAAGATGAGAGAAGTTTGGTTTTGTTATCTCTCACCCACCTACGATTATTGGCAAATGCTTTGGATATCCATTCTATGCAGAACAATATAGGTGAAATAATATATTATGTACATACATGTGACAAATTGAGCTCACTTTATGCTGTGGATAGTTACTGGTGTAATAATTAATCTAGGACTCATTAATTGTTAAAATCCAAATGTAGCAATGACGGGATAAAATTTTCTATTAAAATAATAAATTTGGAATATGCTGCCGCTAAAATATTTTTAATCCACCTACTACCATTTTTAAAATGAGGTTCTTCTCTCTCTCTAGGAGAGAAACTCCATAAGAAGCTTCGCAAGTTTTCTTCTTTGTCATTTTGGATTCCGCATTTAAAAGGTAACCAACGGGGGTCTCGTTGGTTGGACCCTATTGCTAAGCCTCCACTGTCCATTCCTCCGTCCGCCCGTCCGTCCGTCTGTCGGCGGGCTGTATCTCATGATTCGTAACGAGAGACAATTTAAATTTTCACAAAATATGTATTTATATTGCCACTACACCAACAAGTAATAATAATAATAGTAAATAAAAAAATTAAGGGGCTACCCTAATATAAACCTTTCATGCGCGAGTAGGATTCGCACTGGGCCGGTTTTAAAAAAAAAGCCATTGACACAATATTCTTTAAAAATTATATTGCACCTATAGTTAGTTGAATCACGTTACATATTTTATTTTGTTCTATTATTTATGTATATATCGTAAAATGTCCTAATTTGGCCAACCTAGCCTTACTTTGCCTAAATCGATCATTTGGATTTCATTAGCAGGCTATACAAGCTAGAGACTTTATTTTATGGTACGATTTTTGTCGCATGCCAAAGCTTGCTTTTGGTTCTGGCAAAAAAGTTGCGAAACATCCGTAAACGTCAAAATTGTGCAAGTAGTAGTCGCAGATATTTTGCCAGCACTTTAAAATTATATTGTGTTAGTACTTTAAGCTGTTTTTACGGATTTTATGAACCATATTAAAAGAAAAATAGTCTCCTATCCTTTTCTCTATGTTTTGGTCTCCTAAAATGAGTTTAAGTGGGTAAAATCAAGGCAAACAATTATGTATCGCTTTTTATGATAAATCAACAAACTTTTCCTAGGGGTAGGGTTGTCAATTATTATTTTGATAATAAAACTAGTGAAATTCTGCGGTTTTATGTGCGCAAGCGTGTACGTAGTTAGAACATAATACGTTTTATATAAATATCCTATTGATTATTATTTTAATATGTTACTACCTATAAAAATAATAAGTTTATTGCATTTTTATTTGAGAATAGACTTGCGTTTGACTACCATCTGTTTGTTAAGATAGATACCTACATTTTAGAACTTACCTACTAAACAATCTTAACGTACCTTATAATTATTCTTAGAAGGTAGAAGGTGATTTTTATTGATTAATAGTTTTAGCTTATAAACGTATTTTTCAAATGTTTTTAAGTATTATTTGTTAATTTAGCTATTTATGTACCTACCTGCTGCTTGTCTAAAATCTTGCCAAATTTGTCAAAATGTTATAATCTAATCGAAATTTACCTAATCGGAATTCCCTTTGCCCTTTTATTATTGTGTAAGTACAAATTCTTACCTAGGTACTCAATAAAACAAATTAACATTGATGATGTTTAAATTTTTAACGAGTTATTCCGTTTATCCACCCTGAAATGTATATTACTTTATTACATTAATAATAAAGAACATATCGTATTAAAAGAGTAGCCAAATTTTAAACTGAAGTTCAAATATATAAATAACGATATATCGTTATTGCAGTTTTTAAAAATACGAGTAAATAAAGCTTCTACGTTTATTTTAGACTATTCCAAATTGAATGTGATTTATGGGTAGCAATAACTTTACATAACGATCGACTCTTATGAATGTAATTGAATGAATTTAAAAGATAAAAAGGACAGAATGTTTGAAATTTTAATTATTTATTTTAATTAATTTTTCTTCACCATTTGCATGTATTACTTACTTGCATTCTGAACCTTACCTGCAAAGAAGATGAACTTTGTTCCATACAAGCTTGAACCCGGCGTGAACAAAGTTCAGATACGTCTTACTTTGAAGATTACATTTGCTTAATATGTAAAAAATCATATTTTTGGAGAACCTGGGGTTTTGCTTTTATTTTATGTTTTATGACTTGTAAGCTATGTAGTTAAATCACTCCTTTGTGAAAAGTTATGACTAACTTTAACATATTATACCCTATAAATGGCCTTTCCCAGCTTAAGAACTTACTTGACTGTTAGGAAACGGATACTTTACAGTGTGTATAAAGAGCACCATATGTAATTATTTAAATAAAGCAATATATTATGTTGTAACTATAAAAATTAATGTAAAAGCCGTTAGTACATTATATCCTACTGATATGAAGGACCTAGGTTAGACTGTCGTTAAAACGTTATCTACAAACTAAGATTTTCTCCTGTATAGTTGTGGCAGGGTACATTCTATTTAAGTCCATTGCTGAATATAGGCCTCCCACATATTTGGGACCTGTGCTCAACAATCGACATTTCATTGCCTCATAGGGGGGATTTGCCATAATTGTCACGCGCGGGATGGCAACTGCAGTTTTTTTATTTTTAGTCGTCGACGCTGCAGTCCATCTCCTGATTTTTTCCCTTTATCACCTACAGGATGACATGGGATAAAAAATATTCTAACAACACAACTACTTCAGCGCGCGCGTGTGTTCGGACGTAGAACAAAGCGATCGTTAATAATCGAGGGCGGGGCAATGGCCTCTAATGCAGTGAAATGTAATAATTGCAATATTTGATATTGATTTCTTCAAAACAAGGCTGATGTTATGGATGAAGAAAGAATTATACGTCTGTGTGCTTCTTCGTTTTCGAGTGAGGAAGTGGTACAAGCGAAAAATTTACTTTTCGAATCTATTACCACCACGAGCCGAAAGATTACGCGCAAGAAAGAAGGAAAGATGCAGCGTGATATTGAAGATATTATTAGTATAATTAAAAGGACGGACCCAGAATAAATGCCCATATTCGTTGCAAAAGACCTACAAAAGTTACCGCCGGTTACTTTTGATCACGTAGACGTGACAAGGCTGCTAAAGGATATCATTACTTTGAAAATGACATGAAAATTGTAAAAGAGAAGTATGTGACTTTAGAAATGTTGGAAGAAAGAGTTCTGTTTTTAGAAATAAATGAAAATATAAACAATAGAAGATGCGGGTATTTACTAAACAACAGTTTGAATGTAGATAGCGGCCCAATTGGTTTAACGCATATACACAGCAGGTCAACAACCGCTATAAGCGAGGTCAATGAACTGGCTCGCGCTGATAAGGACGTACCTGTCCCATTCTCACGCGATATTCCTGTCTCGGTCGCACCACTAACTGTACATCGCTGCGAGGCAAGTTCTCCAGTGAACAGCGGGTCGCAAGTGGAGGCCCTCACCGTGGTTTCGACGAATGTAGCCAATTGTGCTAACAGCGCTGCGCCTGCACCTATGCACTCCGAGCCTACGCCGATTAACGAAAACAGTGCGAATATAAAACATGAAACAACAATGAGCTCGGGACGTAAAAGGGTTTCCGATGTGGTGCGCGAGGGTGGTCAATGGAAACCAGAAGCACCAAAGGATGAATGGATTCTTTTGCAAAGAAGACGGCTGCGAAATCGTTTTATGGCGAAAAAAGGAAAAGCAGATCTAGAGTTGGATTGCGGTTTCAAGGCGGCGGATGTTAAAATTCCTTTTTACATTTATAATGTTGACAAAAATACTTCTGTCGAAGACATTAATAAATATATTATGAGCAAAACAAGCGTGGAAGTTGCTTTGGAGAGAGTGAACATGAGGCAGAAAAAGGAATACGAAGCCTATAAGTTCCTTATTCCGAAACATAAGTAGTCCGTTTTTATGGACGAAAATATATGGCCTCAAGGTGTGTCGTTTCGAAGATTTGTAACTTTCTACAAAAGAAATGATAACGCTCCAAGGCGTGAGAGCGACAAATAAAAAGCGAGTAAATAAAATATAAATAAAAATAGGAAAAGGTAAAAAGGAATAATATATAAAAGAAAAAAATAGTTTGAGAAAAAGAAATGGGCAGCCGGTTGAATGGAGTGCCTGCCAAGTTTTTGAGTTTTAACTGTAAGTCGTTGAAAAGATCCATAGAATGTGTTAAGTCACTATGTAAAACGGCCGATATTATAGCATTACAGGAGACCTGGCTACTCCCTCACGAAATACCGAGTCTCGGCAATATAAATCAGGATTTTGGTTTCTTCGGTAAGTCGGCGATAGATACATCGGCAGGAATCCTATACGGTCGACCGTACGGTGGAGTTGCACTTTTATGGCGAAAGAGTGTCTTTAAATCGGTCTCCGTTATTATGTGCAAAAGTGAACGTATCGTAGCAATTAAAGTGAATATAGGAAACAGCTCTTTGCTTATATTTAGTGTTTATATGCCAACGGATTGTTCTGAAAATTTGTTAGAATTTAGTGACTGTTTGAGTGAAATTGCGGCGATTGTTGAAAATCAAAATGTAGAATCTGTTTTTATCTTAGGGGACTTTAACGCACATCCTGGAGAACGTTTCGGTAAGGAATTAATTAGCTTTTGTTTCGAGCAAAATTGGTTGTGTGCTGATATGTCGAAATTAGGTGAAATCTCAGATACCTATACTTTTATAAGTGATGCGCACGGTAGCAGGCGTTGGCTATATCATTGTGTCGTCACCAATGCCGCCTGGAGTGTGGTGGTCGGTGTGGATATACACTACGACGTCTATTGGTCGGATCACTTCCCACTGGAGATACAGTGTGACCTCTCGATGGTCAGACCTAAATTTGAATCGCAAAACAGGGTAAGCATAAACAAGGTAGTTTGGAGACATAGAGATGAAGGTCAAATTGCAACATACCATGATCTTTGTTTAAAAAATTTGAGAGATATTAATACTTTAAATGAATATACTCGTATTTATTGCTGTAATAGAATGTGTTATAACCTTGATCATAAAAAATCTATAGATGTAATGTATAATAAAATTGTTGCATCATTGTCAGAGGCCGCTATATTTAGTTATAATAAGGGAAAGTTTCGGAAGGGCGTTCGTATTGTTGGCTGGAATAAACATGTTAGGGATGTTCACCGGGATGCTAGGCAAAAATTTATAAATTGGGTGTGGCATGGCAAACCTATTGGTGGTAAATTGTATAAAGAAATGTATGAATCAAAAAGTTATTTAAACAGAAATTAAAATTTTGTCAAAATAATGAATATCAAATTGAAATGGACATGTTAGTTGAAAAGCATAAAAACAAGGACTTTAAAAATTTTTGGAAACAAACAAAAAAGGTGAATCCTAAGCCGAGTATCCCGGTGAGTATTGAGGGGGTGAATGAGCCAGGAGAGATAGCAAATTTATTTCAAGAGCATTTTAAAGTAATATCACCGAACATTTCGTCGCGGATAGTGTCAGATGTTGAGGACGGCCAGACGGGCGCGGGCGTGCCAATTAGCTTTACGCCGAATGAAGTTTTCGACGTAATTAAAAATATGACGAGGGGTAAATCGCCAGGGCATGATGGCCTCAGCATTGAGCATCTTCTGCATGCAGGGCCTCATCTCTCCAGGCTTCTAGCTACCTTCTACACCCTTTGCATGAGACATTCCTATCTTCCTGAGCAGCTGATGAGATATATTGTTGTGCCTATAGTAAAAAATAAAACTGGAGATATATCTGACAAAGAGAACTATAGGCCCATCTCATTAGCTACTATCATGGCTAAGATGCTTGACAGTCTGCTTGAGCGGCATCTCAGTGGATATCTAAAATTACATGATGCCCAGTTCGGATTTAAAAAGAGTCTCTCCACTGAGAGTGCAATATTAACACTCAAGCATACTATACCAATAGGAAACTAGAGATATATAGATATATTATATATCTATAGTTAGATACTATACCAATAGGAAAACACCAATTTGCGCTGCCTTCCTGGATATGTCAAAGGCATTTGACCTAGTTAATTATGATATTCTGTGGAAGAAGCTGCGTGAAGTGGCCTTACCAAGCGAGTTGATTGAAATATTTAAATACTGGTATCAAATAAATCAGGTCAGATGGACAGAGGCACTTTCCAACGAGTACAGGTTAGAGTGTAGGGTGAGACGGGTGGCCTAACTTCACCAGCGCTCTTCAACTTGTACATTAACCAGTTAATCGTTGAGCTCAGCAACGCTGGTGTCGGCTGCTCAATAGATGGGCATTTCGTTAACAGCATAAGCAATGCAGACGACATGGTGTTGCTGAGCCCATCGATTAACGCACTGAGGACATTACTTAATATTTGTGATACTTATGCTAAGACTAACGGTCTCATTTATAACGTAAAAAAAGTGAAGTGTTGTTATTTCGAGCTGGATCAAAAATTGAAACGATTCCATCCGTTAAATTAAGGAACGTACAGTTAAATAGAGTGTATCAATTTAGGTATCTTGGTCACGTTTTAACTGAGGATCTGACTGATGATGCGGACATAAAAAGAGAAAGAAGGGCATTGGCGGTTTACTGTAACATGCTGTCCCGTAGCTTTGCACGCTGTACAGAAGAAGTTAAGGTAACACTTTTCAAAGCCTTTTGCCAGTCATTTTACACGTGCAATCTATGGGTTAAGTACACGCAGAGAGCCTACAATGCCCTTTGGGTACAATACAATAATGCCTTCAGGATGCTGATGGGGTTTCCGCGGTATTGTAGCGCTTCAGGTATATTTACAGCGTACGGTACGGACGGTTTTCATGCCATAATTCGAAAGAAAATCCCTCATGCGCAGAGTTCGTGGGAGCTCTAATAGCATTCTGAGGGCAATATCTAATAGATTTGATTGTCCCATCCTAGGGCACTGGATGCGTATGCACTTGCATGTGCCTGGTGTCATGGGGTGCCAAAAATAAAAAAAACTAATTGTTATGATAATTGTATGTAAGCATATTATAGACTATACGTGGGTCTGAAATAAATTTATTATTATTATTATATTATTATATTACAACTACACGTTATACACACACTAAAATTTTCTACTGTATCGTGGAGGCATATTACAAAAATTATGAACGTATTGCACAAGAACATAAATTTAGATCAGCATCAATTATTTGTAGGCCATACATATACTTATTCCGTGCGAGAATCGAACTTGCGGCTATCAACACTACGACGTCCCTATTTAAAGTTATACGCCTTCTCTTGTTCATTAGAGGGTTATAGAACGATATGTAACTTCAGAATTAAATGTGCGTAGAAAGTTTGCCGATGACGTCATGAAGTCACGTGTCGATGGTTAGTACGGTTGACAAAAATACATGTTTCTAAGACAGTGCTGGCAAATGCAATAAATCTTTAAAAGAAAAATTATTAATAAAAAACGTTATAGTTTCTACTAAGATTTATTAAGAGCGAACCTTTTTATTTTTCTACTCCCGAAAACGTTAGAACCTTTATAATAATAACACATTAGCTATAGCGATAGGCTTTCCCTTTGCCCGTTTTTATGACAACATAACACTAACCTAAAACAAACGAAAACTTAACATGAAAACAATGAATATTTTCAGAGCGAGAGCAATAAATTCAAAGATTTTGCACACGTGAGTACACGACTGTGTTGTTAACGATACTAATCTCTATTATATACACAGTAATCTTGGTAGACCACGTGACGCGGTCGGCGGAGGCGAGAGATCCCTCTCATCAGCAAACTTTCAGCACGCCGCTAATACGTGCTGGCAGACTTAACGTGTTAGAAATAATAATTTATAAACACATAATTTTTTATTTAAAAATATATAAAATTGCAATTCTATCTCGTGTCCCTTGCGTCTTGTGAAATTACTGCTAGTGATCAGTGAGCCACTGAGCCACCGTAACTCCTCAGATTGTTTGATTCATCAATTTTACTCACGAGCGTGGTTTACTATTTTGGTCTATCTCTAATTTACTGGATGTTTTGTCTAATTTAATTTACTAGATGTTTACGCTTCCATTCTACCTAGGACTGTTTATTGGAAAAGAGTCCTATTTTTGCCTACTAAAGCAGGGTGAACGATAAATGGAACAAGTATATTATATAGACTTCTATAGTTATAAGTGAAGTTGCCCGTGACAAAGTTGTTTGTCAGCCCGTTACGGTTGAATATTACTCTTATTTTGGAGTAAGGATTTGCTATAATCGCCAAGCTTGGTTAACGTATTTATATTCATACTTATATATCTATCACACCTTTGACTATTAAAATTATTAAAATTACTTAAAAATATTGTAATTACTCACAAAATCGTCTTCAATTAAAGTAATGCATAAATTTGCTTTCTCTCTCCTTCGATATATGACAATAGAAAAACAAGGGTAAAGAAAGTATCAATACTAAAAGCAAGCGATAATCAACAAATGAATTGTCCTTATGTATTATATAATTATTATTAATTTAGTAAATCGCTCTGCGTGAAAATAGTCCGTTTCAGTATAACTTCTTAGTGAAGCCATATTTTAATTATTGGATTTATATTAATAGTGGTTTTTATGGGTAACGCAGATAGTTAAATCTTAATGGTCTTCAAATTACACAAAATAAATTTATTAAAGTCTTATTTCATTATAAATACCAAACACGGACTAAATAAAGCAATTTACTCTGAAACAAAAATAATGAATTAAATATTTTAATATTAAATGTATGCTTATGAAATTTGAATATTAGGTTGTAAAATTCAAAGTGCTCAAATACATTCTTACTTAATATATATTATATCATACACTACATCTACCACACAAAAAATTTATTAGGAGCTAAATTATATATTAAATAACGTAAGACCATAAAAAATGTTAAGCCACTGATGACAACGATGATAAAAATAAGCTTAAGTATATGAAACAGAAAATATTATAATCTGTTGTTTAACTACGCATTTCGGATATTGCGTACACACACTTCACTAATATTATAGTAAAAAGTAAAGTTACAGCCTATATACGTCCCACTGCTGGGCATAGGCCTTCCCTCATTTCTCAGAGGGTTTAGGGCAAGGTAGTGTCCGCCGCGCTGCCCCAATTCGTGTTGGCGAACTTCACATGTACTCGAAAATATTTTTTTCTTATTCCTCAGACATGCAGGTTTCCTCACGATGTTTTCCTTCACCGCCGAGTACGTGGTAAATCAGCACTTAAAATTGCAATTAACAATTTCATTGGTGCCAGCGGGGATCGAACCCGGGTGACTCGCGTTCTGTTATATTTACAGCGAGCGTTACCATCTGAGCTATCACGGCTATAATAATATAATTAAAAAAAATATTTACTCACATATATTTAAATCAATAATTTATAATTACAAACATAATCAATCACATCACATCAATATTTTTTAAACATGAAGAGGTAACTATTGATATCATGCTAATAAATCTCAACAAGATATACTTTTAAGCAATAATACCATAAACGCCACTTTTTTAAATTATTTCAATAATGACAGTTGAATTTCTATGTCAGAAAGCTGGAGTATTAAAATTTAAAGCAGCCATATCCTTTTTATTTTCCCAGCTCGCTTCGTAAAGTCGGTGAGTGATGATTGTATAAAGAAACCCCAAGAAAAATGACGCAGAAGATCATATTCTTATGCTAATGATAATGCTTTGTCGCTGTGAACATCGGTGCCCTCCTCCAATGCATGATAATGTGGCGTAGTAGACAACTTGTTATTTGTATTTTTCATGAATTGTATTTTATACTTACGCGTTAGATAGATATAACCTTATTTGTTTGTAAATAAAAATTCATTGTTGAGTATACGCTTGGCTGACGCAGTGCCAGTATTAAATAAATCAAAGTCAAAATTTTGTTAAAAATTTTCCTCATTCGCCAAATAAATGTATTTCACTATTATTTGTGGATGTAAACTGGAGACTTAAAAGTATGTTGTGGCAGGAGAGCTGAGATGTAATAGAGACAAAAGCTCAGGACAGTCAATAGCACTGCAAGCTATTTGAACAAAAACTTGAGATTAGCAATCTCACGTCACTAACAAGAGGAAGAAGATGATATTTTTTTTATAATTACTAATATAATTGTCACAAGTATAGCAAAAATCTTATTCTAGTATGGAAGATACATACCACGAACATAACATTTTAACCCAAAGTTATAGGTTAGCATGAGGGTGACAAACGTGCACACAGTCCACCTGATGGTAAGTGAATGCCTGTGTGTGTGCGAGTGAGTGTGGCCCATAGAAATCTACATTTATCCTCGATTAAGAATCAAAATTCAGATGTGTTGGTGACCCTGAGGACCAAGATGGAATGTCTAATTTTCAGTAAAAGGGGTATCCGGTTCTCTACACTTACCATACGAAAGTCAGCAGTACTGAGCTGCTATTTTACGCTAGTATTCATTGTGAGAACGCGGTCCTTCCCTGGTCTAGCCGACCTATTCGTGCAAAAACCACAATATAGCTGCAGCATGGCCACACTACCACAACTGTCCTACTACTGAACACATGCATTCTAATATTATTTTTGAAAGGGATATAAAACTGTATGTATGATAAATCTTTTAACTATAGAAGTTATGCCTAAGTTTCTAACTTACTCGTAAACAAACTAAAACTTGTATAGTCACACAGTGTAAATAATTAATAAAATAAAGGTTCATTTACTTTGGTTTCCTTTTCGCAAGTTGTGGTTAGTTCTAATTTTTTAGAACTCGCCACATCTGTAGCCGCAGGAAGTTTAATAGGGTCTTACAGATTCCGAACGCACTTACCCATGTTCCCAAGATTAATGACGTGAGGTGCTGCGGCCTCCATTCCTTAGAGTGCGGTGTGTAAAACTGATATATCAAATTGTGTTCTTACACCATTTAAGTAATTTGTAAATTTGGATTATAGCAATTTTATTTTATTCCGTTGTTTTTTTAACACTTTATTATTTTATCTTGTACCAATTTTTGAAAATAAACCGTCTTGTTTAAATGGGTACCACATTATTTCTTACGCGTTATATTAACTTTTTAGTATAAATAGGTGTTAATTATTGTTTGTGGGTCTTTTGTAATAATTAGCCATTTATTTTTCAAACATTTATTTTACCGTATCAAAAGATGTAAGTGCCTCTCGGATTCCCCCAAGATTTGCCTTATAGAGGAGATGCTTACCATTGTTGACACTTGGGAGGCGAGTTGATGTTCACAGTGCTTAATTACTTTGAACTCTAATCACGAAGCTGCTGCTGCTCACCTACTGTTTTATTTTACTCTGTCACCGTTTCAAATACAAACTAGATGATATGAGATAGTATATTCTTCCACGTCACCATTACAAGGCAAATCAATACCATACTTAATATTTAAGAAAACAATAACTAAATATTTAAGAATATTTTCATAAATAACAAAATAATGGTAGAGTAACGATTGTAGCACGAAAGGATCAGTTCATCCGGGATAGGACAAGGCTCTCACAGAATACCAGCGTAAAATAGCAACTTAATGCTGCTGTTTCGTATGGTGAGTGTAGAGAACCGGAGACTCTATTTACTGGAAACGCGACATTCCATCTTAGTCCTTACGAGTGACAACGCACCTGCATTTTGATTATTAATTGAGGACAAATGAAAAAGTGGACTGTGTTCGTTTGTCAGTGTTTGTCATGATGTAAACAATGTTAGAAATAAATATATAAGGACAATAACAGATTATACTCAAAAATGGACTAATGAAATATTACCACTAATATTAAAAACCTACATGATACATAGAACTTCACAACTCTTGAGTGTAACACAACATCCAGCAAACGTATGCCACTAATACTTTAACGCAAAGGATCGCGTAATGTAACATAAACAAGTTTAAAGAGGCAGCGATTATGAGTACAGTGATAAAAAATACACTTTAAAAATATTATTTATTACCATTAAAGCCCATAAAAGTCCTCTGCTGCATATAAGCCTTCTCCATAGATTGCCTCTTAGGGGGATTCTGCCAATGTTTCCCGGCTGGCAGGCGAGTTAGCAACCGCATTTTTATATTTTGAGTTTGTTATTAGGTAAGATGATTTTTTATATAGGATAGGTTGACAAACGAGCACAGAGTTCACCTGACAGTAAGTGGTTGCTGCGGCCCATAGATATCTACATCTATCCTCGATTACAAATCAACATACAGATGCGTTGTCACCCGTGAGGACTAAGATGTAATGCCTCGTTTCCAGTAAAAAGGGTCTCCGGATCTCTACACTCACCATACGAAACGCAGCATCATAAAGCTTCTATTTATCTGTGAGAGCGTGGTACCTCCCCGGTCGAGCCGACCCATTCGTGCTACAATTATACTACTAATATAACTGCACCATCTCTTGTTTCAGTTGAAATATTTAGCCTCTTACGCAACCCACGGGATGATAAAGGGTAATGGATATTTTTAGTCCTTAGGCGGGCAGGCAACCGCAGATATTAACTTTTAGTTCCTATTGGGAAGACGCTACTGCCCATCTCCTTGTTTGCTTCCTTTTGTCACCTCTTACGGTGCCCACGGGACGATAAATTTGTGGATATTCTTCCACTTACTATTTATATATTATATTATTTATATATTAAAGTCTTATAGTCCACTGCTGTTTATAGGCATCCTTTATTGATTGTCATATGAAAGAGATTTTTGCCATATAAAAACTATAATTCTCATTGCATATTTTTAATAAAAATAAAATATAAAAATGGTAACATTTTCTCACTTGTACCGCCAACTAATGCCACAAGAGTATTTACTATCAGCGCGACGCAGCCTCTGGGTCAATTTGTTGTATCGTCCATATTATATCTACTCAGTGGTTAACAACAAACGGATTTCCATTCGTTATGTAACATGAAGTTTGTTTTATATAAAGGAGTTTAATGATGAAAGTATATTTATTGATTGTAAGTAAATACGAGGAGCGAAATTTCGATAGAATATTTATTACATGTGTTACCACTTAATACTTCATTATTTAGTTTTATAAATTTAGTTTTATTGAACACGAGTGACGGCCCAGTACGGCAGTGACTAAACGTTCGTCTGTGGATGTTCAAGCCACGGATTCAAATCCCGCATGGCACAATAATGTATAAGAAATAATGTGTTGCATACTGTTACCATTATATCATATCAGCGTCACTGCTAATAAAATAGGAACTGCAGAGAAAAGAAAAGAAAGAAGCCTCTCCCATTTTACTTCATATAAGAATAGTTACTATAATTGCAAAGCTTGGCTGGTGGGTGTCAACCACCGTTTTGTTATTGTTTTCGGTTATTATCTGGAATATGCGTTTATCCATCTTCCGGTTTATTTTCCTATACTTAAAAAAATACGTGTGGCACTCGGTGACTGCCGCGGTAAAGCTATTGCATAGCATTTTTTATCAACTTATGCAATTATAATTATTTATTTATTTTATTTATGCAGTTAAGTCTTTGATATTAAATCAAGTTACACTTTTTGAGCGTGGTGACCGATAAGAAAACAATTTTTTTTCTCTTATTGAATAAATGAGAAGTTAATATTGTTTAAAATATTTTTAATATCTTAAAATACATGTAGGTTATTCAGGAATTTTTATCATTGAGTAAGCAGCTAGTTTTCACGCACACAAACACCGTGCCGAAGTCTGCCGAGTGCCGAAGTCTGCCGAGTGCCGAAGTCTGCCGAACTAACACGACGTTAGACGATGCACGGCTTTCAACGCCACACCTCCGTGCCAGTCGGAGTGGGGAGCGTGAGGTTTTTTTTCGTTACGGAATTTCTGGATTCGGTCCCCGCGCTCAAGGCCCGCGATAGAAGCTATGCAAGAGCTTGACAGGCCTATTAATGTTATTAGGCCTTACTCATAGATTGCATCATAGTACGGTCTGTGCCGTTAGAAAGGCCTTTGTTCAGCGGTGGACTTTACTGTAACGGTAACGGTACCGTACAGGTAGGTGTAGAGTTATCACATGCTCGGCGGTGAAGGCCCTGCAAGTTTTGTACTGAAAAAATATATTTTAAGAACATATGAAGTTCACCAATACACATTATAGCAGCGCATTCGTTGCTACAAAACTTAACATAAAAATAAGAAGAAGCCAGTGCCCAGCAAAGTATAACTGCACTACTCTTTCTTATTTTAATATGTAAGTTTCATGTAAAAAACAGACGGACATAGTAAATAGTATGATATATTATATAGTTTAAATAGTATGATATTCGTTTAGAATAATATAAATAAAAACTTTGGCCATGGAAGGAAATGGGGAGATATTCCACAGTCTTGTTTTTGTGATGTTAGTGCTATTAGCTTTTTGACTTTTACATTTTCAAAATCAATCAAGATTAAAATTTAGCTATTCTTTGAAAAATAACCCGGTATAATAGCGCAGTACTTCGAAACTTTGATAGACTGATTTAGTGTAGTAGTTTCGATTGTGGCATAACGACATCATAAAAAAAACAGCATAACCATAAACATTATGATCATATCTTGAAAATTAATTCAGTAATTAAATTTCTTTCGTTATATATATATATATATATATATATATATATATATATATATATATATATATATATATATATATATATATAATCCCTAAGGAAAGTATATATAATAATTTACAATAGATTTGTAAATTTATATTTTTAATTTTTAAATAATTATATTTTAAGAGACCAACTGGTTAAATTCTCTAAAACAATCAATTAATGGATTACTGAAATATATATAAAACCCAAACAATTTTATGACGATTCAAAGCCTTTAGAACAAAAACATGATTTTTCAAATACCAGAAGATTCTGTTGTTAAACAATAAATCTCAGTTTAATTAAATAGGTTGACATCTTGGGATGACGAATCGATGTACGAATTTGCAGAACTCAGGCACGTTTCGGACAATTAGGCCGTTTGCACGGACTTGTCCGTTATAACATTTGTCAAGCCCGAAGTCCATAATTTAATTTGTAAACTTAGGAATCCAAACAAGGCAATAGTTTGAACGGAGAGAGATGAAATTCAGTGATTAGGGAGGCTTAACATTAAAATTATTTTAGCAGAGACATACTTTTATAGCTTCTACAATATCTAATAGTATTAAACATCTTATATTATTGGAACGGTTTTATCGAAAATATGTTTAATATTTTTTTTTAGCGTAACGATATCAGCTACGATAAGGCAGTATTCCTGTAATTAGGGCAAAAGTTTAGACAAAACAGAGGCCACGGCTTTATTGCATGTGATTTGGAATTTTTTGATCTGGTTCTAGTATTTTATCGATTTGGACAGCTAAACTAAACGTAAAAAAGATACCCTGATGTTTTCAAACATACTCATAAATATAAAAGTTATGTTAAGTAGCTAAGAATATTTTAAAATACCGTAAATCTGTGACGCAAGAATCTCGAGTGACCCTACAATTAATAAAAGATCCACCATTTATCGTATTGCAAAGTATTTTAATCACATCTGTAATAAAGACTGAAGATCTACCCATTACAGCCCACAATAATCTACTGCTAAACATTGGCCTCCTTCGATGTATGGACCGGAATTTAGATTGCCTTTAAGATAGTGTTGCCCATCTCCTATTTCAGTACCATCTGTCGCATCTCATGACACCCACGGGACGATACGTGTAGTATTTACACGGTCATAATAACACTATTATACAAATTTATAATCCTTACAGGAAAATTGCCATTTATTTTTTGCGCGAGATTCATAAAGAAAAACAATTCTTTATGAATCTCGCGCTTAGAATTCCCATGTAAAATGAACGGAAGTACAAAAATGCAAGTTGTTTATACTCTACAAACAATATCATGCTAAACAAAGAGTGTCCTGGCCCTGTTGAATAATTTCAAGCCTAGAGGGCAGTAATAATAACCGGCTAATGAATATGCGACGACGGCGCCCCGCCCACCGTGTGTGCAGAGGTAACGTACTGTCCTAACTGATGGAACTCCGTAGGGAGTGCCCTGGCGTATCGATTTAGTTTGGTGCACAATATTGCACGGATTAATTACAAAGTTGTATTAAGTTCTATAAATAAATAAGCCGTGGTAACTCATGGGCTATGCACTCGCCATGAATTTCATAGTACGCGAGCGGCCCGAGTTTGATAGCATCCTACCGTTAACGTAACCGCCTATTAAAGTCCATTGCTGAACATAAGCCTCCCCCCACATATATATATATATATATATATATATATATATATATATATAAAAAAATATATATGAGGGATATTTTCCATAGTCGCCACGCTTGGCAAGCGATTTGGCAACCACAATTTTTTATTTTCAGTAGTTATGTGGCAGACGATGCTGACACGCGATGATATGGGGTAGTGGATACCGCTACTGTTACACCACTTAACTTGTGGAATAATAAATAACAAATTTTAAGAGCTTATTTACCACGAGTTTGGCGGTAAAGGAAGAACATAGCGCGGAAACCTGCATTTATGGGAAAAAAACAATCTAATTGGAGCAGCGCGGCGAACACCTCCCTCTCAGAAACATGAGAAGGCCTGTGGCCACAAGTGGTGCGTATCTATCTGGGTAGTGCGTATATAAGTAACTTTAAAATTTAAATTATTTAAAAAATTACAATATCAAATTATTACGATAGTTTTCTATTAAAATTTTACTTAAATTGCATGTATGAGTGAAATAAGAATGTTTTTCGGTCTAACCTCATTATAAATTTGCGTGTTTCGCAAAAGAATTCCGTAATGTTTGTAACACGGAAATCAGCCTAGTTATTTGAAAGAAAAGAAGAAAGAAAGAAATCCATTTTATTCCAGTTTAAGCATGCAGCATAACAAGTTAAGGGTAGTTAAATGCCAAAAGATAAATATAACTAAATTAAAATTAATTTAACACTATTATAAATGTAAGAAAACATTTTAAAAATACCCTGTGCTACAGCATGAAACCGCGAAACGGACCGGACTCAGTGATAGCACTGGTTTTCAGTCCAGCCCCTACCCAGAGGCAGCTCGGGTGGCTGAGTGCACGCTCGCTCTTGATTTCCGATAATTCATAATATATAAATATACATATACATATGCATACCCTTATTTACATAATTGGACTGAAAGTAGAATTTGCCGTTTTTTTTCAAAAAGGATACGTATGGAAGCAATATCTACAGTTTTGTATTAGTAAAAAAAAAAATAATAACTAAGGTAAATACACACAACTCGTATAAGGATTTATAAATTATTTTAAAAGAAAGAAAAGAAAAAAAAACGAAACAATTAGGCTACCCACATTATATGCTGAGTTTCATTGTTGCTATATTTACATTTTTCAAATACAGGATTTAGTATAATTTAAAGTGCCAAACCGGCCGGTGTCTATGAAATACAGTTACATTACTGGTAAATCCAGTCATCGTTAAATTAATAAAAAATTACTACAATAAAGAATTATCATAAGTTATTATACATAGATTCTACGTCTTAACCAACATCTTTTTGTTCATTGAGTAATAGTAATTTATATTTGTTTTTAAAACTATTAATTGTTGTAAGGCTACGTAAGGGAGGTGGCAGATTGTTCCAACACTTTGTTGCATTGTATTTAAAACTACCTCTGAAAGCAGTTGAGCGGCTAAAAGGATACACTAATTTTTGTTTAAGTGATCTGAGATAACGTGTATTATTGTGATCTTTGGCCCAATCAAGCTTATTGAAAGAAGAAAGAAAGAAAGAAAGAAAGGTTTATTCTCCAAAATGACGCCATCACAAATAACATAAAAAAAACACATAATTTACAAATAATATTGGCTATACAATACAAATTACAATATACTACATATTACAAACTATACAATACCTATACTAGTATGTGTCAAGGCGTCATCTGGGAACAGGAGCACACTCAGCATAATGCCATGAATTTTTTTTTCCATGGCGCTGATTTTCAGTGTGTCCAACCAGTGACTTACCGAAATCAGTGCTATATGTATACTCATTTTATTATGTTTTAAACAGAATTATGCACAACAAGGGGGAAAGAGACAGTAACTATTTTAAGTGAGAGGGAGAGAGTAGCGTACAAGGTCGAATGCCACTTCGACACAGCACGTCCCGTTTATGTTGCATTCAGATGCTCTTAGAATAGGGCTGCCATACGTCCCGGTACACCGGGACATGTCCCGGTTTGAAGCGTTGTGTCCCGGTGTCCCGGTCAACAGGTCATTTGTCCCGGTGTGCACACAATTCGCAAGCTACCCCTGTGTAGTTAAGTGCAGCGTCTGCGATCGGCGAGTGGTTGAAGTGGAGCGGAGTCGAGCGAGCGAGCCTAGCTGCCTTCTTTGATTATTAACACGTGCGCGTAGGGTTGCCAACTTTTTCAAAGGAAAATAACGTATATTCCTTTCAGACGGTTATATACACTATAATTATTACTATTCCACCGAAACAACAAACGTTGAGCATAGAGTACAGAGTACAATATATACTGGAGACATTGACTGACACTTGACTGTACTGACAGTACAGATTTTTCGAAAGTTGTATGATAATGTATTTTGTTGTTATTCTGTTCTGTGTATGTGTGAAAGTATAAAATGATTGGAAATTCTGAGTAATGGACTGAGTTAAATTCAGAAATTTGGCAGAATTCTTGCTTTCATTCAATTCACACAATATTTCACGCATAAGTTAGAATAAAGTATTTTAGATACTTTTTTCTTATTCAAAAGTATAAAGTATAATCAAGCAAAATACCGTAAGATACGTTATTTTAAAGTATAGTTGGCAACACTACGTGCGCGTCCCGCGCCGCGTGCCCCTCCGCCCTCGCGCCTTGAACGTCACGCGTCGTCGCAGTGTTTCGTTTGATTGCTTTAGAGAACAACGTACTTAATTTGCGCTGCGCGTTATCCTGTATTTCGTAGTTTAGTTTTTTTTATTGCCAGTCTGGTATTTTGCTAAAAAGTCATGCCAAAAAAGAAAGTGTTTGTTTTCGGACGATTATACTAAAGAGTGGTCATTCATTAAAAGAGGAAGAAATGATTATGAAGCCTTTTGTTCAATTTGCGGCTTTCATATATCTGTCAGTCACGGCGGTAAGTCAATAAATCCAAAGTAAACAAATATATCCAAAGTAAAAATCACAAGACGAAATTATCAGTTGCATCAACTTCTAGAGATATATCGACATTTATGATCACGCAATGTACTGCCGAAGACATGTTAATATGCGCTGCCGAACTGACCACAGCTTATAAAGTCGTAAAGCACCACCAATCGTTTAGCTCTTTAGATTGTACGACAAAACTGAATGCCGTAATGTATCCTGATTCAAGTATCGCAGCAAAACAATCAACTGCAAGAACAAAAGCTACTGCTATCATTAAATACATTTTAGCTCCACACTCGATCGCGCAAATTAAAACAGAAGTCGAAAAAGTTCCTTTTTACGGCATTTCAACCGATTCTAGCAATCACAAAGCCGAAAAGTTATTTCCACTGCTGATACAGTACTTTACGGAAAAAGAAGGACTGCAAATTAAATTACTAAAAATAGACTCATTGCCGAATGAAACATCTGATACAATCACTTCATTTTGTATAAAATCGTTGCAGGATCAGAACATCCCCGTACAAAATATTGTTGCTTTCAGCGGGGATAACACAAACACTAACTTTGGCGGAAGAGATAGGTACGGAGTTAACAATGTTTTTTTTAAATAAAAGGAGATTTTGTCCAAAGACATTGAAGGCATCGGTTGCCCAGCGCACATTCTGCACAATACAGCGTCCACTGCTGCCGATGTGATGTCGATTGACGTGGAGTCTATTGTTCTGAAAATTTTCAAGTATTTTTCCATATTCACTGTAAGAGTGGAACGGCTTAAAGATTTTTGTGAGCAAGCAGCAATAGAATACAACAATATACTCTCACATTCCAGAAGTCGGTGGCTTTCACTACTTCCAGCAATTGAACGCATACTAAAGTTATGGCTGCCATTGAAAGAATTTTTCGCTAAGGAAGCAAAAGCCCCAAAAGCTGTAGTCGATTTTTTTGCTGATCCCTTATCAGAAGTTTACACACTTTTTGTGCACAGTCAAGCATTTCTGATTGAAAAACAAATTAAAAATATTGAAAAATCAGTTATTACCATTGTTGAAGTGAAAAATGTATTACAGGATACAAAAAAACAGTTGAGTGACAGATTGATAAATAAATATTTAGGCAATCAAACAACACAACTTTATAACAAACTAAAGAATGAAGGCACAATTAATACAAGTCAATCCGAAACATTTGACAAAGAAACAGGAGATTTCTTTAACACTGCTATATGTTATCTCGAACAGTGGACAGAGCCGATGACAAAATTTGATGTTTTCGCTTGGATGATTTTAAATGATATTCCTCAATGGCAACAAGTAGAAGAAACTACAAAATATTTAAATGAAAAGGATATAGGAATAGATGATTCAATGTATGAAGAATTTATGTACTTAAAATCGTTTATTGAATGTGAAATCAGCGATGAATGGAAAGCTAAAAATATGGAAGCAAAATGGAAACACTTTTTTGAAAAAACCGAAGAACTGGAAAGAAAAGCAAATCTTCTTAAAATGTGTCAATATATTTTTGCAATCCCAGGCCACAATGCTCACGTAGAACGAGTGTTTTCGTTAATTTCAGCGCAGTGGACGAAAGAACGAAGTTCACTCAGTGTAAGCACAATCGAAAGCATCATTCAATGCGTTTATAATTATAAAATGTCATGCACGGAATTTTATAATTACGTCAAAGGGGAAAAGGAATTACTGAAAAAAGGTTAAAAGTACAGAGAAATATGAATGGGCAAAAAAAAAGGACGTAGTGTAAGAGTTTCTTATTTTTTTATTAAATTTTCTTAAATATTACCAGTGTTTTTGTATAATCCATGATTTACCCTATTTCTGTTCTAAATGTCCCGGTCGGCGTCTCGGAATTTATGGCAGGCCTATCTTAGAAGGTCTATACGAACACTACAAAAGGAGAGATTATTAAAATACTATGTAGGGCTATATACTACACTATGTAATTATTGAAGAATATAAAAGTATATAAGAAGACAAAGAAGACAAACGCCGCATTCAAGAGGACGATTTTTACGACGATTTTTTATTGTACAGATATAATTGTTCTTTGTTTTTTACAATACCGAACAAAAGAGTGGCAAATAGTAGTCGTCTCCGGAGGTCCATTTTTAATATATTGGCTTGTTATAAAACGGTGTACATGTGTACATGGTGGTATGTTAAAGCAAAAACGCGCGCAGGCGTTTTGCAACCGTTGTATAATTTGTTTGGCACGAGCCAGAAGTCGCGGTCCTATGAGAGAATTAGCATTGTTAAATTTTGATAGAACAAGGGACTCGCATAAATTAGCACGGAGAGTCAGGTTTAGGTAATTGCGAATTCGATAAAGTACTTTTAGCCTAAAAAAAGTAATTACGTACAATGTCAAAAATGTGCTTCTCAAATCGCAGCTGCTCGTCCATCACTACACCAAGATTTCTCGCTTCATGGACTCTCTCTATTATATCCGACATGACAACAGCGGGATATTTCGATGTAATCTTCCGTACCTGCGTTGGCGTTGTCAGTATCATGTTTTTTTTTTTGGATTCAGAACTAGTGTGTTTCAATTCAATTACTTAGAATTGTGTAAAAATTATTTCAAAATAAAGTATAAAGGCCAGTAAATATAGAATTTAACTTTGCACTTAATTTCAGATGCAATTTGTTTAATAAATTTTAGGATCATTTACTGAGCATAAAATCACAAAATGCTGACAGGTCCAGGTGGCGTTTCAAACGCCATCTTGAAATTAATAATGTTTTCAGCCGATATCTAGGAAACTATGCACCTTAAGGTGTAACGTTGCACGTACATGTATGCATAATTATAATTAAACGGTTTATTAAAATTAAATAAACATTTAATAAACTAAATAAAAATAAAATAAAAGTTATTAACAAAATAATTCTATAATTAACTTAGGTATCCTATTAATAAAACAAATCAGTAAACTAAAAGAACGAATTAAATAATAAATCAAATATTAAAATATTGTATTTCGAACAAACACTCTGACGCTTCGTTACTCTATGCGCCTTGCAACTCTCGCGTCAGAGTTTTACCCGGCCGGTATTATTCCACGGCGTCGCGCTCCCGACCATTCTCCGCCCGAGCGCCCTGGGAGGCGCACACTACCACTGCAGCCGCGTTCACAAGCTCTGCTTTGTGTCCTCGTACGCGCTTGCAAATTTTAATCCCATTTTGGAAAAAAGTTTAAAATAATATAATAATTCCGGCACTGTGGCCGTATAGTTTTTTTTGTTAATTCTCGTCACCGAGACCTCCGTATCGTCTTGCACCTCGCGGCCACATAGGGGGAGTACCTGACCCTGCCAGTGAAGCCAGACGGGCACTCTTTTTTTTTTTTTTTTTTTTTTTTAAATTATCGGAACCACGCCCACGACCTTTTCTTTTACCAATATATAATTTTTTTTATGACTGGTTGTTGCCTTATTATAAACCCCAACCGTCACACTGGCGCCCAACGTGGGGCCATCGGTAAAAAGTCACCCCTAGTTTACATCCTGGCTGACATGTCTGGGAAAGATATTGGCACCTGGCACATCAAGGATTTGAAATTAACAGGACACAATACTTAGTCATATATGTATACACTTTTTTTTAAGTGTGTACTTCCCCCGTGTGGTGTCGGGTTAGAATAGCACCACCCCATTTCTTCCTGTGGGTGTCGTAAAAGTCGACTAAGGGATAGGGTAGTAGTGTGTTGTGGGAGATGGGCTAGCAACCATCACTGCAACATCACAAGATCTCCATGTTACACCTACAAGTACACTTAATTAAGTTGCATGTGTTCTGCTTGTTACTTATGAATACACTAGCGTTATATTTATATATATACATGGTGCTCGTTTTACCCTGGTCACACTTTTACGTCTTTAGCTCTAGGTATTCGTATGGGTCTTTCAGTCTAGCCGATGCTGGAACACCTTGCCAAATGACAGGATGCGTCAACTACCCTATTGATGTTCGTTGACGCTGATATAATCGCGTGAAGTATGAGAGATGTTGTATAAAAGGATAATGCGAATACATAACAATTTAGAGCGGATTTTATTAATTAAGAGTAATAAAATCCTTATGTAGCGCGCGGGGTACTGTAACGTTGCACGTACATGTATGCATAATTATAATTAAACGGTTTATTAAAATTAAATAAACATTTAATAAACTAAATAAAAATAAATTAAAAGTTATTAACAAAAATAATTCTATAATTAACTTAGGTATCCTATTAATAAAACAAATCAGTAAACTAAAAGAACGAATTAAATAATAAATCAAATATTAAAATATTGTATTTCGAACAAACACTCTGACGCTTCGTTACTCTATGCGCCTTGCAACTCTCGCGTCAGAGTTTTACCCGGCCGGTATTATTCCACGGCGTCGCGCTCCCGACCATTCTCCGCCCGAGCGCCCTGGGAGGCGCACACTACCACTGCAGCCGCGTTCACAAGCTCTGCTTTGTGTCCTCGTACGCGCTTGCAAATTTTAATCCCATTTTGGAAAAAAGTTTAAAATAATATAATAATTCCGGCACTGTGGCCGTATAGTTTTTTTGTTAATTCTCGTCACCGAGAACTCCGTATCGTCTTGCACCCCGTAAGGGGTGCAATTTAACGACTACAACCGTGGCGGTCGCCTTTTTTTTAAGAGGGCCTAGGCCTCCCCTCGACGCCGCCACCGCCACAGCCAGCTGCCCACGGCGCTCCCCGTGAACAGTCCAACCCCCCGGCCCTGCTCGACCACCTCGCGGTCACATAGGGGAGTACCTGACCCTGCCAGTGAAGCCAGACGGGCACTCTTTTTTTTTTTTTTTTTTTTTTTAAATTATCGGAACCACGCCCACGACCTTTTCTTTTACCAATATATAATTTTTTTTATGACTGGTTGTTGCCTTATTATAAACCCCAACCGTCACAAAGGCAAAAATTATAGAGGCCGTTATTGTAGAAAATAAAATTTTTCATCTTTTGATTCTAGTAAACATTTTTATAAAATATACCATTTACGACTTACGCCCCATTTAATGAACGGGTTTTTCTATCGCGGCCTACAACTATTGAATTATTAGATTAATCAATAAAATGCAATTATCCATTTTTAAAGATCAGTTTATTCCCCACAACTTTTGTTTAATTATACTTAAAAAGTGTGGACGTTATAGCCTATTCATATTGTTAATAAGCTCATTAATAAAGAAATAAAAAATAAAAAGTTTGAACCAAAATTTGTAGAGAATAAACAGGTTTTTAAAAATTGATTAGTGCATTTTATTGATTAATCTAATATTTCAAGAGTTTCTGGCGCTGATAGAAAAATCGATTCTTTAAATAAATAAATATATATAATATTCTTTAAAAAAATAAATCGTAAATGTTAAGTTTTATAAAAAAGTTTACTAGAAAAAAAATATTTTTTATTATAATAGTTTCTATAACTATTGACTTAAAGCACATAGTTTCCAAGATATCGGCTGAAAACGTTTTTCCAAGATGGTGCTTGAAGCGCCACCTGGATCAGTCAGCATTTTGTGATGTTATGCTCAGTAAAGTAAAGTAAAGTTACAGCCTATATACGTCTCATGGGTACAGGCCTCCTCTCATTTCTAAGAGGGTTTTAGGACAATGAATAGTCCGCCACGCTGCCCCAATGCGTGTTAGCGAACTTCACATGTCTTCGAAATATTTTTTTTTCTTGTTTCTCAGACATGCAGGTTTCCTCACGATGTTTTCCTTCACCGCCGAGCACGTGGTAAATCAGCACTTAAAATTGCAATTAACAATTTCGTTGGTGCCGGCGGGGATCGAACCCAGTTTGCTCGCGTATTGTGAAATTTACAGCGAGCGCTAACCATCCGAGCTACCACGGCTCTTCGGCTCAGTATGTCCTAAACCTTACAAAAAAATCGATCGGAAATTTAGTGCAAATTTGACTAAAAAAACGTGTATTTTTACTGTACTAATACTGCTACACAGGAATTCTGAAGATAATAGATAGCTTTACTGGTATGCAAGGAAAGAGACTACAAACACAGATCATAGGTTAATCGCGTTCTATAATCTGTCAAAACAAACACTGGATGATGCAACAATTGGAGTATTATCAAACAGACTTAATTAAGCAATAACACCGCGCAGATTACCGTACGAAAAAATTATCTGTAGTGTCGAGGACTGTTTATTTAAAAACAAGATTGGCTACATCTTGAAACGCGCTTCCATTAAAACATTCTTTTAAGCCGCCGAAGAAGATTGATCACTTTTTATCAGCATTCAGGGTAATGCCCCTCTGCAAGATGCAGGAGTGTACAAGCTTGATTGTGAGTGTGGTCAATCTTACATAAGACAAACTAAAAGACCCATTGAAATCCGCGATAAAGAATATATAGCTTATCTGAAGAATCGACGCTCCAGGTAGTCTACAGTTTATAAACACGAACAGGATCGCTTCCGTCACTACATCTGAGGTGATGAACCACAAATCCTCGATAAAGAACACCAATTCTTTCCAAGTATGATTCGCGAGACTATTAAAATGAAAAAAAAAAAAAACATCCTAATTTCAATAGAGAAGATGGCTGAGTGCTTCCATCTGCTTGGGATCCTATAATTAATAAAATTAAATCCCAACCCGAGTTGTATGTTGCAAGAGTTCAAGACACCATTAGTTCATACTGTGTAGATCGGAACAAAAATTTATAATTTTAATCTGTGGTAACCGCGGTTAACTGCGATATTTGGACGCTGAACATCTAAGTCCCCTCCGTGAACGTGGATACTATTATTTATTCTGTGCCATGGGTACTGTAAAGTAGTAGAAACGTCGGGTATATAAAAAAGTTAATATACGCGATAAAACCCCTGTTGGAATACCTCTCAACCTCCTAGCGGTCACATGAGAACGCGGCCATATTCCGTCAAATCCCTAGCGGTCTCATAAGGCCGAACCCACTCACAGCACTTCAACCCATAAAAACTTATATATAGAGACTACTTTTCTATGAAGAAGTTCGGTGTTATATAATTAATATCAAATATGCTATCTTCTAGTGTAATAAAAAACTGTTATCCTATGAATATTTATTTATAATCTACGTTCATTTCGTACGCCATTTTAGCGTGAATGTTATTGTGTTGATTTTTGGATTTTTCTAGTATTTTATTAGTGTTTTAGTATAGTGATTTATTATAAAATTGTAATAAAAGTTTTTGTGTGAATATAGTTATCTTTTTACGTAAGTAATTTCGAGTAATATATATTGAAATAATTTTCACGCTGCCGACATTCGCCTGGTACGTTTTTTTTTTGTTATAAAAATACAATAAAATCTTTTTGCAATGAAGTAAAACCTGACTTTTGTTTAGACCACACGATAGAAATTTTGTATAGATTTTATAATGCTAAACTTATTCATAGAAAAGTAGTCTCCAAATATAAGTTTTAATGGTTTTAAATGCTGTGGATGGGTGCGGTCGCATGTGACCGTGAATTAGTCATATAAATATTGAGTTAACCTAGTATTTAAAACTAAAATTATATTATATATCCTGTTATGCGGTAGTTTTTACCGGATAACCGATCAAATATGAATTTTTTTCACATTAATTATAGATAAAAAGAGTCAAAAATTATGTCGCATACGTAAAATGCTGGCAAACGTAGAATCGGGTAACTCTTCACTAGATGAAGTGATGCTCCACTGCTGACATATTTGAGGGAGTCGATGAACGTAAGTGGAAGGCTTTAAAACCGAAAGTGACGGGTGTGAAATTACGATAATGTAATTATAAAGAAATTTTACATTTTAATTAACCTTTCACTCTGTTGTAATTAATAAATATAACGTTTAATTAAGCCCCTCCCGTCATTTAATACTTCGAGCTTCAGGATTTACTCATTTTACTTTCATAAGGCATAAAATGTCGCGGGCTTTAAGAACTTTTAACAGGGCGACATAAATTGTTTGGGTCCGCTTCACGCTCTGTAATTAAATACACACATTTGCATTGTACTGTATTCCAGTAACTTAATTATAAAGTTTCGGGTTCTTTCCATCGCGAAGGAAACTTAATTTCGAATAAATTAGGCAAAAATTTTGTTTAATTATTTTGGAACGACATGCCTGGCTAAACATGACATGCTTGTAATGAATGCTGCCGTAACTCAGACAATATTTCAAACGGCTATGTGCTACGTTTTTTCTACATTAAAAAAAACTTTTTATCAACGCATTTAATTATCCTTAATTATCCCATTAATAAAATATCTTCTAAAAACGAAACAACAGTTTAGATTATTAAATTCTAGGTGAGAAACTGTTCAATTTTTAAAAGTCTGCATTTGAACTCAAAGATTGGTACTACTAATAGGACGGGCTTTCCTATTAACAGTAGTCTAAACGAAATGTGGCGAGAGATGAAATCGTGCCAAAGAGGACAGCCAAAAAAAATAGTAAAACTGTAACAGTTTTCAAGGTTTATTGATATTCATAATTTTATCGAAAATTAACGTATAATTTATGCCATTCTATTGAAATAGCGAAACTGTATTTTTTCAATTGAATATTATTTACGACTAGATGTGTAACTGCGTATTTATTACAGTTTCCCAATATCATGAACAGTTCTTTTAAAAAAAATATTAAAGTTTCAAATTTCTACAAGACAAGATTTTTCATCCTAGTTTATAGATACTGTGGTATTAAAAAATAACTACATTCTTAAAGCCGATTAACTTGGATAATATTGCAATGAATTAAGATTTTAAAACAATAAAACAAAAAATAATTAATGCTAGCAAATTAATGAAGTTAATTCTAATTAGTTAAAAAAAAATAAAAAAATGTCAATGTCAATTGTCAAAGGCAAATATAATAAATATTTTCAAAATTAATTTGCAATTTAACTTATTAATTATAAATAACGTTTAAATAAATATAATTTTATATTTAATATGATGAAGGTGAAGATGAATAATTTAGAAGAGCAGGAAAACGCTACCAATCTGGCGTGTGAAATTCGCAGCCTATATGCCGAAATAATGGGTGCGATTGGCAGAAAAAAGCGCTAGTAAGCGCTTGTAAGCAAAATTGCGATCGTAAGCGGCAAGCGCGGTCAAATCGTAAGTAGCTATTTTCCTCTAGGACACTAAGTTAGTATTAACCGGGGAACCTAACCTACTTTAAATATATGTTTGTAAAGTATTCATATTAAAAACTTACCAATCATGAATTATTAGTAACATGTATATGTTTATTCACGTCATTATATTACTTAAAACTAATATTGCACAAAACAACTTATAAACTCTACTTCAAAACAAACAAATTAAATAAGCAAAATGGCGGATTGTGTACTCAAAGTGTCAGCGCTACTGAAGTTAGCAAACGTGTCCTGGCCGAAAACTGTTTAGTTTCGCCATTTTGCTTACAAGCGCTTGCTAGCGCTTTTTTCTGCCAAACGCACCCGTTGTCTCATCTCAGCAATGCAATATCTCTAATATTAAGTAATTAAAACCTTCCTTGATGACTCTGCGGAAGATTCGGAATTGATTTTCGTGGGCTGGAACATTATACCCAGGAAAGACCAACAGCTTGTGGTGGAGTCCTTCTTGTTAGTTGCCCACCTGTTATGCTACGACGGCGGCAAAATCTTGAAACAAATCACGGAGAAGATTTGTGGGTTAGTTTTTCATTGAAAGGTGCAGAGTACAATAAAATACGAAATTATGTATTATGGAGGTTTTGAGTGCTGTAGATATAGTTTTACATTTTATTTCTTTTTTAACTTTTTTAATGAATACTGGCGCTCCGGTACATTAACAGCCGAATTTCCTACGGTGTAAAAATTGTACCGACTGTAGGTTATTTGAAGATAAAAGGGGATTAAATATACACATTAAACGTTGCCATAGTAAAAGTATTTCAGATTCACAGCCTAACTTAAAAATTAATGACTCTTCTAGTAATATCCCTAATGACACAATTTTTTCACTTTTTTCGGAACAACTGTACAATTTTCATAGCATACCAGTGGTTAAAAGATATCCCAGAGGTGCGAGGATGCAACCTGCTAAAGCATTATCATACACTATTCAAAATTGTTAATTAACTAAATAGTAAAAAGAGTTGGCAACAATTATTTACATTTGCATAAAATGGCCATATTCATTTTAATAAAATGGTAAATAAATCAAATAAGACTTCTTTTTTTAATTTAGCTTACCCAATTAATACTCTTTTATCTCGAACTCATCTGAAATCGTCAACTCGTCATCTAGGCTTTGGGATCATCAGATTTACGGTCAGGTTGTAGCTAATGTAAGGCATATAGTTTGTCAAAATAGTGTTCGATCTCAGAGAGAACCTCAGGCTTTGACGTGAGGACTTTGCCATCATGCGTCCAGAATTTTGCGATGTGACTTCTTGCAAGCTCCCGAACAAAGATCTTGGATCCCTTGTTTCGCTCTATTGCCGTTTGTATAGCAATATCATTAGAACGACGCAGGTTCCGCCTCACAGCTTTCCTCACAAGCTTGGTTAGTATCACCTGTTCCGATGGTGATGCTGTGAACTCACGCCTTCTTTTCATAAGTTGAAGTGTCTCATCTGAGAACTTCGACTTTCGGCCCGTATGTTGCTTGCCACAAAAACACTGTTGCTCTCATCCTTTAAGATCTTAATCACTCTGTTAAGGTCCTCGTCAATATTAAAAGTGGGTCTCGGGGCATGGAATCGGTTTTTAAGTTCTAGATGGAAGCGTTGGGAGCCAGTTAAGTTTCAAACGTAAAATCGATATTCAGAGTGCCTCAAACAAGTCGGTGATCGCTTCCGGTATTGAATTTATTGATCACTGAGACATCTCTGAATATGTGCCTTTTGTCCGTCATGATGAAGTCAATCTCATTTTTTGTAGTATTATCGGTAATGCGCCAGGTCCACTTCCTATGTGGCTTCTTCGCGAAAAACGTATTCATCAGAAATAGCCCATCTTTCTCGAGGAAGTTGACCAGCAATTGTCTTGAAATTTTGCAAAGTTTGCATTGCAATATTTTCCAAGCCAAAGGGCATCAAGGATGTAGTATTTTTTTAACAGCACAGTGTCTTTAAACTTGGATGAAAAATCTTGTCTTATAGAAATTTGCAACTTTAATAGTTTTTTTCTAATGACTACATGTGTAAATGCACGTTTGTAGCAGTTTCTTAACAACATGAGTAGTTTCTTTAGAAAAAAATATTAAAATTGCAAATTTCTACGAGACAAGATTTTTCATCCAAGTTTAAAAATACTGTGGTGTTAAAAAAAGTTCAGAAACAATATTCAATAAAAATAATACGTTTTCACTGTTTGCAAACATCATGAAATACAAAATACCTTGAAAACTAAAACAGTTTTATTCATTTTAGGCTACAAATCGTCATCATCACCATTAAATTTTATAAAAATTCCACGGCTGTACTTAGACCTACCATATATGTTACACCAAAAGCTAGCTTGAACAAATGCAGACACCTCGTCATCTCCATAGATTTTTTTTTAATTTTGCCTCCAACCAGTAACAAAATTACCTAGTGGCGACGCTGTTGTCAGGCCACAAGCGAAACGGACTGATAATAATAATAACATTTGAATAATAATAACATTTATTTCTCACCACAAACAAAGTTGCATTTAGAGTTATGAGTAGACTGATGGCTTAGTCATGCTATCAAAGTTTTCGAAGTTTTCTATATATAACATAGCTCTGTACTGCACGAATCGGTTGCCACTCCCCGGGTCAAATACATTGCTCTTAGGAGATCTTCCCGTTTTCTTCCTCAAAAACTTTATAGATACTTGGCGTAAATTGAAGTAAAACTTGTGAGGTGGTTACTAGCCTAGGCTGGGTGATGATTTCATGATTCTCTGCCGCTAATTTCTCTGTGCGATTATTAATGAAGACTGCTTTGAGGAAACTCCAAGCTTTATCATCAAGATAAAACATTAAGCAAACAAGTGTTGAGTAAATCAAACTTGCACGCTTGGCAAGCGTATGTCTCGAAGTTGTACTTAATTTATGCATATCGAATACGCCAGGCGCCTTGAGGCTTCTGTAATCCTTTGGCGCTTTTGGTAATAAGTTGGAAGGAAATATGCTCAATTTTAGGGAAAATGTTCAACCGCTGTTAATTGACTTCAGTAACAATTCAAGTTCTTTCAAATCGTTGTTTCATTTATATATTTAATACAACAGCATACTACATTTTGCGTAAAATATGTTTTTATTTTTATTTTACGGAGGTTTGTTTTCGACAAAATTTTGCGATTATAAATTTATTTAGAACTTCTCTATCAGCCATTTAAGGTAGGATATCACTTGAATAAGTTTTATTCACAGATTTAAAATAAAATAATCCGTAAAAGAGACGACGGAAGCCCAAACAAATTAAAAACTTAAATCGTGTCACGGCATTTATGGAAGCTGGAAAATGTCAGGATCGGATAACTGGGGGCGTTGTTTAATGGTCTTGTAAACAATAAACCCCTGGCGTTGTTAAAGAGAACGGTATTAAATATTTTTAAATAATCACCCTCCTATAAAAAAATAAAGTCCTTTTTATATTTTATGTAATAAGTTATATGGTATCATGTAATAGTTTATTGAATAAAACTACTTTTACAGATTTTTATCGCGTTTAATTTACTTAATTCTAATTCCCGACGTTTTGGTTGCTTTACAGCTAATAATTTACATTAAAATCAATAACCATATAGTGACGGTGTACGAATATCTACTAATATGTTTTTTCCTGAGGGAACGGAGGGAAGGGAGGAGGTATTAATAGTGACAGAGGGATAATGAAACAGGAGATGGGCAGCAGCATCTTCCTGATAACAACATAACGGACGGTGTCGCGGGGAACAGCTAGTTATATCATAAATCTGAAATTACAACAATCATCTATTCCATCATTATAAGAACACTTGTATGTAAGTAAGAATTAAATAACCGTTTCAAATGATTTACTTTAAGAGTAATGTACAAACCTATTTGTGAACAACAGTAGTAGCGGTGTAAGAACATCCACTACCGTATATGGTCCCACGGGTGTCATACGAGGCAACAGGGGGACTTAAATATGAGATAGACAGCAGCATATAATAAAGCACTGCTCTTGCCAACCCGCATGCCAAGCGGGGCAACTATGGCAAAATCTCCCGTACGCGATAATCTATGGCATGGACTATGTTTAGTGGTGGATTTGTACAGGTTGTGTTGGATTGGATTTGATGGATTGGATGTGATACGTCTAAGTAATGTATGAATATTGTCGTATTTTAATAACGAATTCTCAATGTTGTTTTTAAACCCATGATAATGTATGGAACTGAAGTCAATATGAAAACATATCTGTTTCTTTAAAACCTTGTGTTGTGCATTTTTTAAATAAAAGTGGAAATATTTATTGCACACTCGAGAAGCATGTATTGCTAGAGAAACTTTAGGAATGCTTTTAAACAACTCGTTTTTATTAAATTAACATAGAGTTTAAACATACCGCAGCGATCTATTGTGCCGTAATTACATCACTACTAAGGTGGGTATGCATTAGATAACCAGGGAATAAGTATAGAGCACAGTCAATCAATGAATGGGAACTGAGTAGTTGGTATGTGTTAACGGATATTTCATTCATACATTTGTTTCAAAGCTCATTTGTTTCAAAATGTTAGAATATTTAAAAAATATGTTGAACGGTGTAAGAAAATATGTATCTGTAGCACAAACGAATTAAAAAAAATATTTTAAAATTAATACATTTATGTTAATATTATCGATAGAGCCAATGAAAAACAAATATTGGCCTTCCCCATAGATTGCTTCATAGGGAGGATATTTATCATAGTTGCCACGCCTTGAACCTGGATTGATAATTTATTTTTTATTTTAGTTCTATATGGATAGCTGTTGCCGATATCCTGGTTTTATTCTCTCTGTCGCCTCTTACGACATCCACGATATGGAGTACATTAAATATAGTAAAAGTACAATTTATGAATTATTCAGAAAGCAAAGATCATTCTTGCGCAAAAGTTGGATAAAGACTTTTAAAATTATAATTTAACGCAAACTAACCGCACTCATTTACAATTCATGAACATGTTTAAAGCTTCACGGAACACGGCATTTTCTTAATTCATTGTATGGAATAAAAGGGTAAAATGCATTAGCGCACCGCCTTTTACAGAAGTCGTTAATTCACAAGCATTATCGCTTTATACGTAACTTTGAATTATTAATGAGTACGACAAAAGACTTATATAGAAATGCTTATAATTTAAGTGTGTTAACATGCGCAATTTTTTTATAGAATAAGAGTGTTTTATATGAGCACATAGTCAATCTGATGGGAAGTTGATATGATGGCCCATAGATATCTACGTCTATCATTAAATAAGAATCAAAATGCAGATACGTTGTTACCCCTGAATGGTTGGATGGAATGACAGTAAAAATGTTATCTGGTTCTCTATACTCACCATACGAAACACAATAGAATTAAGCTACTGTATTTTGTGAGAGCGAGATCATTTGCAAGTCGAGCCGACTCAATCGTGCTATAATAAAGCTGTAGCGTTGACTCTGTTACGTATAAAAATAATAATATTATATAAATAACGCCTTTTAATCCAAAAATCATTCATCCAGTATTATTTACTCGTAATACTATGGATGCTACTATTTTTTCATATTCGCCGAGTGGAAAGGAAATATCATCAACGATCGATAGAACCATCTGTCAGTCTCGTTCACGCTTGATGTAAATTATCCAGACCATCGACGGGGGGAAGTAACAAATGTGTGAAGCCGGTTGGTACTGAAATCCATAACCTACCTACTATGTGTTTAGCTTATAAATTTTCTTATCTTTAGAAAATGGGGGAAAAAGACTGTTATATGTATTTAATTGAAATAAATGAAATAAAACATAGTCTCGCTGGCTTTTAACACTGCTTTTTCCACAGATGACACGGTGCTTTACGTAGCCCATCACAACAAAAAAATTCTCACTAAGTTGATCCAAGCAGCCATTGGTGAATGGTTCTGCTTATGACGAATAGAAGTGAATCCTGAGAAAAGTGTAGCAATTTACTTTCAAAGGACCACCGCTCTCAATCGTCAAAACACAAATTCCGAGAAATCGATAGGTAGGATTACTCTGTTCGGCCGTCAGATCCCCTGGCAATCAACAGCCAAATATTTAGGCCCCTTTGTACCGTATCAAATTCATCACTAGCGATCTCCACTCGCTAGTTAACAGCAAGAGCAAACTGTCCTTAAGACAAAAGTTCTATCTTTACAAAGCTTGCATAAGATCAATCATGTCCTACGCAAACATTGTTTTCGCGCACGCAGCTCATCGCCATTTGTACGACCTCCAAGTCGTCCAAAATAGATCATCCCCTTAGCCACGGGAGCCCGATGGTACAAGCGAAACTCTGACTTGCACAGAGACCGTTAAATCCCTACAATATCTGAATATTTCTAAGAAATGACTCAGCGCTACTTCGAGACGGCCGAGACACATCCCAACCCGTTAGTTGTAATCGCAGCCAACTACGCCCTGACTCCATTTTGATTTAAATTTAAATACGGAAGGTCTCCGGAGGCCCCGTAACATTTTAATCTTACCTCCTCTTCCGCTAGATTTCAACAAATCAAATGTCACCGGCACATCACACATGTACACCATACAAACACCTAGTACTACAAACACAAATAGCAGATCGGATAGGACGCAGCGAGTCCGCAGACGGGCGCGCCGCGGTTCTCATCGCCCAGAACATCAAACGATATCAGAGCCAGGGACCGCCACCCCCCTGTTCGGACGGCCGTTAGGTAACTCAATTAGGTGCATTTTCGACCGACGTAGGTGAACATGGTTACGCAAGTAACGATGCAGAATGACTTAAATTAACCCTTTTTATTTTAATCTCGCTGTCTTTCAGTCCGTGAGCCCTGGCACCAGATAAGCTATAAAAGCCAAAAGGTTAACAACACCAATATCATTGAAACCAGCTTTCTTGATGGTTCTTCCGAGGAAGGAGCTTTACTCAAACAAGTGGTAGAAGTAAAAAAGTGACATTCATCAAGTATTGTTTTGTAACGTGGCAAAGCCACGCTGCAATCGTATTACTGCAGCACAAGCGGCTTGGCCGGGGAAGGACCACGCTCTCACAGAATATCAGAGTAAAATATCATCTTAATGTTGCTTTGTTTCTTATGTTCAGCGAAGAGAACCGGAAACCCTTTTACTAGGAATGACGTATAATATAATCTTCGGGGGTGACAACGCACATCCTCTTCGTAAATATCTACCCTTGATTAAGAATCGATGTACATTTAGGTTCTTAAACAGGGATAGACGTGGGCCACAGCACCCACTTACAGTCATGTGAATTGTGTGCTCATTTGTCACAGTTATTCTATAAAAAAAATATATATTGAATATAAATTATTCTATACTTCTATAGTATATTCTACAGTTTTATTTTCTTTATATGACTATAATATTATATTTCAACACAAAAATATATGTGAAATAATAGGATAACTATACAACACATTGTATGCACAAGTGAATTTCATAACCTCAACAACGTGGGGGTTAGTCGATGCTTTGATTTGTATTCGACAATATATCTTTGTCAAAACGGAATTAGGTGGTTGAGCCGAGTAAAAAAACACTCATGTACATTGTACATATAAAAAGAAAAATAATATGAAGTATATTTTATAATCTGACGCATTGGGATTTTGTTTGATGTATTTCAAAAGTAATTCATTGTTTTTTATTTTAGTTGAAACGTTAGTAACATAATTAATGTGTAACTATAATGACTTCTTATACTTACGCAAATACTACACGTGAAATAAAACTAATTTTATGGAGTTTATCGCGTACACATCAGCGATACTGTATAATGTGAAGCACGGACGCTCCGGGAAGCCTGCATTATGTTAACATGTTCAGGATCGTTCCTACCATTATGTCAGATTTAATGGCTCACAAAATTTCGCAAAAACACCAATTCCTACCAAAGATGATTCGCGAGACTGGTTAAATTAAAAAAATTCTAATTTCAATAAAGAAGATGGGTGCTGCTATATGCTTAGGATCTTATATATTAAATCTTATAATTAATTGCAGAGATATGCTTGGGTTTGGATTTGATTAATAAAATTTAATCCAAATCCAAGCATATTACTGCAAGACTTCAAAGCTCGTTCTACGTAGATTAGATCAAAAACTTAATAATCAAAATTTGAAGGTAGCCTTCGTTAACTACGACATCAGGATGTCAAATATCTTAGTCCCCCCCCCCGTGATTATGAAGTGCTGTAAAGTGCTCGCAACGTCGGTAAATAAAAAAGTTAAAATTAAATCAGTAAAATTAGTTTTATTTAATTTGTAACAATTTACACAATCTTCCCCAGTTGTCTAGTATCACGTAAAAATGGTTTACTAGCTTAATTGTTTACTAGCGATAATGTCGCGTTAATTAGATTTAAGATTGTACTATCTTATTTTATCAATATTCCTTTTTTTAAGCTTCAAATATTTTCGAACAATATTTAACGTACGATCCCTACAGGCATTGCACTGGATCTATCCATAAATTTTCAGGACAATAGACAAACAGACATAAAGCCAAAAATTAAAAATATGGCTATTAGAAAAGCGCCTAACAAATACTCCTTTAAAAAGATGGTACGCGAGCATTTACTGAAGGATCATTAGAATTACAACATTGTTAAATAGTCGTATTTATATGCATGTATTAACTTTGTACTCGGATAGCCATCGTAGCCCTACTGTACAAACACTTCAGTACTTTGATATACCGACAGTCAACTTGGCACCGGTGAAGGGACTGTAGCACCGCCCAAATTTCGACGGAATCAAAGGCTTTCTCATTGTCTACATACGCCAGGCAAAGTGGCAAATTTTACTCTTCGGTCTTCTGTACAATCTGCCGCAGGGTATGTATGTGGTCTATGTTACTGAAGCCTTTTCGGAAACCGGCTTGTTGGGGAGCTTGGCAGTCGTCGAGTCTGCGTGCGAGATGATTCGTAATAACTCTCGAAAACAGCACGTAGACGCGGCTCAGAAGGGAAATCGGTCTTTAGCTCTTCAAGAGAGCGTTGTCGCCTTTCTTGAAGAACAAGACTACCGCACTTTTGCTCCACGCCTCCGGAGTTTTGCCACCATGGAGGACGGAATTAAAAAGCTTCTGAAGGACTTCAAGTACCGGTGTTCCACCCGCTTTTAGGAGCTCCGCTGTAATTCCATCCTTCCCTGGGGCCCTGCCGTTTTTAAAGTGCTGGAGAGCCATTCTAGTCTCGCTCATACTAACGTCCGGGATATCATCAAAACAGAGTCGGATAAGACGTGCTCTTGGATCGTTACTCACACTTGCGTGTGACTCCAATGATGACGTGTACAACTGCCCATAGAAACTCAATATCACTTTAAATCTCAGGTGTCCCGGAAACGATGCTGCTACACTCAGTCTTCAGCTTTGACAGTTGCCTCATTCTGGCAGACAGATCTCTGGCGAAGACTTTGGAGCCCTGGTTCCGCTCGATTCCTTCTTTAATACGAGCAGTATTAAAGTTGCGTAAGTCTCGCCGCATACATTTGGAGATCTGTCTATTCAGTTGCCTGTATGCCGTCAAATATGTTGACGATTAAAGCCTCATCTCCCGTCTAACCGAGTTCGAAACCTATCCAACTGCAGAGAGGTGTAAGATAGGATGACGTTATATCCTCGAAACTCTTCCCCGCTGCATTGGAAGACGTTTTCAAGCTATTGGACTGGAAAGGATACGGTATTAACATCAATGGCGAGTACATCACTCACCTTCGGTTTACCGACGATATATTCCTTATGGCAGAATCGCTGGAGGACCTATGCACTATGATCAATGACCTCAATGGTGTCTCCCAACGGATAGGTCTTAAGACGAACATGGACAAAACAAAGATCATGTTTAATGTCCATGTCACACCAATGCCGGTAGTTGTTGGGAGCACTATGCTCGAAGTTGTTGATGAGTATGTTTACCTGGGACAAATAGTCCGACTAGGTAAGTCCAACTTCGACCGTGAGGTCAATCAACGCATTCAACTCGGCTGGGCAGCGTTCGGTAAATTACGACACATCTTCTCGTCAGTACCTCAATCTCTGAAAACTAAATTTTACAACCAGTGCGTGTTGCCAGTGATGACTTACGGATCTGAGACGTGGTCCTTCACTGCTGACCGTATGAGGACGCTCAAGGGCGCTCAGCGAGCTATGGAGGGCTATGCTCGAAATATCTCTGCGTGGTAGATAGAGGGACCGACATTGCCCAACGGATTAGTAAGCTGAAGTGGCAATGGGCCAGCCATATAGCTCGAAGAACCGATAACCGATGGAGAAGAAAGGTTCTCGAGTGGCAGCCTCGTACCGGTAGGCGTAGTGTAGGGGAGTGGGGGGTCGCACTAGATGGAGTGACGACCTGGTAAGATATGCAGGAAGTCGATGGATGCAGGTGGCTCAGGACCGTGCTTTGTGGCATTACTTGGGGGAGGCCTATGTTCAGCAGTGGACACGTGAAGGGCTGTAATGATGATGATGATGATTAACTTTGTACTTATTTATATTTGTATCCATATACGTGAATGTATCTATGTTTATGTATGTTTTTTAGTATATATTACTTTATATATTTACTTACAATGTATCATAATTAGTTTTGTTATATATAATGTGTATTAATTTTAGTTTATCTTTTTTTCCTTTCTTTTAATTGCTACACCTACGACAAACTCTCACGCCTCCATGGGTTGACTGGTAGAGAATGCCAATAGGCAATGAGTCCGCCCTTTGCATCTTTTTCTATAAGGGGATGCAATAAAGTTTTTAAAATAAATAAATAAATAATATTTACATCTTAATAGCCCGATAATAACCCCTGAACTTAAAGCCAGTTAATTCATTACTATAGACAGACATTTCAACTTTATTTATATGTATTTTTAAAGCTTGCGGATTGTAGCGCCAGATGTGACGTAGATATGGGTTAATTATGTTATTTAGGAACATTTATGCAACCGTGATCCTCATATAACGCCACACTTTAATGTGGAAATGTGCCCTTTCTATATCTTCTTTGAAGGAAAATAAGTGTACTTTATAATAATAGCTAATTGTTTTATATTCTCTTAATATCGTTGATATTTTTAAGTCCTCTGCTAGACTAAAGCCTTTTCAAGATACCGCCAGTTAACATACATTTCTTTAAATATTTGACTAATTTGAAGAACTTCTGATACGAACACTTATCTTGCTATACAGGTTGTCAATACCAGTCTGTGTATAAATGCACTGTGTAAAAGTGGATGTCCCTGTAATGATTTCTTATATTTACACGAACACTACACATTGATTAAAACTACTTTTACGGATTTTATCACGTTTATATTTAATTATTTTCAATTCCTGACGTCACCCATGGTCACGGGGGACTAAGATGACTGACGTCCAAATGTCATTGTTAAGCCCGGAGTATGGTCAGCGTTTTTAATCATAGTTTATGTCCGACTGCATAGATCGGACCATGAACAATAATTAAAAAAGCTGAAGGTACTTAGGGTTTGACAATGACATTGGGACGTCAGTCATTTCAGTCCCCCGTGACCATGGGTGCTGGAACTGGAAAGCATCCGAAACGTCGGGAATTAAAACTAATTACAATTAAACGCGATTAAATCCATAAAAGTAGTTTCTAGATGTCCTTGTGTTATATATGTTTATATATATATATCTATTAAGTTCTAAACGTTCTCAGTGTTGTTTCTAGAGGTTATAACAACACTGAAGAAACAAGAACGTAATATAATTTAGTATATGGAGCGTATAAAGCAGAGCTCCTTTAATAAGCCTTCAGTCGCATCCTTAAATATCCCTCTGTTTAGTTTCATTTGGTCTGGGATTTGTAGGTCGTATTTTTATATGGGACTGATTACAAAAAGAAGGCCACACTTACCAACTGTGTTATTTTCACAGCATTTCGTAAAAGACGACAAATGGGATATTGGGTGTGTGATTCTGTATGCGATAGGCTAGCCACCTGTCATTTTATTCACTTTATTCACAATTTTCCATCTAAATCTTCGAGTCGACTTGACCCGAGTAACTCGGTGCTCTTGAACTTCGCCTACTATTTCGGTGATTACAGGCTTTAAACGTAATTAGCCGCTGCTGAATTTACCCGAAATTGAGAGATTTGTTCATCTAATCATCACTAATTATAGGCGGATTCACGATCTACAATAAAAAATTTTCTTTACAAAATAATGGTGACAAAAGAGCACACACTCCACCTGATGGTAAGTGAATACTGTGACACATAGACATCTAAATTTATCTTCAAATAAGAATCGAAATGCAGATGCGTTGTCACCCTTGTGGACTACGATTGAATGCCTTGTATCATGTAAAGAAAGGTCTTTGGTTCTTTACACTCATCATACAAAACTTAGCAGCATTAAAATGCAGTATTGAACTGGTATTTTACTCGTACGCTGGTATTCTGTGAGAAAGTGGTCCCATACCTGTCAAGTCGATCCATTCGTGTCATAACTATAATATAGCTGCAGCGTGTCTCTTCCAAGTCTAATGGACATTTTGCGCCTTGACGCTGCTCCCAGCCGATCTTGATATTTTATGCCTGGCTTAAACGATATAATTAAAATTATATCTACCGGAAGCTCGTACAGGACGATATTTGGAGATGGATTCTCCTACGCTACGTCCAAACAGCAATTATTTTATTACATATTTTTTTCATATTTAGATAAATATTTATGTGTATTTATTATAATATTTTTCCTTAAATTTAGGTCCAACGAAAGATTGGAAAATGTCCCTAAAAACAAAAGTTATCGCTGTAATAGATGTTTCCCTACAGACGTAAGCGTGAGTCATTGGTTGTGACCTGAACCCACGTAAAATAAAAGCCTAAGAAATGAATTAAAAAATTCATTCGTGGTTTCGAGTTTATGTAATGTTGTAAATATTTCACTGCCCTTTTGGAATTGTTTATAATATTTGCCTTTTCAATTACATAATAGAAGGAAATACAAAACTAATGTCTCATTATTGTATTATAGTGTAATTTTTAGTAATTTTCGCTTATTTTTTAAGGCGTGACTTTGTTAATTTAATATTTTTTTTAATAATTCTTATGTTTATATTTTAGTATATACTCGAGTATTCTTTATCGAACAAAGAACATTGTGAAAATTTTATTGAGAATTTTAATCTATGCTGTAAGTAAGTCAGAATTTTCTCGGCGACAATACGCCTTTGAGTAAACCCTGTAAAAATGTGTATTTCAGATGTAATTTACTGTGGTCACTATGTCACTCTTTTTAAGCTGAGACCTATTATAAACATACATATGGCCGTCGAAAGAAAAACTAATTTTAATTTTATCGTTTTCACAATAAGCGCACAATGTATGGCAATTTAGCGCCCATAACGTTTATTAATTCAGTTTTAATCGCATAGCTTGTTAATAAATGTCATCAACATACGCATTGTTGTACGTGGTATAGTCACGCTGCAGCTATATTATGGATGTTGCATGAATAGGTCGGCTCGACACGGGAAGGACCACGCTCTCACAGAATACCAGCGTAAAATAGCAGCATAGTGTAGAGAACTGGAGACCCGTTTCACTGAAATCGAGGCATTCCATCTTAGTCCTCAAGGGTGACAAAACATCTGCATTTTTAATTCTTAATCGAGGTTAAAAGTAGATGTTGAACTGTGTCCTTGTTTGTCACCCTAATCCTGCAAAAAATATAAATATAATATAAATTGTATTTCGATAAATTCCGATCTATAACCATCTAGCATAACAGCCTGAGACCTGTTAGTCAAATAAGATTTAATCCTCCAGAGTAAATTCCCATGTATGCCTAAAAAATGTCGTTTGTTCAGTAAGATGACGTAGTCCACACGGTCGGAAGCTGTTTCGAAGTGTATGTATTTTCACGTCTACCTGACCACCTCCATCCATATTAGATAAAACATAGTTAGAAAATCACGCCAGATTAGTGATATTAGAACGATACCTTAGAAATCCGTGTTGAGTAGTTGGCAGTCCCTTACGTATTACGGGAATGTGTGCTCTTTTCCTACCTTAATCTACCTTCGCTAAGAGACATATTAAAAATGATGGCGATAGGAACACACAGATTTCTAGCACAGTTCCGCCAAAATAGAGAGAGAATACCGTCGCATCCTGCTCCTTTAGAAATATCAACAGTTCTAAGCCTTTTCTCAATAGTGTATATAAGGATAAATAGTTTAGAAATAGTATCATTGGTAGAAGTGGCATTGCCTTCCTCTAATATGTTATAAGAAGGGATACCGAAAAAGTTTTTGAAAAAAGTATTATAAGTATCACATATATATCTTTACCACCTGTTACTTTACTTTCGAGATATGTTAATAATTTTGGATAATTCGATCCACCACGCAAAGACTTAACGTAGGACCAGAATACCCTTTAATCCTAAAATTACCAAACCGTCTCAATTTTTGTGGGCTTTTGATTTTTTTAGATTTTTTTTATTAAAGCGAGTCTGAACCAGATAGGGTAATTATTATGATAGACCTTGATTGTTACGTGTTGACGTATATCATCATTTATTATATTATAAAAGTTATCACAAGCCTCTAGGATTGTGCAAGATTGTAATTGTGTTCACCAATCAATGCTATTTAGAGTTTCATTTAGTTTTTCGTAATTGGTTATGAGAAAAACATATTTAGGTTTAGATGCTTCAGTAAGCGGTGTGATTGAGATGTCTGAAATTTCCAGTTCTAGCGGGGGGATGGGCCCGGTCAACCCTTACAAGGAGTGAGTTGCAACGAGTTGTGCGACGTGGAAGATTTGAAAATGCCAAATCCAAAATATTACTAGCATAATTTTTAAAACTATTATATTATTTTAGACCGAGAAAACTCAATTCATATGTTAACCTTACACCAGCTTCTTAATTTCGGCATTGCCATTATTTAAATGTGTCGGGCCCTGAGTAATCCACGAGTCACATGTAAGATTAAAATCACCGATAGCCAAAATATTTTTCGAGTATTATTTGAGACTACCATGGATTTTAGTGTTTGCAGTAAGTAATCTATTTCAACTGGGATACGTAACGCATTAGGAGGAATATAAATCGCTATGATATACAAATCCGTAGTTGCAGAAATTGCATGTGCTGGCACTAATAACATTAACATATCAGGCGGTGAGCAGTTATTCAAGCATTCAGCGTCTACGGGAGTCTCATTACGCACTTAGATCACGACACCGCCTCCTATCTTTTTATTGCATGACAATAAGTCTCGGTCAACACCAAAAGACTTCAAACCGATCGCCACATAATTCTCAGTCAAAAATCCCGTTATGCAACCACGTTTCAGTTACTACTATTATATCATAACAATTTCTTAAAATCCATTGTCTTAATTGCAAACATTTCGTTCTCAGTCCCTGCGTATTTTGATAATATAGTTTTAGATATTTTTTTATTTATAAGCCATGGTAGCTCAGATGGTTAACGATCACTGTAAATATAACAGAACCCCAGTAGCCTGAGTTCGATCCCTGCTGGCACCAATGTAATTGTTAATTGCAATTTTAAGTGCTGATTTACCACGTGTTCGGCGGTGAAGGAAAACATCGTGAGGAAACCTGCATGTCTGAGAAATAAGAAAAAAAATATTTCGAAGACATTTGGAGTTCGCCAACACGCATTGGGGCAGCGCGGTGGACACTTCCTTGCCCTAAAACCTTCTCAGAAAAAAGGGGAGGCCTGTGCCCCGCAGTGGGACGTATATAGGCTGTAACTTTACTTTTTTTACTGTTGTGACGAAGATAGAATTCTACCATTTGTTTACAACTTATAGTATAAAAGTTATTATATAACTGAAAAGTATTACTAATAAATATAATTGTTTTGTGTAATTGATAGAATCAGGCATTACTTTGCGGAAATTCATTATAATATAGATATTAACATTTAATTCGCAACCATCCGCTAAATAAAATAAAATGATTTGTCTTACCTGGTTTGAAGAGCACTTCCCGCAGAGGTGCTCTTCAATCCAGGTAAGACACATCATTATATTTAATTAAGTAGATGGTTGCAATTTAAATATTAATATCTTTATTATGATTGTTTTATAAAATGGAGGGGCTGAAATATAAAAACACAAATTACAATATTGTGTGCAAAAGTGATATTGATTACATTTTTACAGATATGTTTAGACCGTATGTTTAGCTACTTTTATTATTATTTTTCTTTTATCGTAATTAATTAAAAAAAATGTAACAAAAATTTTACTTTAAAAATCACTTTGGTGAACAAATTTTATTTGTATTCAAGATCGTCAATTAATACATCATATTAATTGACGATCTTGAATCAATTAATATACCAACACGTACTTCGTTCTGAGAAAACCTATACTGATAAAATCCCTTCCCTTCGGAGCGCCGTAAAGTGCAGTTGTGTGATAAAAGTACTTCCTATTTTTAAATCATTTTTATATGAAATTTATTCAAATTAAATAGTTCGATAAAAATAGGATTGCATACACAACAAATAGTTTACCTCCGCGTGAGTACATCTTTTGCAAAGTACTTACATCCTAGTACTTAAACACTGCGCGCGAGCAGCAACCACCATCTTCAAGGCGAGTCTCCACCCCCACCCACCGTATGTTATATTTGTATGATTGGATCATTTAACTTCGCCTGTTTAGAAATAGGCGTCGCAGATAACCTCTTAGTGTGACGTATTTGTTGGTTTCGTAAGACTAGTTAACTAGTTCAACATCATCACATTCATCAACAAGGCCTCCCCAACGCCACAAAGCACGGTTTGAGCCACCTGCACCCATCGACTTCCTGCATGTCTTAACAGGTCGTCACTCCATCTAGTGGGGGTCGCCCTACACTACGCCTACCGGTACGAGGCTGCCACTCGAGAACCTTTCTTCCCCATCGGTTATCGGTTCTTCGAGCTATATGGCCGGCCCATTGCCACTTCAGCTTACTAATCCGTTGAACTATGTCGGTCACTCTGGTTTTACTGCGGATATCCTCATTTCTGAGTCTATCACGCAGAGAAACTCCGAGCATAGCCCTCTCCATAGCTCGCTGAGCGACCTTGAGCGTTCTCATACGGCCAGCAGTGAAGGACCACGTCTCTGATCCGTAAGTCATCACTGGCAACACGCACTGGTTGTACACTTTAGTTTTCAGAGATTGAGGTATACTATTGCCCTAGTATCGAAGTCTAAAATGGAAGTACTATAAACAAGTCCCATTGGAGACGGATATCCAGTAATAAAGAACCTAATGTTGTAACGCCCCCAAACTATGGTTGCTATCGTAACAAAAGACGGAGGGAGGATGATTTTAAAGTAGATATGGAAGATTTTAAGGCTGAAATGAAAAAGGTGATGACTGAATTATTTTATACACAAAAAAAGAACTTCAAAATATATCCGCTACTCAGCAAACTATACAAGAATCGAACCTAAATATCAAGAAATCTATTGCATTTCTTGCGGTCCAAAACGAAGAATTTAAGAAGAAAATACAGTCATTAGAACCACAAGTAAAAAGAGGACAAAAAACACATTACTCTGTTAGAAATACAATTGAAGATCTTCAAAGAGACTCCAGAAAATCTAGCTTAGAGATAAAAAATGTGCCTAGACAAAAAGAGGAAACAAAGGAAACTATCAGCTGTTAAATATGGTCGTATGCCTTGCTAACGAAGTAGGCTGCAATTTAGCCAAGTCTGGCATAAAAGATATTTATAGAAGTCGTCCCAAAAAAGACATGAATACTCCCATTATTGTTGAAAGTACATCCACCCTCATGAAAACGGAATTATTAAAATTGTGTAAGAATTACAACAAAAATAGTAAGATGAAGCTCTGCGCCAAACACCTGGGCCTACGCTCTGCTGGGGATACACCAATTTACATAGCTGAACATTTAACGACAAAGGCTTCCCGCTTATATTTTTTAGCCAGAGACCTTTCAAAGTCAAAGGAGTATAAATATTGCTGGACTGCCCATGGTAAAAACTATGTTAGAAAACACGTTGATTCTCCTATTATTACGATCTTAAGTGAGGCTCAAGTACAGAGTCTATTGCAAACGTGACTTTTTCTAGGTATAGTTATGTCTTTTGTAACTGTGTGTATAAGTCGGAAATATACAATGCTATACAAAATAACTGCAAGCACTGCATTGTTAGTATTAAGCATCGTTGTAAATAGTCAAAATGAATACAGGCTCTCAATTCACACACTTAATATACTGTCATATTTACAAAAACAATATAATTTTACAGTATTTTTAGCTTTAAATTATCTTTTATACACAAATAAAACTGAACTCTTAATTCACACACGTAATACACAGACATACATAAAAAACTATATATATATATATATATATATATATATATATATATATATATATATATATATATATATATATATATATTTATAACAGTATTTTTACCATCAATTTATAATTCATACGGCAATAAATCTGTAAAAATGTTCTATATTAAAAGGTTTATTATGTACTTAAAATTATTTAACGTGTTACTAAGTTTGTACCGTAAGCATTTTTGTAATTGTTTAGTTTACAAAAAGTTACAATGTACAATATTTTTAGTAAATCGAATGTATAAGCTACAATATCATAAATTTAAAATCATAAATTTCGTAAACACACTTCATTTACATATAAAATACATATAACAAATATTGCATCACACATATCTCACAGTATTATGTATATTTGTAACATTCGACCTTTGCCGTCTGTCTTTAACAATAATGTCAATAGATAAAAATATTTTCAATAGTTTACAAGAATTGGACAATATAGAGATAGCTTCCGCATATCAATGTGATGTAGAAAATTTAAACAAATATTTAAAATTTACAACAACAGATTTCACAATTGTAACCCAAAATATAAGAAGTATTTATTCCAACTAAGACGATTTTCAACTGACTTTAACTTCTCTGCAAGTTAATGCCGACATATTCATACTGACGGAATGTAGAATTCAATCTACCAAACCTATTCCACGTCCAGGTAACTATAATGACTATATTACTCATCATCATGTTAATCAAAATGATGGAGTAGTGGTCTATGTTAAAAAAAAAACATTTCATCTCAAGTCAAAGAAATTAAGTTGACTCATGCATCTTGCATATAAATCTACCCACAAAACTTAGTAATACTGGGCATATATAGGTTACCATCGAATCGCAACGCAGAACAATTCATCAGTTCTCTTAGTGAGCACCTGGACTCGTTAAAAGAGCATTCAAATATTCTAATATCAGAAGATATTAATATAAATATTACACCTAGACTTACATAACAAGCATACGAAATAACTAATAGGTCGAAATACTTAAATATGCTTTCTATGTATGGGCTTTTACCGGGACATCATATCCCTACAAGAGAGAACAGCTGCTTGGATCATTTCATACTAAAATTAAATCAACAAACTATTTCTGCTGAGATTGCTGTACTGAACACTTCTATCACAGACCATGCTATGATATTACTCAAATTAAGCAATATTAGACAAAATGTAATTAATGTTAAAATCAAACACAACACTGACTTTTATAAAGCACTTGCCAGTCTAGCTCAAAAAAACCAGTCTTACCTTCTTTTTAAGTCAATTAATTTATAAAATAAAAGTATCAATAGAATAAAATACAAAAATTGTAAATATATTTCTAGTAACAAGCGAAAAATTAAACCATGGATAACAACAGGTATTTTAAAATGTATACGAAATAGGAATAGTATGCAAAAAATCTAAGATTGAATCTTTATAATGAAGTAATTACATACAAAAGGTATCGCAACTATGTTACTAAATTAATCAAGAAACTTAAACGGGAATATGAAAGGAAAATTTTAGCAATATCATCCAAATCAAGTAAAACTCTCTGGAAGCACATAAAGAATATAACCCATACAAAATAATCAAGTGTCAATAGTTTAGACCTGTTAAGTTCGAAATCCTCACCAGTTTATTTGATTGATAAAGTAAACGAGTACTTTGCTAGTGTGGGTAAAAATCTTGCCAACAAAATAAATAATAACGATCCTAATAATTGTTGATCTATTTGCCATATTGATGAAGCATATAAAATTGTATCTGTAAAGGCACATTCTTCCTTTGTTTTGATGGAAACCTATCCGGAAGAGATCAACAGTATTATTGCAGGTCTTAAATCAGATTCCGCCCCTGGTTGGGACAATATTTAAACCGGATTTCTCAAGATGGCTAAACAACTACTTGTCCCCATCCTCTGCCATTTTGTTAATAAATGCTTTGAAAAGGGTGTCTTTCCGAAGCTGCTGAAGCAATCTATTTTAATACCGATTTACAAAAGTGGAGATAAGGAAGAAGATGGTAATTATCGGCCAATCTCCTTGCTACCTGTGTTCTCAAATATTTTGGAAAAGTTAATTAAAAATAGACTTATACAGTATCTCTCTAAATTTAAAATATTAGCAGACTCTCAATTCGGCTTTAGAAACGGATGCTCTACGGGAGATGCAGTTGCAGCGTTGAGTTCTCAAATTGTAAATACCTTGGATAGCGGCAGAAAATGTCTTGCTGTCTTCCTGGTTCTAAAAAAGGCCTTTGATACTGTATTAATCCCCATTCTTGTTAATAAATTAGAACAGATTGGTATCAGAGTTATACCTCTAAAACTCTTAAAGGATTACCTCTCTGACAGGACACAGATTGTAAGAATGGGTCAATACAGTAGTAGCTATACAAATGTTAATTATGCCGCAGGGGAGTGTACTCGGCCCTACGTTATTCTTAGTGTACATTAATAATCTGTGTAGTATGAGTGTGAATAGAGGAAGAGTTTTCTCACACGCAGATGACACTGCGATGTTATTTTGGGGAGAATCTTGGGAATAAGTGCAATTGATAGCGGAAAAACTATTAGCTAAGGTTGCTCGTTGGCTTGATAATAACTTACTTACTTTGAATGTTAATAAAACTCAATTCATATGTTTTTCTATAACTAGCCGATCACAGCCAAAGGATGATTTTAGACTCAAAATACATAAATGTTACAATCCTTCCAGCGGTAACTGTACGTGTACATCTATTGAAAAAGTTTTATACATAAAGTATCCGGGCGTTATGGTGGATCAACGAATATCCTGGTACAAACATGTCGAATTAGTGTCTAGTAGAATTCGAAAACTCACTTGGATATTTAAAACTTTAAGATATGTTGCTTGTCCAGATTTTTTAAATCAAATTTATGTAGTGCTTGCTCAATCTATTATTATATTTTGTATACCTATTTGGGGGGGGGGTAATTATAAAAGTAAATTTATTGAAGTTGAGAGAGCTCAAAAATGTTTATTGAAAGTTATACATTTTAAGCCATATAGGTTCTGCACTAGCATTTTGTATTCATCTTGTGGGTTGATTTCGGTGAGGCAGTTGTATATATTACTCACTTTATTAAAAAAACATAATTCTTCATCTTTTAATCCTACTTACGGTAGTAAAAGAAGAAATTATAGCGTAGTTCCTATATGCAGTACAAAAACAGTGTATTCTCATTTATAAATGTAGTGCTAACTATAAACCTGTGTCAACACACTTAAATTATATTATGGTCACATTGACTAACAACCGTGTAGTGGCGGTGTAAGAATATTCATTAAACCATTTACAATCCGTATCTGTCGTATGAGGCGACAGAGTGAGACAAACCAGACTCGTCTTCATAATAATATAATATTTTTCTGATACCAATTCTAAATAATAAAAAACTACAATTCCAACCTGCCTGCCAAGAGTGGCAATTGTGAGCTTTTTTATATGAGTGGGGGAAAACGTGCATTCGCCTTATGGTGACTCCTGCTGCCCATGAAAATCTGCCTCACCAGCGGAATTACAAAACCATTTCCGGCCTTTCAATGAAGTACGAGCTATTCTTGATAGGTGGCCAAATATCATAGGCTGCTATTAATATTGCGATATTTAGATACATACTTTTATTTACACTTTATTGTACGCCTTAATAAAAAGGACAACAAAGAGCGGACTCCGTGCCTTTTGGCTTTCTCTTTTAGTGAATTAGGGACGTGTAGTAATAATAAGTGCAAAAAATAAAAAACATTAATAGTTAACTAGCGGTTTAGCTTGAACTTGATCTGATCTCTTGATCAACTAAATTCACTATCTATCGGGTCTAATTTTTAATTGGAACCATGCAGGGTCCCACTCAAATACACAAAAAAATTTCATCAAAATCCGTCAAGCTATTCTCACGTAATGATTATTCATAGATGCGGCATTCATTGTATTTATATAGATCATAAAAAATACTACTAATATTAAATGTATTGATAGTACGACGGTGGATTGAAAAGTACTCGGCCTAACCAAGAAAATAAACACATACTAAATCAGTTATATTTTTATTTTTCTACATAATCACCATCAAGTTCAATACACTTTTGCCACCTCCCCTTCCAAGCATTTAGACCGTTGAAAAAAAATGATTCTTCCTTAGAGTCAAAATATGCGTCTACAGCTGCCTTGACCTCGTCGTTTCTCGAAAATCTTTGACCTCCCAAGTGCTTTTTTAGGTTAGGGAACAGAAAGAAGTCTGATGGTGCCAGATCAGGTGAATACGGCGGATGCGGTAACAGTTCAAAGCCACAGTTGTGAATTTCAGCCATTGACTGTACTGACGTGTGAACACGGGCGTTATCTTAATGAAACAGGACTTTTCTTCTGAGCATTCCTCGACGTTTTTCTTTTATTTCCTCTCGTAAACGACGTAGTAAGGTGCAGTAGTAATCAAAGTTTATAGTCTGACCCCTTTCAAGATAATCAATCATAATCACACCTTTCGAGTCCCAGAATACTGAAGCCATCACCTTATTTGCCGACAAAATCGACTTAGCCTTTTTAGGGGGTGGTGAACCAGGTCTTCTCCACTATTTTGATTGTTGTTTTGTTTCCCGTGTACAGTAATGAACCCATGTTTCGTCCATAGTAACAAAACGATTCAAAAAATGATCTGCATCGGCTTCAAATAACTCCAAACAGTCGCGTGAAATAGTCAATCGCGTCCTTTTTTGTTCGACTGAAAGCAGTCGCGGAACCCACCTCGCAGACACCTTGTGGAAACCCAACTCGTTGACAATGATGTTTTGAGTTCGTTCATAAGAGATGCCTATAATCTCGGCTATCTCTCTAATTTTTAATCTGCGGTCTCCCATTATTAAATCAAGTACTTTTTTAATATTTTCGTCAGTAGTTGACGTCGAAGGCCTTCCAGAGCGGGGTTCATCTTTCACACTCTCTCTGCCACGCTTAAATTCTGCTATCCATTTTTTGATGGATGAATATGACAGAGCACAATCGCCTATTGTACTGACCATGTCATCATGGATGGCTTTTGATGATAGCCCCTTTCGTGCCTCTTAAGTAGGTACTTAATGACGGCACGCTGCTCGATTTGCTCCATTCGCGGAAATTATGTCCGATTACTTTGTTAATAAATTTATAAAATCACAACTAATTATCGCACACGTTTCGAACTTCACACAATGAACTAGTCTGAACTGAACTAAATAATGTGGGTAGATTTGATTTTTAGAATTGAATGGATCTGTGTTAGGCCGAGTACTTTTCAATCCACCCTCGTATTAAAAATTTACTATAGTATTTCTGTTATATATATTAAAAGAAATAAAATACTTTATTTAAAGTAAAATAAAATATTATTTACTATATAATAAAGGTCTAGTCACTCGCAGCAATGAAGACATCCCATCCAGTTCCATTATGAAATAAATTAATAACTGGCAGTGGAAAGCCAATTTTTCTCTATCTATTGTGCTCGGTACAGCGCTGATACGGGACAAAGACTTCATGGAACAAAGCGATGAGCACAATGCTTTCTGCAGATGGGAATGTTCTGGATCTAGCGTTATTTTAACAAGTCTTTGGGTAATCGTTTTCAAAATCGACCCACTGCCAGTTTCAAGATTCATTATAAAGCAAAATATTTAGGCTTTTTTGAAGTGAAAGTTCTTTCTTCTTTCTTTATAATCCTTGTTATTAGAAACTTAATGAAACAAAAAAGCGACAAACATATAAATCTATAAGATTTAGCCTGTACTCTGCATTAGTCTCATTCTCTCGAAGTTTATTTTTCTAAAAGTTTTACTTCTACCGCGTTTACTACCTTTAGCCAACGATTTAAATTGATTTTTAAATATGACGGCGATGATATTAATTCTTAGGTGATGTAAATATAATATACCACCATAATCCATTCACCGTATATCCACGGCCTCTAAAAGTCCACTGCTGAACGTAGGCGTCCCCCATATATTTGCCTCATAGGACTCGCTTGGTAGGTGGGTTGGCAGCTTCAGCATTTTATTAATTTAAATTGTTATGAGAAATGTGCTGCTGCCTACCCCCCCGCTCCATTTAACCTCTAACATATCTTACGAAACCCACAGCACGATATGGAGTACTTAGTAGATATTCATATACCGCCACTACACGGTGTAGGCATAGCGTCAGATATACTCTAATAGGCATAATATTAGATTATATTTCACGTCATACGAGTAAGTCTTTTATCAGGCCGTAATAACCGCCCAATGATTTATATGAATCCTTCCCTTTGAAGAAAGGATTAATTATTTGTGTTACTTTGCCACTGCAGCTTTCTGATGTGATAAAAATTAATGCGGGCAGAACACATAAAGTAATTAACTCACATCTATATATTTTTCCTCAATTCAATGGTATGTTTTGGGCAATATTCACTAATTCTACTCTTTATAATAGAAGGTTAAGCTTTTATTAACAAGCAAAAATGGACTTCAAAGAATTAAAATAATTTTCACCTAGCTTTAGAAGTCAGTGCTAAGAATAATTAAAGTCCCGACTTCAGAAGCTATTATATGGAAATAATTTTTTTTTCGTTTTAGTTCTTTGAATTCCGTTTTTACATCATTGTTTTTACTCTATAATAAAAGTTCATTTCTTACCCTTTTAAGTTGACGAGGAATACAAAATCTCAAGGTAAAAACTGAAATTTCATCACCCTCTTTTAAGGAGGGATTTTTTCTTTTATATTTATATGGAACCCCTGAAAATAGGCTTTTTTTTATTATAAGTTGAATTTTTTACCGTACTGTTAGGTTGACTAATAAATACGAACCACAAGGTGAAAACTAAAACATCACCTATTTTCCACTTTTAGAGAAGGAATTTTTCCTCCAAATTTATATATAACTCGGTAGTTCTAAATAAATCAAGGGTTTAAGTACATATGAATGAAAAATAATCATAAAATTCGATTCAAATTTGAGAAAGGTATCTAGTAAAAAATACTTTAAAAACTTGCAGTTGAATTGAACACCACGACATGTAACACATAAATTATGTCATTATTTATAATGGAAGTTTAAAATGAATTCAAGTCGTCATGTAGTAGAGGGGTAAGAAAACGTTAGAGTTAACAGAGGAAAAATGAACGAGGAAAGAGGCAGCACTTCTTGATAATAAAACAAATAAGTAAAAAAAAACTAGTTGTCAAGCCGCCTCTTATGAGAATTTTGCGATAGTTACTATCGCAAAATTCTCCCTATAAGATAGTTTGAGAGGGAGGGCTATGTACAATGGTGGAAATTTATAGGCTGTAGTAAATGGACGGTACTTCAGTAACCTACATTGAGGTCCATTATTATTTATTTTTAATCTACATTTCGACCGTTGTAAATAAAAAAGACCTTTTAAAAAACCCTTTTTATCACTTCAAGGGAACCGTGCTTTAAATGATGCTGAACAAAACTATGTTTAAAAATATTTTTAAATCTCACATCAAAGTTATAAAAAAAAAAAGATTTCATTACAAAGAAAAATTCATTAAAAAGTAACGTAACATCCTCTATTCAGGCTACGTGAAGCGCCCATTATTACGTCAGATAAAAGTAGCACCATATATGTGCGTAAGTTTTTATGAACGTCAAAAATCTGCAAAGTTTCGGCGTTCAAGTAGTGATTTATTATAAAAGGAAAAAAAAGGAATAAAGACACGTATTTATATCAGAATGTTCGGAGACTTCGGGATGATTTATTTGCCGTATAAATAAATTCAAGTGCGTTGTGAGGATATAACACGAAAATAAGAATATTATCGTTGGTATTAGTTTCTAGCAACGGCCGATAAGTTTGGAACATAATATATTATGAAACTATTCTCAAAGAACCTACAGTAATAAATTTTATTATTACGAAACATAAATGAATGTATGGAAGCAAACGTAGTTGATCAATATTATATCTTCCTACTTACAATAGCAAAGGTTGTCTAGGTGGTAAAACTCCCATACTGCTTAGAAGACCGTGTAGGTATAACCTCTTACAGGCTATAAACTTTTTTATTTGAAGTTAGCTGCTGGTATTCAAGGGCTGGAGTAGTCACTTACCATTGAGTGGACTGTGAGCAAGTTTTTCACTTCTGTTTTTTTTTAAATGTGACAGATTACCTTGCGATTTAACACTTTGATAAGAATATGTATTCATACTTTAATAACCAACAAGATTCTAATACTAGTTACTAGACTTCACAGAATTAATAATAAAATGAGACAATTTATGCTTTTATAAAATCCTAGTCATTGTTAAATGTTGTAAAATTTATTAAATGGTGGATGAATGAAATTATCTGTTGTGTATGAGGTGATTGCTACCAAGGTGTTTCTATAATAATCCATATATCATCATCATCATTATTTCTATAATAATTATATAAATAATACAATTACGTTTTAAATTTTCCCGCTGCGTTTTCCGCTGGCTTTCTCAAGATGGAGTCAGGGATATTGGTTAATAAGAAACGTTCGAAAACTTTTAATAAATTTGTCTATTATATTTTTATTCTATTTTAGTAGAATTTGGTAAATGGTGTCTATGATACTTTTTTTAAAAAACTCATTTCTTATGTTTGTTTCTTAAGTAGCGTACCTTAAAAAGAATATGACCAACATTTAAATAAGGAGTCGGGGGAAAGTTTCTTCGTTTTTATAAATTCAAAACATATTTTTTCACAGTTGAATTACATTTAATTATAATATATATGTGCTATTTTTTTCGATAACTTGTTGAAATCTTGGGATTTTTGGTTAAAAAATGCGACAAGTAGGTTTGACTGTCCTGTCTTGATTTTAACTTAACACTTCGACCTGTTGTGTTAAGGTTCGCAACATTCTATAAACTAGCAAAACTATAGTTTGGTATTTTGAGTGATTTGACAGGTGTTTGACAATTTTTACTGTGTTGAGTTTATATACTTTTACTTTCTAAACTCTGATATTGTATTTATTAATATAATTAGAGATAAGAAGTTTACGATACGAACAAAACCAAATAAATAAGTGAAATAATCTCGACAAAACTTATGCGTAGATATTGTTAAAGTTACACATATACGATACAGCTCACAAATCAAAGTGTTTAATGTTTCATAAATAATAAACATAACAAGAAAAGTTCTATATAGCAACGTAACAGCATTGTTTGATTTGCTACAAGCTTAAAACTACTGACGTACATAAAGCAATATTTTCCCGGCAGAATATTATGCAGGAAAGTTTGAACTGTAGGATTATTGAAAGCCTTGCATACTTCTCGCTGTTTCTGCGGTAATTTTTATATTATGTGTTGTTATCAACTTCAACGAGAATTTAATATTTTGTTTTTAATTTATAATCCCGTGTTTCTTTTATTATAAGTTCCATGTCTATGTGGGTGGCTAGTTGTCTTAACACTCTGTCAGAAATGAAAAAAGGAATGTGCCCAGCACTGGGACCTACGTAAGTGGTAACTTTAGTTTTTAATTACATCTGTATATTTACAGAACAGGATATGTTACGTGGTAGAGCTACGCTACAGCTATATTAGGGTTCAACTCGACCGGGGAAGGAGTACTAGCGTAAAATAGCAGCTTACTACTGTTGTGTTTCGTATGGTGAGTGTAGAGAACCGGAGACTCTTTTCTAAAAACGAGGCATTCCATCTTAGTCCTTAGGCATGACAACGCATAGCTGCATTTTGATGCATAATCGAACATAAATTATGTCTATGCGCCACAGCCTCTACTCACTATCACTTGCGAGACTAAAAAGAAAAGAAAATAGTTTTGGAAAGAGAATGGAACATTTGCGATCTGCTCATACAAAATTCGTTATAAAAAAAACTTTACTTCAATTTGTTTTCTGTAAATTTATCTTACATTTGCGTGTACTGTTTTTATATAGAATTACATATATGCCCTTTTTTCTTTACTGGATATGAGCTTACAGGCCCGGCATAGAAAAAACTTACCATTGTTTTTAAATAATATAAAGCACCATTGTAATGAAACAATTATTAGAAATTAATATTACTTTTATAAACTTTTACATTGAAATAATTAACCGTAGTGACTGGATTGTAATCTATACACATAACAATATAATTGAAGTTTCTGTATGTAATATTATAATAAATGGTTTCTATTAATTTCAGGAGATTATTTATATGCTATTATGACTTAAATTAAGTAACCATTCATAAAATTGTTGTCCGTCAGTCTTCGTAATGGCTTAACTGATTGTATCGAGACTTTACGATGGAGAACAATGCCGGGACATGATGATTATCCAAAAAAATAATTATAATTTTATGAAAAAACTAATAATTGGTTAAATTAATTTTCGTTGATTATTTTAAATGGAACTAACGATACATTAATGTATCATATCCTGACGAAAACGGGGCCTATCGGTAGTTAAAATATAAGTAAGTAAACTAAAAATCACCTCTGAACTAAAATAAAAGTTACGAGTATACATCACTTAATTGTGTTGGGTATTACAAAGTGAAATTACAGCCTATACACGACCCACCACTTCAAGTTCAAGAAAACTTGTCACAAGATTTGCCTGCGTACATAAACAATACAGTGTGTAACTTGATATTGACATAAGTATGTAATTGTAAAAAAAATTTTTATAAAATAGGTAAATCTCGCGACAACCATTTGTATCATAAATTGTGTAATGCAATAAATTGATTGGTTTGATTTAATTTAAATTTTATTTTCGTCTTTTTAAAGCTTTTAATTAAAAAAGCTTCAAAGAGAAGAATATATATATTAAGCTTGTTTTTAAAAATAAATATAGTAAAGCAAAAAGCAATATAGGAAAATGTTTCAGAAAAAAATTGACGATCTCATAGTTTTATGGCCTTAAATATAATTCGCTCGCTGATGATGCAAATATGATTTGATCGTCAGCGAACAAGAGGCATTTGACGGCTAGCTTAACTATTCTTTATTCACATTCTTTGAATTTCAATATTTTCTGAAAAATTATCCGTAAACAGAATTTTTATTACTGCCGTCACTCACAAAGGCTTGTTTTATTTAAAATTGCACAAAAAACTTTCCGTTTTTTTTTTAAATTTCAATTAAAGCAATGTGAAATCTCTGTCTTGATTAACCGGCTTTTAATATAGGCACTACACACAAAAATGATGTAAAAAAAAACAGCACCAAACCCAATAGGATTAGACCTAATGCATGCTGGTAAGCAAGACTAAGAAATATCACGAATTGTGTGCGGTGTTATTTGTATTTAGTTCAGCATATCTTTATTATATAAATTATATTTTCATGTTGTAACACAACTTTGTAATAAGCTTAGAGAATACTGAAAACTATAAGCTAAGAGAAACAACATTCCTCCGACTGAATATAATGCAAGAAAGTTTCAATTACGAGATTATCAAATGACTTGCATAACTTATTTGTTATTTACGCTGACAAAAACAACTTTCAATACTTTCAGAAAATTTAATTATTATTTAAGCGCTTTGAATATAAATAATTGAATCCGTAAAAAATGTGTTATATAATATATAGTTTAAATGACTAAAGTAACAGTCGTCACCGTCAATATCATCATTATTATCATTATGGGTGAGTGCACGGTTTTGAGGCATCAATCCATCAACTTCCAGTATCTCTTCGTCATTATATCTATAGGGTGCCAGTTTGCACCGCGCTTACTGGTACGAAACTTCCACTCGAAGATCTTTCTTCCCTTGTCAGTTCTTGAGATATATGTCCGGCCCCACTTCGATTTCAATTCTTAACCACTAAAATATTTATTTAGAGTAACTTAATAGAATTAGTAAGCTGATGTAGCAATGGGCCGGCCATATACCACAAAGAACCGGCAACTGATGAGGAAGAAACGTTCTCGAACAGCCTCGTACCGGTACGCGAATTGGGTGGTGTTTCCCACTAGATGGATTGACTACCAGGTAAGATATGCGGAAAATCCGTGGAAAGCTGATGTCTTCCGCATGGACTGTGGGGTCCTGCAGGTCTCGGGGTATGCCCCCATTACCCGGATTGTCCTCGCGGTCCACTACTATGGACCGGTCCTGGGAGCCTTATTCAGGCGTTGTAAGTGTCAAAAACGGATTTAGTCCGTAGTCGGTAAATTTTTCGTAGTCGGTTAAGACTACGAAAAAAAGGAGGTTGTCCGGTGAAAAGTCAAGGTTGGCCTATCTGCGGCATTTAGGGTTGTTACTCGACTCTCTAATCGATATATAGAGAGGAGTTCTCTTGGATAGGGTCGCCCGTCCGGAGGGCGAGTGTATAGCGGCGCTAGGTGGTTTAGATGTATGTGTGGCCCGTTGTCTGCACGGTTGAACAGTCTGTGCGCCAACCGGGCCACAAACTCCTGGATGGTTTCGTTTTTCAGGTTGGCCGCTAAGACGTCATTCCCGACGTAGCGACCCGCTCCGACAATGGTTCTTAACGCCAAATTTTGCTGGGCCTGCAGTCGCCGCCTCAGAGGCTCGCTCAGAAACGCGTACCAGGCCGGAGCAGCGTAGGCAATGATCGGTCTTATATACATTTCGTATATCTTCACTTTTGTTTTAAGTGGCAGCTTGGATGCCAGGACCGGACGGAGCATCGCCCGCGCACATCGTGCTCTGCGGACGACGAAGTCGACGTGCGCAGTCATGCGCAGCGCCCGGTCGATCCGGCACCCAAGGTAGGTCACGGCCTTCTCGTACGCGATCTTCTGGCCATTGAGGGTTAACGGAGGTGGTAGGTTCCTGAGGCGGCGGGTGAGCAGAGCGGTCGTCTTACCAACGTTGACGACCATCCTCCACTCATCTAGCCATGGTGGCAGCAAGTCCAGCAGACGTTGCATCCTGGCAGTGGCAATGTGGGCTCTTCTGGACGAGGTGAAATAAGCGCTATCGTCCGTGTATAACGCCAATTTCAAGTCATCCTCCCACTCTTGCAGCCTTCCTGCCAGTGTCGGGATGTCGTTGGTATAAGCCGCGTACAGGATTGGAGGCAAACAGCTGCCCTGAGGAACGCCGGTTCTCTGCTGGTTCCGGTTGCGGACACGGCATCCTCTACGCAGACGTAGAACTTCCTGTCTGCCAGGAAAGACGCCACTAGCCGCAACATAGCAGGAGGGACACTGGTCTGTTCTTCTAATTTATAAAGTAATCCAGAATGCCACACCCTGTTGAACGCCTTCTCGATATCGAGAAAGACGCCCAACGTAGTGCGGCCACGGTTGTACTCGGCCGCAAGCAGGTGCAGCACTATGGTCAGCTGTGTTGCTGTAGAGTGATCCCTCCTAAATCCGTGCTACTCCGCCCGAAGTTGGATGCATGGACGGAGGCGTCTTAGCAACAATCTTTCTAGCAGTTTAGCTATGTGCGGTAGCAGCGTGATCGGCCTATAGCTGGCAGCTCTACGCCTGTCCTTCCCGGGTTTCGGCAAGACGATGACTTTGCCTTTCTTCCAGTCCTCCGGGAAGTGGGATGTCCGGAATATCCCATTGTAGAGTCGACCAAGCTCTACTAGGAGTCTATGGGGCAGCTGTCGGAGTGCAGCGTTGGTAATCCCATCGTGCCCCGGCGCCTTCCTCGGTTGCAGGCGGGTTACTGTCCCCCGCAGTTCAGCGGGGGAGATGAACCACTCTTCTGCAAGAGGCGGCGCGGGCGACGACAGGAACTCCTGTACGCGACTCTCCTATCAGGCCTGAAGCTTCATGAACTCCGCACTTGCTGGGTTCGGCATAAATTGCTCCTCAAAGTGCTCTCCTAGGATATCCGCTCTACCCTTGGCATCGTAACGACGTTCGCCCGCGTTGTTGGTCAGCGAGCAAACGGGAGGTTTGGCTTTAGTTAGCTGTCGGTTCAGTTTGTAGAGCGATGCATCATGCTCTTCCGCCTTCCATATGCGTCGCTCCCAGGCATCTCCTCTGTGTGCCTGGACTGTAACCGACAGTTCCTCCGACAAAGTGTTCAATTGCGTCTTGATTCTTGGGCAGCGAATACGCTCCCAGAGCCTCCTCAACGCCCTTTTTCTCCTGATCTGCACACTTATCTGTAGCGGCAGATCGTCTCTCCTTATTGACATCGAGACGATCGTAGAGGCAGCGTGGAGTGCCTCCTGAATCGCCTTTGTCATGTTGGTAGCAGCGGCCTCTACGTCGTCCGCTGTGTTTAAGGGGTGGTGTGCTGGAGGTCTCTCCTGCAGGTGTTGATGGTAGAGCCTCCAGTCGACACGTGTCTTAAATGCTCTGGGCGGCGTAGTCACCGCCTTTAGGCCAAGGGTAATCAAGATCGGGAGGTGCTGTGAATTCAGGTCGTACAACACCTCTACCACTATCGGGTTTACCTAGAGAGCACGATGTCCAATACATCCGGACGACTCCGTGGATCAGTAGGAACGTGTGTTGGTTCTTCGGGACCTAAGACGTCACAGCCATGTCTTTCGGCGTCTTCGAACAGTGCATGACCCGGCAGGTTGATCACTCTAGATCCCGACGCCGGGTGTTTGGCGTTTAGGTCCCCGGCGATGATGGTCGGTGTTTCGCCATCCATCACCGTCCGGACGTCTGAGGAGCAAAATGAAGTCCCTGGCGGGCGGTATGCTGCGTAGATCCTAAGTTCCTCGCCCGCCGCCTCCATTTTTATACCGATAGAGCGCCTCGTTTGGTACTCCGGTAGTTCGAGTTCTTGATGGACGATGTCCCTTCTCACTAGGACCGCCGTCCCTCTGTAGGCGGCCCCTTGAGAAGTGACCTCGTCCCTCCTGTAAAGATGGTAGTTGGGCAGCTTTATGTGCGTACTCGGGTTTAGTTTCGTCTCTTTCAGCAAGATGACTTGTATGTCTTGTTGTTGGGCGACAGTGCGGAGTTTATGTAGCTTCAGCTGGATTCCACCCGGGTTCCAGTAGAGGAGGCGCAGGTTAGACTCCTCCATAGTGCCGAGCCTGGAGGTTTGCCAGCGCCTTCATCACCGCTGTAATGGGATCTGTCCCGGCTCTGATGCCTGCCAAGACCTGACTGCCGACTTCGATTGCTATGCCAACCAAGCGCTGGATGGCGTCAGCAGTCTCGATGCCGGCTGATGGTGTTCTTGAAGCCTGTGAAGGCGTTGGCACTGGTCTCGGTGTTGTTTTACTGGTCTTTGTGTTCTATTGGTATATAGCGCTCTATGTTGAGGGCTCTATTTTCAGATAGAGCCCTTTCTGGCACTCTACCCATTCTGGTTTTCTTTTCTTTGGTAACCTACGCCTGGGCTATCGTTACCGTTGGGGTTAGGGAAGGGGTTGCTGCCTGAGGAGGGGGCTGCACCTTCTCCTTCTGCTTCCTCCCCCGCTTACTCCTCTGTGAGGTTTGGCGCTCTATTGCGTCGTTAGCGGGGGGCTGGAGAGTCACCTCGGTGGTTGCCTTGGATATGATGGTAATCGGCACCACCGTTTCTACGGGTGCCGAGACGGGTGGAGGGGGGGCGGGATGCCTTCCCTTTCCCCTAATTGTAGTCCACCCGTCTTCCCTGACCACGGCCCTGGGACGACTTGGAGGACTCTTCTGGGCTCTTCTGGGAGTAGTCCCGGTAGAGCAATCCCCTGCTTTCTTGCAATCCTCCTCAGGACTGGGCAGCGGCGATCGTTGGCGGTATGATTTTTGGCGCAATTTGCGCATCGCGGTTCTTCATCTCTACCCCTTCCCTCCACTTCACTGGCCTGAAGCAGTTCGTGGATGCGTGTCCAAAGGCCTGACAGCGGTGGCATTGTGAAGGACCCGCTCTTCCTTGCCAGGCCTCTATGACGACTCCTCTCATGAAAAGGAGTTCGTCGATCTGGTATAGCTCATTAAGGCCCTCCAGGCTCAGGTGGTCCAGCTGCGCGAAGTAGAGGCACCCAGGTCTGCCTCTACGGGGGGGGGGGATCCGTTTCCCGTACTTGATTGGGAACCCCTTTGCCCTGATAGCCTCCTCTATCACGGGTGGACACTGGTAGTCCCCATATGCCCACTTTTGTGGGCTTGTCCTCTTCGGGAGTATAACAGTACCAGGACATGGCTGGTACTTTTTCGGTCATCTCTATCAGGTACTTTTGTACGGTCCGGAATTCTTCCGGACTCTGGGGGGTAAATCTGACCCCCTTCCCGAACGGACGAGCATTCGGTGGGTGGCCCAACTTCCTGTTGAGCACCTCAAAGTGCTTCGTCCAGTCCGGTAAGCACTCAGCCACTATGGGCGGGTATCTCTTCGATGTTTCTACCGGCGGTTTAGGTGCCTCAGCTGTCCTTGTCCTTGGTACTGCTGGGGCAGCTACCAGTTGGGCGTAACTTGTTGAAGGCCTTTGACCATCGGCCGATGGTCGGCCTGAAGGGTTGGTTATTGGCGCGGATGGTGAATGTCCGGCAGATGTACTTGGTGCTAGGGTCGCGTATGTGGTTGCACTCCACCCGTATGACCCTTCTCCTCCCTGCTGCAGATCAACATCATTCATGCTGGTATGGTGATCCGGTGATCTGGGAGGGGTTGTTTGATCGGCGATGGCGATTTGGGTGATCTTCGGATGGGTTTTTCCGGTTGCTGGTGGTCATATTCTTCCTCGGATGTCGAGTAATCCGAAGAGTGGGAGGATCCAATGCATTGTCTCTTCTCCTGAAGGGATGCTGCTGTCTCGGGTGGAGTATGCCTTCTCAGCGTCTTCTTGGCCCGCTGTTGGGCTGTTGGGGAACGGTTCACGCACAGTCGTACCTTCAGGTACGATGGGCGAGAGCGCGGTCCTCGGTGCGGGCTCCTTGCCTGGTGATGAAGGCTTTCGGGTTGAGATCTGCGAGTAGGAGGACACTAATCGAGTCTGTTCCGGGTGGAATATATCCCGGTACGCAATGGGTCTTTCAAAAACGCCAGGACGGTCCGGTGGTTTTCTAGATTTAGGTGGGGGTTCCCCCTTGTCCTTGTCGGACATGATGGTGTGAACCTACCTAACGTGAGTCAGTAATCTAATTACGGCCCTGTCTATTACCAGCCGATCGGCAGCAATGCGCGACGCGGATGGTAAGGATGATTAAAAATGTTGGCGTAATCACTTTTGAGCACTGCCTACCCCTTTTGCAACAAAAGGGTTGGGGGAATTGCGGTGGTGGCACTTTAAAACGCGACTAGGCACAATAGACACGGACGTCTTAAACTGCCAAGAATCTGCCTAGGGGCCGGTGACCTCGACGCCTCACGGAATCACGGCACTCAACGATCGGCGGATTATGTCGTACCGGCGGTTGTATGCAGCCACTGCTAACTACAAACAACGCACACCTAGGAGCTCCTTGATCACACCTAGGAAATCCGTGGGCGTAGGTGGCTGAGGACCGTGCTTTGTGGCATTACTTGTTGGAAGCCTATGTTTTGTAGTGGACTTGTGAAGGGCTGTAATGATGATGATGAAATATATTTACCCGGTTGTAGAGAATGTAAAATCGAATATATGTTATTTTATTTGCTTTAAAGAGAGTTATATACAATGGCACTCCAGCGCACGCCGCCTAACATATTCTCATCGAATCCTGACATATCGGTGTCGGTAGACAAAGAATCTTTGGTAAATATACGCAAACGTAAGCAACCGGAATGCGAAATTGGAGAAGATGCGTTCGCGTGTTTCGAGCGTAGGTTCGAGCAACAAACGAAATTATGGAATAATAAAATTTTTAACAGTATTTCTGAAGCTATTAACTCGGCATTAACCAATCAGCTGTCAAATATTACCTCAAACTTATTTCAGATTAATAGTTGTTTAAAACAATTGACAGATGATAACGACATAGTGAAGAAATCGCTATCTGAAACAAATACACGTCTCACAGAAATGGAGAGGTCTTTTAGCTGTTCCTCTCAGAGACAGGACTTATTTGATAGCCGGTTACAAGCACTAGAAGTTTGTAGTTCTCAAAACACTGAATTATCCACTCAGATACAAAATCTCGAATTAAAAATTCAGTACATGGAACAACAGGCCACACGGAATAATCTTGAGATATCTGGCATCCCTGAAAAGTAAAATGAAGACCTATCCCTTTATTTAAGAAATATTACTAATTTTCTGGGAGTTGAGCTGTCTTCTACTGACGTTATCCGTATTACTAGGACTCGCCCATTTAATGCGGTTTCTGGACGTCCAAAAGCTATTGTCGTAAAGCTGAGTTCTCAATTATTACGGGACACCATTATGTCTGTTCGTACCAAGAAAGGACTGAGGTTTAGTGATATAGGTTTTCCTGGTGAAATGAAGAAGATTTACTTAAATGAACATCTCACACCAGCCAACAAGTTATATAATAAAAGTACAAGGGAAAAAGCAAAAGTCGCTCAATACAAATTTGTATGGATACGTGATGGCAAGATTTTTGTTAGGAAGAATGATATTAGTCCGTCCTTATGTATAAAAAACTCTGTAGATCTTCAAAAAGTAATTTGACTACTTTATAGTTTATTCTTCATTAAACTTGCTCATCTAATGTGTCTTCGTAGTCATTATATGATTTATCAATGCTTGTTATTACTTATAATGTTATGTACCACATCCTACGGTAAGGAATATTGTTATAATATTTTTATTATCATCTTATTCCATTTGTTTATATATATATATATATATATATATATATATATATATATATATATATATATATATATATATCTATATTCGCATATTATATTTTTTATTGTTGTTATTTATATATTCTATAATAATATTCTATTCTACCTATTTCCCACTAACTTTTAAATATTATTCTGTAAATCGTTACTATTTCGAATCAGTATTAAACTTGGAACATACTCCTACAATTAACTTTGAGAATATAAACATTTATACTTATTTTTACTTAACCGTTAATTATTTTTCATACGTCCTTAATACTTATAAAATCAAATTAAGTTTTGGTTTTTTAAGACATATAAAATACCAATTAATTACTGTTGTTAATTATTATTTGACATTGGGGGCCCGAGTATATGGAAAGTTAATGACAAAACTTTATAAGTTCATATTTATTCCTTAACTATGAATATTACTAAGTTAAATATTTTTTACCAAAACGTTCGTGGCCTCCGTACGAAATGCTTAGATTTGTGTAATAATATTTTATCGTGTGATTATAATTTAATACTGTTGTCTGAAACTTGGCTGCAGAGTGATATTTTTGATAGCGAAGTTTGTGATGGTAGGTTCGATATTCTTCGCTGTGACCGTGACTTAGCAACAACGGAAAAAAGGACGGGTGGCGGGGTAATGATCTGTACTCGGAAAGAACTATGCGTACGCTTGTAAAGGATTTGAATCATTATGTGTGAGTCTATTAGCACGTTTTCTCAACTCAAATTGTAACGTGAATATTATTTTAGTTTATATACCACCAAATGATAACATATTAACCGATTGTATTTATGAATTCCGAACCGTTTTTACCTACTGGCACCGTCTGACCATTATCTTATAGTTGGCGATTTTAACGTATCTTGTTTAAAATGGAGCTCCTCAGGATGGTCGACAATATATTCTGGCCGAGCTGATATTCAAAAAAGCTGCCAGTGTTTTGGCCGAGGATTTATATTTTTTTTGGCATGAATCAATATAATTTGCTCCCCAACCGTTGTAACAATTGTATACTGGACCTATGTTTCTCAAACTTATGCTTGGAAATCAACCATTCTGACCCTTTGTCTAAAGTCGACACCTTACACCCACCTTTTACTATTGATATAAAAGACATTTTTGTAAAACCATTTAAAGAATATTTTCACTCAAAATACAATTTCCGAAAATGTAATCATATGTTAACATAAATAACTTTTTTAAAAAAGAGTAGACTGGGATCAATTATTATTAAACACAAATACAGTCGACCAAGCCGTTGAGATTTTTTTTATGAAAAACTCCACGAATGTTTTACTTTATTTGTACCACTATCTTCCCAAATTAGTAATCGTTACCCGTGTTGGTATAGCCGCGCACTTATTAAAATAATTCGTGAAAAATTTAAGGCACACAAAAAATTTTAAATATTTAACAACCCTCGTGATTATGAGGAGTTTAAGCTTCTCATGGATAGACTACATAGAACAAAAAAAATTTTTGGTGATTTTATTCGTAATACTCAGAAAAATTTAAAGAATTCGCCTAAGTATTTCTGGAAATTTGTTAATTCTAAAAAGGGAAGATCTAATTATCCTCGTAATTTTACCCTAAATTACGTTATTTACACGGAGGGACAGGATATTTGCTCTGCCTTTAATGCCTTCTTTCAAAGTGTATTTACTGTTTCTCCTTTGACTGATTCTAGTTCACACTTTTGTAATACTGTCTTTTCGTAATGGAGTGATGATATCTCTCAAATTGACGTTTCTCAGGATTTTATACTAACATATCTCATAAACTTGGACACCTATAAGGGAGCGGGTTACGATGTAGTACCTCCAGTTTTTCTGTCAACCTGCGCCGAGAGCCTTAGTTATTCAATTACGTTGCTCTTTAAGCTTTCCCTCAGAGACCTTGAAAAGGCATGTATAATACCGGTTCATAAAAAAAAGGTTCCAAAACAAAAATTGATAATTACCGTCCAATTTCTATTATCAGTACAATTGCCAAAATATTTGAGAGACTTATTTTTAATAAAATTTATGCTAAAATAGTTAGACACATCCCGAGTACGCAACATGGTTTTCTGAAAAAGCGTTCTACTATTTCCAATCTTGCAAGGTTCACTAATTACGTTGTTCATGAAATGGAAGGTGGAGGTCAAGTTGATGTGATCTACACCGACTTTGAAAAAGCCTTCGACCGTCATGATCACGTCATACTTCTTCAGAAGCTGCAGTCTCTCGGCATTCATGGGGACTTACTGAGATGGATTAGATCTTATTTGACTAACCGCTCTCAAGCTGCGGTTCTAGGCGGTTATAGGTCAGATTTCGTAACGGTTCCCTCTGGTGTGCCTCAAGGCTCCCACCTTGGTCCTCTCTTTTACAACGCCTATATTTATGATAATTACCCTAAAAAAATATGTCAATATATAAAAAATTCTCAATATATATTTTATGCTGATGATAAAAATTATATCTGCGTGTACGCACTATCAAGGACTGTAAACTAATTCAAAATGACTTAAATATATTATACCATTACTATGTCGCTAATAAAATCACGGTAAATGTTGGCAAGTGTCAGTGTATTTCATTTACGCGGAAAAATAATCCCATTGTTTTTTCATACAATTTCAATGGTGTTATAATCGAGAGGACTAAGGTGGTGCGCGATCTTGGCGTATATTTTGAGTCCCGTATGTAAATGAATGAGCATATTGATATTTGCAGTAAAGCGTTTCATAATTTGGGATTTGTAGCTAGAACTTGTCTTTCTTTCTCTAATTCTCAAAGCCTAAAAGTAGTATATTTCGCATATATAAGATCTATATTAGAGTACGCCTTTCAGATATGGTCGCCATTTTATGCTAAATATGTTCGTAAAATCGAAAGGATTCAAAATAAGTTCCCATTTAAATTTTAAATTTAGTTCTGGCTCTTCATATCGAGACGATTGAAGAATTTAAGGTCTGCTTGAAGAAAGACGTATTCTGCTGGATATGGGGCTTTTATTCGATATATTACACGGAGGAATTGACTGCCCTGACTTATTGGCTTTCATTAAATTTAATGTCCCATTGAAAGGTACCAGACATACCAGAAACTCTTTGTTTTACATCCCCTTTCACCCGACCAACTATGGGAAAAACAATGTTCTAACGCGTTTAGTAGCAACATACGACAAAAAATTTATCGCAATTGATCCTTTTAATAACACTAAAAGTGGATTTAAAAATAAAATTAACAAGTTTTTATTCTATCCAGCTGAAGGTAATCAGTAAATTGTAATTAAAATAGTACTCAAATTAATATTTGTGCCCTCGTTTAATACTGTTATTATGTATGTATTTGTATATGTATGTATGTGTGTATGTATGTATTTATGTGTATATATATATATATATATATATATATATATATATATATATATATAATGTGTGTGTGTATCTGTGTATGTATGTATGTATATATTAGTGTCTCTTTTTAATTTTTTATCTATTTTCTATAATAACAACACCACCAAAATATATTTGCATTTATAGATTCATATGTGCGTGTTTATAAGTGTAATTATGTATGTCTTTTGTAGGTATATACATCTGTATTTGTATATATATGTACGTCACGAAGGTAATATTAATACTTCAATTAATTTGTTACTATTTAGCAATAGTTCTTACCGATTTTATTTTGTATTGTATTAGATTTATAGTGTTATGTTTGGTTATCTACTTTGGTGATAACTATAGTTGGCTTTTTCATGTTTAATAATTTAAGTTTTTGTTTAAGTATTAATAAGCTATTGTTATCCTGAATAAATAAATAAATAAAGAGAATAATTTCTTCTTTACTGAAGAACACATACTGAAGAATATACAAGCCAGATATATATATATATATATATATATATATATATATATATATATATATATATATATATATATATATAAAAAAATTCATTCGCAACCCTCGACCTTTTATAATGGATGCTTCTCTTTAATTTTATCGCATAAGTAGTCCGTAACACGCACTGAAGTATCGCGGCAGATTAATTGGTCCGTGACTCTCAGAAATTAGGAGAGGACTGTACGCTAAACTGGGGCCTAATAGCTTTAACTTAAAGTAAAGGATTTTTGAAAAATGAAGACAAGTGAAACCCTTTATCTTACTGTAATTTTAAATTTAGTTTGATAGTAGAATAAATGGATAAAAAAAAAAAAAAAAAAATATATATATATATATATATATATATATATATATATATATATATATATATATATATATATATATATATATATTATACAGTGTTAGGAGTTATAGGTTCATTTTCTACTAAAAGTTTGTTTGGATTATACCACCCCTTTCCGTCCTGAACGGGCACCTCCTTGTCGGCTCCGTGCCTTGCGGCGTAGGGCTTAGTAGCCCTGACTTGGTCACCATTGATAAATATTGGGTAATTCACTTGACGTCTAAAGTGCCCACTTGGCAAGCTCACGCTAAATGCATGTTGGGAGACTGCGACTCAAAAAGTGTTCTCACTCCTAACTGCATTAGCAGAGGTGTAGTCGTGGGTAAAATGAGTGTTCTTATGGCGATGCACCTGTTGTCTAATCCTCCGCGTCATTGACAGGTCTGCACAAATGATGTGGTGGTGGTAAAGTTGCAGGGTAGAGTAGTGTAAGTTTTCCGAATGCTATTCTCCATAACCTGCGTTGCTGATCAGTTCCGACGATGGGGTCTGGATGTGCACTGGTGCTTCCAAGTGCCTGACTTACCTGGTTCCATAGCCTCCCCTTGATGAATTCGGAGAGCGGTTATGGAGGTAGTAATGGAAGATGTATATGAAGGTGGTCTGAAGATGAGATCCTCTAGAGTTGATGCAGATGTGTGCGAAAGCGTCACGTGGCCCTTTCAACACGCGTCGAGGGTGGCACACAATAGGGTTATGTCGGACTCGTACCGATATATGCAAGCACGTCCTTACGACGATAAGGCGGGTCACGATTTTACCATTTCCCCATGAAAAAATGTAAAGTAGTCTTCGGTTTTAACTATTTTACTGGATGTACCCATGGTCACGGGGCGGTACTCACTCCCGCCGTGACCATGGGTGCAATAAAGTGACTGAAAAGTCGAGAATTTAGAAATTTAACCTAAGTTCTAAGTCAAATTAGCTTAATTCCATGTGCAGTATTCGCGTAAATATAAGAAGTTATTAAGTACCATCCCCATGCCGTCAATCAACAGTGCACAGACTACATCATCATCATCATCATTACAGCCCTTCACAAGTCCACTGCTGAACATAGGCCTCCCCCAAGTAATGCCACAAAGCACGGTCCTGAGCCACCTGCATCCATCGACTTCCTGCATGTCTTACCAGGTCATCACTCCATCTAGTGGGGGTCGCCCTACACTACGCCTACCGGTACGAGGCTGCCACTCGAGAACCTTTCTTCCCCATCGGTTATCGGTTCTTCGAGCTATATGGCCGGCCCATTGCCACTTCAGCTTACTAATCCGTTGGGCTATGTCGGTCACTCTGGTTTTACTGCGGATATCCTCATTTCTGAGTCTATCACGCAGAGAAACTCCGAGCATAGCCCTCTCCATAGCTCGCTGAGCGACCTTAAGCGTCCTCATACGGCCAGCAGTGAAGGACCACGTCTCAGATCCGTAAGTCATCACTGGCAACACGCACTGGTTGTACAATCTAGTTTTTAGAGATTGGAGGTATACCTGACGAAAAGATATGCCGTAATTTCCCGAACGCTTGCCCAGCCGAGTTGAATCCGTCGATTGACCTCTCGGTCGAAGTTGGACTTACCTAGTCGGACTATTTGTCCCAGGTAAACGTATTCGTCAACAACTTCGAGCATAGTGCTCCCAACAACTACCGGCATAGGTGTGACATGGACATTGAACATGATCTTTGTTTTGTCCATGTTCATCTTAAGACCTATCCGTTGGGAGGCACTATTGAGGTCATTGAGCATAGTGCTTAAGTCCTCCAGCGATTCTGCCATAAGGACTATATCGTCGGCAAATCGAAGGTGAGTGATGTACTCGCCATTGATGTCAATACCGTATCCTTTCCAGTCCAGTAGCTTGAAAACGTCTTCCAATGCAGCTGTGAAGAGTTTCGGGGATATAACGTCACCCTGTCTTACACCTCTCTGCAGTTGGATAGGTTTCGAGCTCTGGTTCTGTACTCGGATAGCCATCGTAGCCCTACTGTACAAACACTTCAGCACTTCGATATACCGACAGTCAACTTGGCACCGCTGAAGGGACTGTAGCACCGCCCAAATTTCGACGGAATCAAAGGCTTTCTCGTAGTCCACATACGCCAGACAAAGTGGCAGATTGTACTCTTCAGTCTTCTGTACAATCTGCCGCAGGGTATGTATGTGGTCTATGGTACTGAAGCCTTTTCGGAAACCGGCTTGTTCGGGAGGCTGGAAGTCGTCAAGTGCCGTGTGAGACGATTCGTAATGACTCTCGAAAACAGCACGTAGACGCGGCTCAGAAGGGAAATCGGTCTGTAGTTCTTTAAGAGAGCGTTGTCGCCTTTCTTAAAGAACAAGACCACCGCACTTCTGCTCCACGCCTCTGGAGTAGTGCCACCATGGAGGACGGAATTGAAGAGCTTCTGAAGGACTTCAAGTACCGGTGTTCTACCCGCTTTCAGAAGCTCCGCTGTAATTCCATCCTCACCTGGGGCCCTGCCGTTTTTAAGGTGCTGGAGAGCCATTCTAATCTCGCTTAGACTGACGTCCGGGATATCATCGGAATAGTGTCGGATAAGACTTGCTCTTGGATCGTTACTCACACTTGCGTGTGGCTCCAACGATGATGTGTACAGCTGCCCATAGAACCTCTCAATCTCACTCAAAATCTCAGGTGTCCCGGAAACGATGTTGCCACACTCAGTCTTCAGCCTTGACAGTTGGCTCTTTCTTGCAGACAGATCTCTGGCAAAGACTTTGGAGCCCTGGTTCCGCTCACAAACACACACGACACTGACAGTGTAATATTTGAATCGTAATTCGAATTACACAATACATTTGAATTTGAATTTGACGAATTATTTTTCTTTATTTTCACTAATTGTTCTATTTAGAAACAAAATAATGCTACTCTGATTCATTTAACTAACGAAACAATTAACATGATATTAAATTTTGCGTTTAATTTAAACTAACTGCTATTTTCGGCTACCGTATAATTAGACGAATATTAAACGCAAAATGTTGTGAAAATGTGGTTGTGTCTTGAACCACCATTAGATTTGTTACAGAATTTAATTAATTAATATTAATGAAAACACATTAAGATTAAGACTATGTACGTATGAATGTAAATAGTTCATTAATACTGTTGAGCGAGTCTTGCTTTTCGGTCTCTGGAGTTGTGTGACTCTCAAGAAGTATTAAGTTATTTTTTATGTAATTTCACATTCGGCATTTTAATTTCCCATTTTTATTAACAATTGTAATTTTAACATTTTATTTACAATGATAATTTAAGTTCGTTATTCTAAAAGGAAGTGAAAAATTAAAATTATTTGATAATATAGGATCTTAAAAATCTGCCACATATCTTATTAAATGTAATTACTGACATGTTGGCTTTATATTAACTATTTTTCATTAAACAATAAAATTCAATAGGGTTGACGAGTTCTTTGTAGACAATACTTATCGATGTTTTCTTCTACCTATATCTGTTTACAATAATGAAAGTAGCTGACAACGGATAATTATCAAATATTTATTAATTTACAGGTTTTCTTTGAAGCGACATTAGCCTAATGACAGGGCGCGGACCGCGAACTCAAAAGGTCGCAGGTTCGACCTTTGAACTACTCCTAACACAAGCGTTTTCAGCTTACCAGGAGTGGTTAAAGGGAATATTAGTAATGTTAATTAATAGCAATAAAAAAAAACTGAACCTATGCTAAAACTGTGACTAAAAAGCATAAAACTTGTGAATTGGCGTCTGATTTGTGGTAGGTACCATCATTCTTTAATGTAATTTTAATTGTACTTATATATATTGTTGAAATAGGCGTAATGTATTGGAAGCTTATGTACTCTATTACGAGGACTATATAAATGGTTAACAATAAATCTTTTGCATAATTATATTTGTTTATTTCATAGTTACCTACTCTAATTTATCCTACTCATTAGACCTTTTTAAGCCTCTTGAACTCTTTGACCATACATACTCATTGTTTAAATCCGGAACAAAATCTCTTACGAGCGTAATATATTTACCAAAAATGTAGATACATGTGGCAGCGTAGATTTTTGTTTTATATGTGGTTTGAAGCCGCTGTCTAAGAAATAAGTATTATTTAATAAATTTGTTTATTGTATGGCATTATATTAAAATGATACCTAGATTCAATGGAAGCCTGGGTATAGAATTATCGATATATAAGAGGCATGGTTAAACATGAATACCAGAAATAAATAGGCTCTAAGCGCCAAAAACAAAAAAGTGGATGAACTTATGTTTTTGATAACAAGCTCTCATCACAAAAAATTGTTTTAAAATCGACATTTAAATTATTAAAATAAAAAGCTTTTGTGAAACAAAACTAAGGTGTCTCAAGTTAATAATTAGTACAATAAGTATAAAGGAATAAAATTATAAATAAAATTAAAAAAATATTTATTTGGGACTGATCTTAGTCTATTTTAAAACGGTATTCAAAGAAAAAAGTTACAAGTTTGAAAGAAGTACTAGATTCACTGACAGCTATGGCATTGACATCTTTGATAAATAAATAAAACAAACAGGTCCTAGAAAAAAAGATAGGAATTGAAGCAAGCGAACTTTTAAAGAGACAATTAATAGCAACTTAAAAGTAACATTGGAAAACTGCCCTGAACTAAATATGTTATTTTATTCTTTTTGGAAAACTTACAGCTAATAAATGAATAACAACTAGAAGTCCATTTAAAAGTTTTCACTTATTGATATTATTAACTTATAGATAATTCTAGTCGGTCAAAGATAAACATCGATTAAGAAAAATATATTAAATTAACAAAAAAATATTTTTTTCGCTAAAACATTTTTGATTCGAGAAACACTGGTATTAAACAAATCCAAGTTAACACTATTGGAAATGGCTTTAAATCCTAACTTACTTAGTAGCTCCGGACAGTTAATATTACCATTTGCCAATTTAAAAAGATAAATCATATCTGCTATGCGCTTACGTTCGTACAGAGGAAAAATATAAAATGATTTAGACCGCAAATACTAAAAGTGCAGTGCACTGTATCAGTGTAAAATTGCGTCTTAAATTGCAAAAAAGGTAAAAGACGCTTTTGTACTTGCTAAATCCTATCCATATAAATAAAAATAATATTGTAAATAATATTCCCCAAAGTTTAAAGGTTTCATCCTAATACTTAATTAATAATAATGTCCTCCAGACCGAATTTCGGCCACGGCGGCCTGCCACGGAGACTAGCCATCGGCGCACGACAGGATTATAGTGTCCAATTGCAAGCACAGGTGCCCTCTCTATGCCCTCACACTCATAATCCGATGGGACGGTAAACCGACACGACCGGAGATGGATCAGGCGCAGGGCCAACGGCTTTACGTGCTTTCCGAGGCACGGGGGTGAAACACAACCAACTTCCTGACTCCGGGCAACCAACTACTGAGAATTTCTTAACGGAAAAACTCAATAATTAATTTTTTAACCCAGGACCTCATGATCAGCAATCGCACTACTACAACCACTAGACCAACGAGGCAGTCACTTAATTAATACTCACCAAAACCTTATCGCTATGTAAGTAAAAGTTATTCGTATGCCTAATTGCATTCAAACAGATTCAAGATGTTTATTACACCTTTACACCATAGCGACTGAACAGATTTGGATACTATGAATACAACAAGCTACATTTGTACCGGAAAATTAAAAAGATAATATGAACTTTTAAATTTTCCCTTATCCACGTGGTAACAAGTCGCTGGTATCATTTAGATAACAAGTAAAATAAGTTAATATATTTTAAATATAATAATTAAAGGAAGTTCTAGTATAGAGGTATCGGTAGTTTAAATTTTTTTTGTTGAATTTATTTAATCTAAGGACAAAAAATATTCATTCACGCTTTTATATAATAATAGGTAAAATTCTTTAGTTGAGTGTTTGATGATAAATTTTAACGCTTCTTCAATTAATAATAATGAAAACTTATCGATATCGCTCCGCACATCACAGTCACATCAAACATTAATATGACACCATTTCCAATTAAACACTAACCCTACAGTTGTCGCGTGGATTACAATAGTAAACCACTGTAAAATAATCTTAAATTTGGATATTTCTGGAAACAAATGATTAGGAAAAAAAAACTTGTAAACTGATTTGTGATCTAACTTTGAAATTAATGTGATATTGTCATACATTAATTGTAGACTTTAAAAATATAAACATATAACTAATCTCCTGGGGATGTGTGCTTGTCACATTTCGATTATAACTACGGTGTTTATGAAATATTACGTACTCGATTATCTTATTGGTAAAGTTCTCGATTATTATTTATGATATTATTTTACATAATAAGAAAACATATATCAAAATAAAAATACTTACATAATATGGAATGTAACACCATCTTTTGTAAATTTGAATTAACAGACTTCTTTTTCTACATGTTAACCTCACAAATCAGCATTTTTTAAAGAGCAACTATAACGACGGAAACGATTATTGTAATGACGAAATCGATTCCGTAGACATTTTTTTTATAAACGTACAAGATTTTTAAATCCAATACAAAGTGAAATAATCATGCGAAGCGAATCCATTGGGTTGAATGGTCTAAGATGTCAGTGGACTTAGTTGAATGGAAGTGACTGATCTTTATTCGTTGGCATAATTTCTTGAGATTCGATAAACTTAGGAGTCGTATAATTATAAAAATAATGTTATTTTGATAGAAATTAGAGTCGTAGCAGCTAAGGATTTATCTCGCGCTAGTAATTTCAGAGTACGCAAGAAACAAGTGCAATGGTTAAAAATAATTAGTAAAACTCGACTGCGTATAAAAATTTACTGAAAAGAGAAAACTTTTTACAGCCCAGTTGCAGCTATTATGGTTGTAGCATGAATGGGTTGGCTCAACCGCGGAAGGACCACGCTCCCACAGAATACCAGCGTAAAATAGCAGCTTAATACTGCTGTGTTTCGTATGGTGCATGTAGAGAACCGGAGACCCATTTTATTGGAATCGAGGAATTCCATATTAATCGTCAGGGGTGACAACGCTTCTGCATCTTGATTCTTGATCGAGGTTAAATGTGTTAATATGTCTATGGGCCGCAGCATCTACTTACCATCATGTGGACTGTGTGCTCGTTTGTCACCTTCATCTTATTAAAAAAAAGTTTTATATCTTATGTCACTTCCACAACTAAGGCGATTCTAACAACACCACATATTATAAGATCCATCGAGGCCTTTAGGCTACAGAGCGTGTCAAAGAAATAGAAATACATACAGGTACAAAAAAATCATTACCCTCCTTCTAGGGAAGACGGGTAAAAAGGGACTCAATCTCGCCGCCATCAATGGAGTTATTTATTTCAATTTTAGGTTATGATTTAAACCATAGCTCGGCGGTGATGGGAAACGTGGTAAGGAAAGCTGAAAGGTTGGAGAATAAAATATTTTGAGGACATGTAAATTTCAGTCATTTACACGTACTGGAGATGTGTAAGTTATCGATCTATAATATACATCAGAAATTAGAAGAGTGTCAGCCTTGAGTCGTTATAGGCTATAACTTCAGTTTTACTTATATTACAGAAATTGAATAATAGATAATAGTGTTCCTTTACTTCTTTTTATATCACTACCCTAGTATCTCAAAGCATCTTTCTTATACGTAATAACTACAAAATAAAAAAAAATATGCGGCTACCAACCCACTCAGCATATTATACAATACTGTTGGACTTTTCGTAGGCTGCAACGGTATCATATTTGAAAATAGTGAAATTTATTTAATTTAACGAATATAAGAAATGGTCTGAAAGGAATAAATAGGGATAGAATCTTTTATTCAACAAAGTTTATAATTGATACTTATAGAAAGTGAATCTTATACTTAACATACTACTAGTTCAAGGCATACTGTGTGGCTCTGTGAGACACTGTGAGGTAGGCTCTGTTCTGATAGAAACCCTAGCGGGACTTTCTTTTTTGACAAAAGGGCAGATTACAATTATTTCATATCTTACATAATTAATAACAAAAACAAATTACGAGTAAAAATGGCTTGGTAGCGATCACCTCATTCCCAGGGGTAATTACCATCATATTATAATGTTTTAAGTAATACGAATTCCACAAAAAATCCAAAATGTATGCAGTCAGATGCTTGGATACCTTCGGTAAATGAATAAATAGCGCTATTTATAATGCCGATAATAGCCACAAGCTTCCCTTGATGTAAACCATTATTTTTAACTTAACTGCCATTAATGTTATCTCATTTCCTTTTTTCTTTTAGTATAACGATCTGTATGGGGGCCCTTCTCCACTTTGTTTTGCATTACCCACCCAAGCGTAATTTGTTTTATTTTTTTTTACAAAATGAGTGATTTATGTAGTTACGCCTACATTTCTTAACGACTTTGAGTAATTTTACTTTGAAATACTTTCATGATGGTAATATTTTATAATACATTTAAATTAATTTGGTATCGAAGCATAGCCTACACTTTAAATTGTATATTTCGATAACACGTCACTTTTCAGACACCTTGCACATGTGATGCTGCTACCCGTTGCTGGTATGGAAGTTTTAGGTTTTGCGTAAACGAGATAATTATACCGCCATCTATTGGCAGTATACGGGCATATCTTATGGTCGCCTCTTACGATCCCTACGGGACGCAATCGGTTAATAGGTTTTTACTCATATTACTACGTAACAAAATAATTCAATCGGTTAAAAATACTATAAGCTATAACTGGGTTGATAAAGTAATTTTTCTATTTGCGTCGTCAAAAACTTAATGTGATAGATATGTGTGACGTTTCTCTTTGAAAATCTTTCACATATACTCTATGCCCAGCCATGTTGATTTTTTATATAATTAACTATAGTCCAATTAATAGTAAGTGGCTACTGCGATTCACGGATACCTGGAATTAACTAAAACGATAAAAGTAGAGATCCGTTGTTATTTCAGAAGATTAAGGTGGAATGTCTTATAGCTTGTAACTTCCCATACCTTTCAAATCAGACATAGCAGTGCAGCTTGACGACAGAAATAGGTTAAAGAGAGAGAGACATACATAGACGGATTACTAGGCAGAAATAGAGTCTTCATCATAGATTGCCTCTTGGATGAATTTTGCCATAGTTTCTACGCTTAGCAAGCGGTTTGGCAACCGCAGTATTTTACAATTTTGAGTGATTATCAAGAAAATGCTGCTGCTCATCTCCTGTTTCGATTTCCCTCAGTCGCCTCTTACGATATTCTTGGGACGTTACGAGGTAATGGTTATTCTTACATCGTCACTACATGGTTTTACAATAGAGTTTTATCATCTAAAAATTTTTATCAAGTACTAATCAAAATAATAAAACGAAATAAAGCACAGTTAAACAAAACAATACCTGACCTATTTGTGCTGTAACTATAAAATACACTAGAACGTGGCTTTGCCATGTATATTCGCGACAATTCAATTAATTTGATCCAATACATAAATAAAAAAAATCATTGCTTTTAACTGATTACCAAAATAAATTTACCTGAACTTTAGTCGTATACACTTTTTAAAAAATTTACACTTTTCAAATTTAAATTAAAAAATCACCCCATCCTAACAAGTATCATCAATTAAGAGAGTTATGTGTAACAGTGTGCACAATTCACTCGGTACTCGTGTATTCTGTAATTGTCGCTTTTTCAAACGGTCTTTTATCGTACGGTGTTCGAACGTTTTTATAAAGAATCTGGCAGAAAAAAAAGAAAATAAAGCCTTTCGAGCGTTGTCATTAGTTCCTTTTAACCCGAAATGTAACAACGGTTTTAAAAATGCTATTATTCGATTTGTATTAACTATTGACGTTATTGCGTACAGAGAGTCTTATAATGCGATTTCTAGAATAGTTAAACTAAATTAATTCCAAAAGCCACTAATAATGGGTGTTAACTCATTTGTCTTCTCATAGAGCCGCTTGTAAAGTGTAAAGAGTACCACTTTCCACTGCTGTCTTCACATTTCTAAGTCTGGTTTAAAATATCGATATTTAGAATAATTTTTTTTCATTTTCGAATTTGAAAGGTGTCCATTGGCCACAGAGTGGCTACTGTGAAATCAGATTATTAAATAGAAAAGTATGGACAACATCTAATTAGTTTTCTTTACCCAGAAGATTTAGTAGCTGCAGGGAGTTTGAAAAACATCAAATATGAACTCGTAGTCAAGGTCAAAGCCAAAATCAAAAATTTAGCCCAGAAGAGCATAATTTTGGGTGCAGTAAGAAAATTCATCACTCTATATCGTCCGGTTGGTGATTCTAGGCAACTAGGGGTGTGAAGAAACAACTGTAGGGATTTCAAATTACCTTCGATCGTAGGGATACAAGTGGATTGTTACAAAATGAAGAAAATGCACTGACGCTAATTGAAGTTTCCAGTCTGTGAATACGTTAAAGGTCGAATCTATATATGTGCAGATTAATTGCGTATTGAATTACATAGTGCCTGTCATAACATCAGATTTAATAGACGACAAAAATCATAAAATAATACCGACTCCAAGCATGTATAGGGAGGCTACTGAAATTTAAAAGGAAACATCTAAATTTCGATAGGTAATTCACTGGCTGGGTATTTAGATCTGCTTGGGATCAAATTAAATGATGCGGGATAAAATTAAAACACAGACCCAAGTATATCACTTTACATCAAGATATTACTGTAAGCATATTACAGTAAGCACGTTATGCGTAAATTGAACAAAAATAATGTCCAATAGTTAAAGGTAGCCCAGGTCAACTACGACGTGAGGACGACAAATAAATCAGTCACCCTTGACCATGGCTACTTTGAAGCAACCAGAACATCGGGAATTAAAAAGTAATCAAATAAAAGCAGATAAAGTCCGTAAAATAAGTTTTATGCAAGAAGAATACTACTTATATTTAAAAGAAAATAATAAGACTAATGATTTATATTTTAAGACAAACTTTTTTCGATATTATGCGATCAAATATTAAAATGTTCTCAAAGGGTAAGGCTTTATTGCTTTCAGTCAACCGAACAAGACAAACAACTGAAATTACGCAAACTTGCGAACTCTTGATCAACAAAGTTCAGTACAAACTTGAGACTTATATAACTATACATCGAAGTATTACTAATAATTTAAGAGATTTAACGAATCTGACGACTCGAAAAGATTACACAACAGGTTAACAGACCCACTACTTCGGAAAAACGTCAGTATAGTTTAAAGTGTTTAGTTTTATGCATCGTGCGTCTCTATAGCTTCTCGATATAGACTAGACGTCAGTTTACCACCCCTTCCACTGTTCTCTATGTTTTCGTGTCCGAATAACATGCGTGTGAAATACGCGCGGGTCTGAGAGACCCTACCAGGCATACGGAGTCACTTTTTATTGTAGTGAATGTTTTATATTTTTGTAACTAAATTGTCCAAACAATTAGGAAATTCTGACATAAGATTGTTTTAGAATAAGAAGATCTGGAATATGACATGATCTTTAAGGAAAGTGAGAACGAGTCTGATTATGTTAGTGTTCGTTATTGCTCAATAAATGCAAAAATTGTTCCAATTTTGAACACAAAGGATAAACCACCAACCAGAAGAGAAATAGTAAAAAGCTTTAGGTAGTGCAACAAAAGCTCAAAATCAAGTCGTAGGAAAAGCTAATATGTGCCTTCCAGTCTAGTAGTTCGTAGCTTTCGCAAAAGAATCGGTACTCACCTCATTGAACTATCAGGCCCTCTGGCCACAAAATCTTTTACTGATGTCAAAAGACGTTGTTATTTGTGGCCGGTAAGAAAAGATCGCATATCGAAATACATTTGTAGTGCGTGCGAGTCACATTTGCATGGAGCACGCAAACTTTCTATGAGAAAATTTTCACTTATCTGAGCAGTGAATAATTATCGTTAGCCAGCGTTGATTTTTACTATAGTGTTGTCTAACTAAAGCGAATTTTTTACTGACTAAAATTAAACAAAGTCTGATTTTGATCCCTGTTTTTAGTATAAGAATTTGATTAAATGTTAATTAGTCCATTTATCGTTAGCTTGAAAAAGCAATACATTCATTTGATTAACAAATAATTTTAAAATATAAATAGCTCTAGTTTTTATTTATATCCCACGAATATAATTAATATAATTGACAAATACTTGCAATCCAAAGTACCTAGAGCATTTATTTACGTAAAACAATGAAAAACAAATTTGAGTCCGTCAGACCCACCAGGCATACTGCGTGATTACAATCCACCAGGTATACTAAGGGTTAAGCTTGATAATATTGTATTTCTATTATATTTTTCTAAACAGCCTTTTTCATGTATTGAATAAAAGAGTTTCAAAATACATACTCATCACCATACAAGTAAAAAAGTGGAGCGACAATAACTAATAGGATGGATGAAAATCGTAGGTTCAAATCCGCCTTTTGGCTAAAGTTAGTATTATGCTCGCATAAAGTGGTTAATGGGATAATCGATAATATTAAATATCAATTCCCTTTCGTTCACTGCACTATTACAATCCCTTACATGTTTCTTTATATACATAGATCAAATTACAGGCGAAACTCATTCTTCTTAAGAGCATGTAACTCATTTAATAAATTTTCTAAGGACTGTGATAAGGCTGAGCTCTTTTCTATTGGTGGTACTACTATCTGCAAATTGATAACATCTGAATTCAGTAGCAATTTACCCTTGAACTCTTAAATTTAATCAACATCAATGTATAAATTATATGTACTTATATATGTTGCATGTATTTACCCAAACCGATTACTCATCTGTGAAAACTTTTAATAGGCTTACTTTGTAAATTATATTATATACCATATAGTATTTATTAAAAGCTGTAAGTTTTCCTGTCATAAATAAATAAATAAATAAATTAAATGTGTTACTAACACTGACTTAATAAAAATGTTTACACTGCGGGCAACAATTCCTCCTTTCATTTTTGAGAGGATTGTAGTACATAATATAATTCGGTTTCCTCGAGTCAATACCAAATAAGTAAAATAAAAAACTGCCTTACGCGAACACTACACCTTGAATAACTTGTTTTTTACAAATTTTATCGCGTTTTACTTTATTTGTTTTTACATTTTGGATGCTTTGCAGCACCAATGTCCACGGGGGGGCCTGAGTTTGTTGACGTTCCAGTGTCAAAGTTAACTCAGAGTACCTAATTAAAAGGCTAAATTCCTTATTTAAATGCTTACTTATAAAGTTGTACTCTACCGAAGGATAAAAACATCGAATGAATTCCTCAAATGATACTATAAATTTTAACGTTTTCAGTCATTGGATATGCTATATAGTGGCGGCGTAAGAGAATCTATTAGCATATATTATCCCATAAGTGTAGTAAGAGACGACATTTGAAAATGGAACAGGAGATAGGCAGCAGTATCTTCCTGATAGTAACCCATTTGACGAGCGAGGCATATCATTTTTTTATAGGATAGGGCACACTTCACCTGATGGTAAGTGCTTGCTGTGGCCTATAGACATCGATATCTATCCTCAATTTCGAATCAAAATGCAGATGCGTTGTCACCCCTGAGGACTAAGATGGTGTGCTTCGTTTCCAGTAAAAAGGGTCTCCGGATCTCTAGACTTACCATACAAAACACAGCTTCTATTTTACGTTGGTATTCTTTGAGAGCATGGTCCTTCCCCGGTCGAGTCGACCCATTCATGCTACAAATATACTACCAATATAACTGCAGCAAGGCTCTACCACATGCAACTATGGCTAATATATGAGGAAATCTATGGAGAAAGCCAATGTTCAGCCTCAGCAAGCCTATGTTTTAATAGGCAATGTTGAAAAAAGCGCTAGCAAGCGCTTACAAGCGCTGAAATAGTTTTCGGCCAGGACACGATTGCTACTTCAGTAGCGCTGACACAATCCGCCATTTTGCTTATTTAATTTGTTTGTTTTGAAGTAGAGTTTATAAGTTGTTTTGTGCAATATTTTAGTTTTAAGTAATATAATGACTGAATAAACATATACATGTTATTAAAAATTCATGATTGGTAAGTTTTTAATATGAATACTTTACAAACATATGTTTAAATTAGGTTAAGTTCCCCGGTTAAAACTGACATCGTGTCCTGGAGGAAAATAGCTGCTTACGATTTGACAGCGCTTACCGCTTACGATCGCCATTTTGCTTACAAGCGCTTGCTAGCGCTTTTTTCTGCCAAACGCACCCTATGTTTTAATAGGCAATGTATGAAAAATCTTTTCTACATGCGTAATTAAAGCAAACCATAAATTGTAACATAACATAAATCAACGTAGTCTAAAGACTACGTTGATTTATGTTATAGCTTTCTCTCTAAAACCAAGTTATAGTCCTTACTGAGTTTTGATAAGGAACGGCCGAGTTACCTCGACTCGATGTTTTATTGTGTGATAGCGGATTTAATATCTTGCGGGTTGCAGTTATTTTATAAATAAAACACATCTGAGTACTAAGATGGAATGTCTCAAAGCCTGTAACTATATTAGCTTTCTATTCTCTTCACACTAGAACACAGTAGTTAAAACACTGGTCGAAATGGGTAAGAGTTTGGTATTTATGATGAACTCTTAGGCAGAAAAGGTGAGGAAACTTATTAGGCACCACACTTATTAGGCAACATCCTTAACTGTGCATGCAGTAAATTAAAACTTAAATTTATAATTACCAAGTTTATTGGTACTGACGACGATCAACTCGGGTTGCTCGTTAACTATAAAATTTACGGCGAGAAATTAGCTCCTCAACTATAGCGGCACACCACCATAATTGCGGTACTAAATACTGGCACTTTAATGCGACTCCCCAAGTCCTGTGAGTCAGTGTTGTTCCCGCTTACAGGTGAGGTACAATTTGTTATATTATAAAAGTAAAAAAATAAAGTTACAACCTATATACGTCCCACTACTGGGCACAAGCCTCCCTCATTTCTGAGAGGGTTTTAGGGCAAGGAAGTGTCCGCCGCGCTGCCCCAATGCATGTTGGCGAACTTCACATGTCTTCGAATTTTTTTTCTTATTTCTCGGACATGCAGGTTTCCTCACTATGTTTTCCTTCACCGCCGAGCACGTGGTAAATCAGCACTTAAAATTACCATTAACAATTTCATTGGTGCCGGCGGGGATCGAACCCGGTTTGCTCGCGTACTGTGAAATTTACAGCGAGCGCTAGCCATCTGAGCTACCACGGCTCTGTGTCTGTATATATGAAGAAAATTAAAAAAGTATATTTCTTCCTTCTATCTCTAGAAATTGTAACATTTATTATTGATTGAAGTCATAGATATGAATAATGCTAAGAAATATGCCTTAAATGAAGTGAACCTCTGAACCTCTTTATTGCATTTACAAGCATGGCTTTTCTTTACTAGGTAATAAAAACTTCTAGTAGGCAATAGGAGGATTCAGTTAGACTAGGCAGTATATAAAAACTTCGACAGGTTTTCTCATACCATTTTTACAACAAAATCTGGAGACAAGAGCCTTCAACCAGTGCGTATGCCTGTACAAATAAACGTGGACAATGACAATGATGGTAATGGAAAGAACTGTCTGCGGAGATGAATTTTAAATGTTCATAAAATTCGTAACAAACAAATCTGCCCGAGAACCAAGATTATTGACATAGCGATAGGTAACCTATAGAGTAGACGTTTAATGGAGTGGAAACCGTGCTTTGGCAAACATAGTGTGAGATGCTCCCTGACCAGATGAATCGATGATCTCCGCAAAGTAGAACTGTAACGGGATGCGAGTAGCCCAGAACTGGGCCAAATGGAGTGCCTTGGGAGAGGCCTATGTCCAGCAAAAGACTGCCGCAGTCTAATGATGATGATACTTATAATAATGTTATTTTTACTAAGTTAATAAGTTTTTTGTTTTCAAATTAAAAGGGCAATATTGTTTCAGAGAAAATAAGAAAGAACAAAAAGTATTAAATTTTGTTTATGTGGCTAGGATTTAATATTTGTATAATTTTGATTCAAACTACTTTTACGGATTTTATCGCGTTTATTTATGTTATTTTTAATACCCGACGTTTCGGGTGCTTTCCAGCCCCCATGGTCACGGGGGACTGAGGTAACTGACGTCCCGATGTCAAAGTTAACCCGGAGTACCTTCAGCTTACTTAATTATTGTCTTTGGTGCGATCTACGCAGAATGAACTATTGTGTTTTGAAGTCTGGCAGTGGTATGCTTGGGTTTAGCATTAATTTTATTAATTATAGGTGCACCCAAGCAAGTGGTTGTACCCAGCCTCCTTCTCTATTGAAATTAGGATGTTTTTTAATTTCAATAGCCTCACGTATTTGAGGATTGAGGATTTGTGGTCTAACAAATCTGATGTAATGGTTGGGGCCGTCTAGGATATGATCGCAAACTGCAGACTTCCCGGAACGTTGATGCGTCACGTCAGCTACGTGTATGTGTATGTGTAAACACATACACAGGAGAGGTCTATGTCCAGTAGTGGACTGCCGCAGTCTAATGATGATGGTGATGATACTTATAATTTTATATAATTTTAGTTTTACTAAAGTTTCTTTTTTGTAGAATTAAAAGTTCCATTTTGACTCAGAAGAATAAATCAGATCAGAGAGAACGCAAAGTTTTAATTTTTTGTATAAATAGTTAGAATTTAATGTGACATACTATAATTAATTATATTCAAGTATAATAAATTAATGTCTATATTAATAGTCGTACATCAAACAACCGTGTAATTTCCTCTTTCTTGTGTTCACGGCAAATTAACCATATTGACCCCGTAGCGGATGTCTGCATGTCGCTTTCTCTCTTCTCTTATTATAACTGGTTAGCAGCGCCATCTTACGTTACTGCAAATAATTATTTTGTTTAAATTATCTCTATTATTTATTTTATAGCAAAATTTTTTTGTGCATATGAAATCGTAATCACGGTGACTTGTTGTAGTTCTGACGAGGCAGGTTTACTGAATTATAAAATTATCTTTGTGTTTTTATATATTATAAAATAATTTATATATTATAACTAAGTGCTTAAGTAGTATTCCATCACCCCAAGGTGACGTATTCAAAGATGGTAAAGAGCACTGTCTTAGGATATAACAAGAAGGATAAACACTGCCAAATTATTCCACTCTTGTGTTGGTCTTGTTAAACGGCCACCATTTATTCATTGATGTTTATTTCATGAGTTTTTCTTTGTTCAGTGAGGAATTTAATCACCGCACGGTATTTTTTTTTGTTCAACATTGTATAGGAAGACGTTCTCCTCGTCTATGACTGAATGACACATAAGAAGTAATGAAATTATCAAGGCGAAATTTCGTATTTGTACCCTCAGGTGGTGTTGTTAGCTAAAAAAAATATTTAATAACCCACATTATTAGCAAATCAACCGCAAATACATTGCACGCCTCTCGTAGTATAAAATAATGAAAGTAACAAATAATAAATTTAAAATAAATTGTAATCAATGAAATTGATCACTAGTTTAGTCACATACAATACATACATAATACATAAACACTCACACCTGTCACCCAGAGGGGTAGGCAGAGACTACAGACTTCCATTTGGCACGATCCTGACACACCTCTCTCGCCTCCTTCACATCCATACACCTCCGCATACATGCTCGTCGGTTAAGGGTACTCCTAATTTGGCCCGTTTTCAATAAATCGCCAATTTGGTCGATAAATTTTCGCCTAGGACGTCCCTTTACGACTCTGCCATTCACTTCTGCAACATAAATTTTCTTTGTCACTCTTTCCTCATTCATTCTTTCCACATGACCAAACCACCGAAGCATTCCTTTCTTAATCCTGGTCACAACATCATCTTGCACACCACACTCTTCTCTTATTACACAATTTCTTACCCTGTCATTAAGATTCAGCCCTAACATACTCCTTAACGACCGCATTTCTACTGCGTTCATTCTAATCTCGTGCTTCTTCTGCCACACCCAACTTTCACTACCATACTTTCAAGTAGGGACCAACACAGCATTGTGAATTGCCATACGTGCCTTTTTCGACACATTTTGACTCTTCACAATTGAGTGCAGGGCCCCATTTACTCTATTTCCCGCATTCACTCGTCGTTCTACATCCTTATCATATCTCCCATCCCTGCTAAATACGCAGCCCAAATATACAAACTCATCTACATGCTCAATCAACTCCCCTTCTACTCTTATTTCACAAATCGTTTTACTTTCTTCTCTTTCAAAAACCATAACCTTCGTCTTACTTGCGTTCACTTTCATACCCCTTTCTTTTAATGATCTGTTCATTAATGTAACCATCATTTGCAACTCGGCCGCCGACGACGCAAGGATAACTTGATCATCGGCGTACAAAAGGCATTTGACGGTTAACTCTGGGTGAGTTAACTCACCCATTTTTAATCCGCATTCTTCAACTTGCAAATTTTGCAAACAACTGTCCATAAATAGGTCGAACAGCCACGGGGAAGCCGCAAAACCCTGTCTGACACCTTTATGGATGTCAAACCAGTCCGAGTAGACCCCGTTGATCCTAACACAAGCACTAGAGTCCCTATAAAGAGACTCCAATGCCTGTATCAAGCCAGCGCCCAACCCAAATGACTTCAGTGTTTGCCATAGCACATCCCTATTCACTCTTTCATAGGCCTTTTCCAAGTCCATGAACGCACAAAAAATCTTTTGGTTTTTGGCCAAAAACTTCTCCGCGATCATGCGCGTGGAAAAGACTTGATCTGTATATCACATTCCCTTTCTAAATCCCGCTTGCACATCCCAAATTTTTCCATCAGTTTCTTTCATGACCCTTTCAATTAGTACCTTAGCATACAGTTTTCCCACAATGCTAAGAAGGCTGATGCCACGGTAGGTTTTACAGTCCTACTACGACCCTTTTTCCTTATATACTGGGACTATCACATACAATATTGTGTGGTATTCCAAATCCGTATTAAAAGATAAAACATTTATCCCTCTATTTCCGAAGTAAGTTGATGGCCATCCTCCTCCCATATAATGGCGGGGGAGTGACTCAGAAGCCGTGACTCAGTCATCTATGATAAACTAAGAACGGAAGAACTAACTTGGCTGGCCCGAGGCGGTCGCTCCGAGTAGGCTTGGCGCTTCTAATTCGGATGTATGATGGTGAGCTACGGTAAGAAGGTATCCTCCCCCCTATCGCTGCGGTCGAGTTGAAGTCACGGGGGATAATGAGTGTTGCTTTGATATGATGTTGTACCACTCACTCTATCCTCCGCGAATCTGGCGGGGCCATATCTGAAGGGCGGGGTATCCATGGGTCGCGATCGGCAATTTAACCATCATGGCGCATAACAGTATGTCTTACTGTTGTTATAAAAAATATTAGTAGTAACTTTTTTAATACGAACGAGTTCATACACCGAGTTGAAGACAGTAGCATGAGGAAACTTCACTCTCATAATAGCGACTTTGTTTTCATTATTTACAAAAGTATTCCACAAACAGGACCGCCTGCTGCGAGACGGCGGAGCTTCTGGGGTTTAATTGAAAACACGAACAAACAGCGAAACAGTTTTTCATGTAAACACATCACATACTACATTATTATTTATTTTGAATTATTTTATTATTGGATACTTACAATATTTATTTCTTACTTTTATGTATTACTTGAAAAAAGTTACCCAAGGAATTTGTGCATCATTCTTACAAGCTGTACAAGGACGATGTTTTATTTACGTGATTATTCCGCGTTTTTAAATCAATTTTAAAGAATTACCACATAATTTAATGAAGTGTGTTTTTATTGTTGTATTTTATTACTTTAAATAAAAAGAAAATAAATGGTTAAGTATAAAGAATATACAATACGTTTCGTGATGTTTTAAATTTATTTTAATTCTGGCAATGTAAATCTCAGCATCGACAGCTCATCGATATAAGCCAACTCCATTTTGTAATGCTGAACTACAAATTATTGAGCCCATATACATATCGCATCTTTAAAAATCATAACAGTAATACAAATTCGTTAAATTTATAATATTAACATTAATTATAAGCAAAATTATTAAATAGCGTCCCTCTTTACTCTTCGTTAATTTAAACGAAGAAGCAGTTCATTACTTTTAATTAAATAGTAAATTTCAACATTTATGACCAACAAGTTCATTCTTGGGGTTCTTTAATTAATGTCAAATATTTTACACTCCAACAGAATATGAAATGTTAAAAATATAAGTTAAGAGTAGCGACACTGTTGCGTAATTGTATATTAAATACCACACCATATTTTTCTAGATCAGATTTATGTTATTTCACCTGTTATATATATATTTCTATTAACGATGAAAGCACATAATTCCTGGGTTTTTCTTCTAGTCGAATAACAATGACTGAAATAGAAATGATCTGAATAAGGAATTATTAACATAATAGTAACTTTATATAACACCAAATCTGTATGCATTGACTTGCTGCCTACATTATTTTTTAGATCATGTCTAGTTCAAATTGAACCTGTCTTCTTCAGTTTCCTCATAAACATTTCTTTTGTGCAAGGAGTATTCCCGGAAGCTCTAAAGCTGTCAGCTCGTCGATATACGCCTTTATATAAAAAATAGTACTGAAGATGTAAACAGTTGACATCCAATAACTCACCTCTCTATAATTAAAAAAAGGAAAGGCAATAATAATAAGAAATTTAGATTTTTTTAATAAGCATATTGTTACGAGCTTGACGTTCGTGACAATAAAAACTGCCGATTGAATTAACTACACTCTTATTACCGAACACCAATTAAAACTTAAAAGACACTAATAATTAATCACACTGATTCACTTTATTTCGCTCCGAAGCTTCGCTTGTCTCGCCAAATTCAATACTGCCCCGACCGCGGCATGCAGCGGCTTTAAATACACTTTTTACACGGAAACATTCAAAATATTTCGTTAGATAGGGGCACCGACGCAGAAAGTTCGATTGTGGGGATTCTAGAAAGCTTAATTCTTCTGTTCGATACTAGATGGCGCTGTTGGTCGAAAGTTAAGATTGACATTTTCTAGGAAGCCCTCCTCGTTCTGAGTTCGCGCCGACACCAGATGGCGCTTGTGCCAGGTACCTGACGTCAATTTAGGCGCGCAACACTGCCCCCTCCTAAGACATGCTCGTCCCGAGCATTATCAGTCCCATAATAACGCGCCAGTCGATCCACATGGACGATTACACCGTTGATCCTGGTCACAATCCGGTACGGGCCGTCCCATTTAGCTTGAAGCTTAGGAGATCTCCCTTTGCTGCGGACTGGAGTGAACCTTCGTGAAGGTCATTGGGCATATCAGTGGCGATTGTCTGACGTGCTCATAAATGCCATTCATTTTGTTCCGCAAATCATTTGCATAATCGGTTATACTGCGTGGGGCATCAGGTGGTATCCCGGTAATCAGGTCTGCAGGCAGCCGTAATTCTCTTCCAAAGTTTGCGAAGGCTGGTGTCACTGATGTACTTTCGTGAACAGCGCTTCGATATGACAACAAAAATGTTGTATGTTCTTGTCCCAATCTCGTCAACTTTTGCTAGGTACCTCTCCAATGTCTGATTAAATCGTTCTACCATTCCATCAGATTGCGGGTGATAAGAAGTCGTTCTTGTTTTATGAGTACCCATAACTCGGCAAGTTTCCTGGAATATTTGAAACTCAAAATTTCTTCCTTGATCGCTGTGAATCTCTAAAGGTACTCCAAAACAACAGAAGACTTCATGAACTAGTTTATCTGCAACTGTTGAAGCTTCTTGATTTGGAATGGTGAAGACTTCTGGCCACTTAGTGAAGTAATCCATCACAACTATGAACTCACTCACTACCCGGAAACGGCCCCGCCACGTCAATGGCTATTCTCTCCCATCTTGCACCAACATTGTACAACTTCAATGCACCTCTACTACGAGTGTGAGGTCCCTTTACAGCCGCAAAACTTGTACATTTGCGACACCAGTCCTCGACATCGTTTCGACAGTGGACCCAGTCTTCAGTAGAGTTCGTTTAACTCCCAAATGGCCTCCTGAATAATCATTATGGTACAGCTGTAGAACATCCGGTACTTTAGCTTTAGGGATAACCATTTGCAAATGACAGCTGTCTCCCCGAACATTGTCCCATTTACGGCACAGAACTCCATCCTGAAGCAGCAAGCTGTCCCATTGGGCCCAATCGCTTTTAGTGGTCGAATTCATGGTACCGCTAGCTGCACTACCGTCTCGAGATCGGTCAACTTCCCTTTCTACAGTTCGCTTAGGGCAGCTGGATCGAAGATGGCCTCTTTCCCCACAGCCATAGCACCTAGGGTTGTAGCCATTATTGCGGCCGCGAACTGTAGCTGCTGCAACCTCCCTGACGCGATAGGAACGATGATCCTGCCGCACGGCTTCCACCTCCAGTGCATGGGCCAAGGCGGCCTTAAGCGTCTCGTGGTGACCGAGCCGCACAGCAGCTCTGACTTCAAGGTCGCGGATGCCGTCGGTGAAAGTCTGCACCAGGTTCCCTTCAATGAGCGCAGGTACAGACCGGTATGATTTTCGCACCAGCTTCTCCACCTCTAGAGCCCACTGCTGCAGGTTTTCATTGATGCGTTGCACGTGATCCTTAAGCTGCGCACGAAAGACTTGTTCCAGGTGAGCGTCGCCATATCTCCCCTCCAATGCCTCTAGGAGCCGCTCATAAGTCACTTCCTCACCGAGAGCTTCTAGAATAGTTAAGGCCTGGTCGCGCAGGCCTAGTGTGAGAGCAGTCATGGCCTGACTTTTATTCCAGCCGTTCGCCTTCATAACTGCTTCAAACTGGATTTTGTAAGCTGACCAGGAAGAAGTCTCGTCGTACGGTGGCAATTTGAACCCACGTATTGAAGGTGTTGTAGCTACTACGGGAGCTGTAATTCCATTCCTTAGTTTGAGGTCGTCCAGCGTTTTCTTCACGTCAGCCATCACGTTGTCAACCCGATTGTTCACTTAGTCGATTCGTTTCTTGATTTGGGTTTCAGCTTTCGCGATTTGGGTTTCAGCTTCCGACAGGCGGTTGTCATGCTAAGCAACCTTATCCTTCACCTTCTTTATCTCCTTCCCAAAGGTAGCGTGTAAGTCCTTCATAAGGAGCATCTGCTCTTCCAACCGACGGGCCTGTTCCTTTTGTCCGCCCCGCAGCTGCTCTTCCAAACGACAGACCTGTTCCTCCTGTCGGCGAGCCTGTTCCTGCAGCATCGCCATTAGAGCACCTAAGTCAGGTGCTGCAGATGTAGGAGCTACTGACGGGCCTGCAGCCGGCGGCTGGCCCTCCGAAGTCTGCGGCGTTGCACCACCAAATTTTCTTTGGTCCGTCTCCTGCTGGCGTTGACTTCTTGTAAGGACACCCTCCATTTCCTCCTTAGGTAAAATCGACATGATTTTATCCCACTTCTGACAGCAATTGTTACGAGCTTGAGGTTCGTGACAATAAAAACTGCCGATTGAATTACCAAATTTACACTTTTATTACCGAGCACCAATTAAAACTAAAAAGACACTAACAATTAATCACACTGATTCACTTTATTTCGCTCCGTAGCTTCGCTTGTCTCGCCAAATACAATACTGTCCCGATCGCGGCATGCAGCGGCTTTAAATACACTTTTTACACCGAAACATCCAGAATATTCCGGTAGATACGGGCGTCGAATGACCAGACGCAGAAAGTTCCAATGTGGGGCTTCTAGAGAGCTTAATTCTTCTATTCGATACTGTATGGCGCTGTTGGTCGAAAGTCAAGATTGACATTTTCTAGAAAGCCTTCCTCGCTCTGGTCCCCGACACTAGATGACGCTAGTGCCAGGTACCTGACGTCAACTTAGACGCGCAACAATATTATAATAGCTGAAGAGTTAAACGGTTTCCAGGCGAATAAATGCCTAATCTCTAACAAAAACAATACGAGATAACAGACAAAAAGGTGCCAGTTGTGTCCATATTTCTCGATATTATGAGCAAAGATTTTGATGAGATACACTTGACGTGAAAGGTGTAGTATAGATGGAGTGTTCTGAACTGGATAATCTGAACAAAAACAGTAATCTTTCTAATCGACCGTAATGCGTAGCAATTAGTAAATTAAATAAAATGCAATAGTTTCATTTAAATCACGCTCGAGATTCGTAAATGTAAATTTGATTGTTATAAAATTATGAATTACTTTTACTGTAATGTAATTATTAAAATAATAATACTTTTACGAATCTCATATAATGTTTTATTGTCAATAACGTAATAATAAAATAATAATACAATTAAAATTTTGTGCCTAATTTATTGTATTGCACTGTAATAGTTCAAGATTTCTTCGTATTTAAGTAAAGCTGTATAAGTATTTAATTGTACATAGTATTTGAATTTAACAAGAATGTTTGAACATAATTTTTAACTAATAGTGCAATAATTTTAAAATTATTACGTATCAGCTTAGTGTAATTAATTGTAATTATAATAATTTTTGCATGCCAATTATGGCAAAACATATCAGTTCCACATCATTACACTATCCTATATACTATGTTTTTAAGCAAATAAATTTTCTATCTATCTATATATTATCTATTGAAAAAGAGTTTGACGTTTAGAAATTGGTTTTGGAAATACCGTTTTGGATCCGACCCCATACGCAACCTCCAGTTTTTTCTTAAAAGTTAGTATTTAGATACAATAATAAAAACAAATACATTTAAACATTAAGGAATAAATCAGTGCATAAGATTAGAATTAATTACGAATCTGACAATTAGTCTTTATTGTTTCACCTCGAAGTAGTGAGTGGTGGCTTTATAAACCAGGAACTTTTTTGAAAGTTAACATTTTCACAGCTACAACGCGGTTTCCTAATTAAAAACGCTTTGTAGCTATAATGACTCTCACGGGAACTTGTTTGAATGAAAGAATGTACTTTGTAAGTAAACAAACCTTTTTCTCCTATTCATGTTGTTCAAAGAGGGCTTAGAAAGAAAATTCAATTGAAATATTTTAAGAAGTTTACATTTGGATATGAATTAAGTTTTTCTCATCTGATTTATTAAAAGTTTGCAATATTCAAATTATTAGTTTTTGTTATTGAAGTCAGTTTTTACTATTTATTTAAAGTTATTTTTTAGCTAGAATAAACTCTACTTTGGTAGATCCGCTTACGTGGCTCTATTAAGAAGCAGTACCCCACCGTTTTGTTTGGATTTGAAATTTTCATAGAGCCAGTACATTTACAATTTTAGGAATTGCAAATATCAATAAAAAAAATTATTTTCTTCACAAAACTTAAATTAATGACATAGCCTGTGTTTGGAAATCCCGCTCTTCCTTATCTAAACATACATTTTTTTAATTTAAAAACCAGAAATGACAAAAATTTAATTAACAACCGAAATTTACAAAAATTACAAAAGTGTGTATGTGTGCATGCGTGCGTGCGTCGCGCGCGCGCGCGCGTGTGTGTGTGTGTGTGTGTGTGTATGAAGAATTATTTTGTTATATTATATTGTACATAGAAGTGAATTATGAAATGCGGTACAGCAGAAATTCGGTTTCTTCATAAGTTTTCGACTGCACCCACTTTAGTAACAGGTTTTTACACTCCCTGTACGTTTTGTCGAATATGTTCAATTCTCTATTTATTTTATTATATAGAAATGCAGAACATGAGCTAAATTGCTTACTAGCATAAACTGTTTTGGTACCAGAAGGCTTAACCACAACATCTTTTCGCCGCTTTTTCAAGATACATGGGTCAAAGGGCAGGGATTTGTGTGCTTTGAGGATTGTCATAGTAATATATAATTATCTAACTGAGAGTAGACCACTTATTCTATACATTTGTTCAGTGGAAAAACGTCTTTTTTTTAAAATACATGACCTTAATAAGGGTTCGTTGGGCTCTTTCCAAGTTAAGAATTTTGGTCTTTGCAGCTCCACCCTACACCGGAATGCAATATGTTATGATAGATTGTGCAAGGGACGTGTATATTTGGTTAAGAAAATATCTGGGAGAGTTCGACTGCTTAATACTACAGGTAATACGTGTCTTAGAGTTCGAGTATCGAGTTTAATTATAGGTGCTTTTTAATTGCATTGTCGGGTGCATTGAAATTAATGGGTTACGTGGTAGAGCCATTCTAAAGCTCTGCTTGGTGTACATAGCTACAGTTTAATTATTTCAGCATTATTTCATGCCAACAAGCCGCTTGCTAGTTTAGAAGTGCAAGCAAGTTCGGCTTCACATGGATTTTTTTTATCTTTCTGCTAGGGCATTGCACTGCCAGCGCCTTCAACTTGATGGCATGAATCGTCGACAAATAAATTCTTTCTGGTAGGCTCAATGCATAAGAGCTGCGAAAAAATATGTATCTGCATATCTTTGCATTTTATATCGCATTTATTACGCACATCGCAACAAAACTCATGGTATTTCCACATCATCCCGATGTTTGGCTACTCCATGTTAGTTGTGTTGCTGTGTTTGATATGGTGAGTGTACATAAGACCCTTTTTAGGGTTCCGTAGTCAACTAGGAACCCTTATAGTTTCGCCATATCTGTCTGTCCGTCTGTCCGTCCTCGCTTAATCTCTGTGACCGTTAGCAGTAGAAAGCTGAAATTTGGTACCAATATGTGTATCAGTCACGCCGACAAAGTGGTAAAATAAAAATTGGAAAAAAATGTTTTATAGGGTAGCCCCCCTATATGTAAAGTGGGAAGTGATTTTTTTAATTTCAACCCTAACGTGTGATATATTGTTGGAAAGGTATTTAAAAATGAATAGGGGTTTACTAAAATCATTTTTGATAATGTCAATAATTTCAGAAATAATCGCTCCAAAATTAAAAAAACAATGTGTCCCCCCCCCCCTAACTTTTGAACCATAAGTTTAGAAAATATGAAAAAAATCTGAAATGTAGAACTTTATAAGGACTTTCTAGGAAAATCATTTTGAACTTGGATGGAAACAACAGTACCTACTACCGGGAGTAGTTGCAGAAGCGCGGAGCGCTGCTGGAGCGCGAACATAATGGATACCCACCTTTAAACTCATAAGTGGGAAAACTTATTGTGACGGACGGGAAACTACGAAACCCTACACTGAGCGTGGCCCGACACGCTCTTGGCCGGTTTTTTACTCTAAGCGCGGCATTCAATATTAGTCATTAGGGGTGACAACGCATATGCATTTTCATTCTTTTTTTTAAATCATTAGGGCGACAAACGACCACACAGTCCACCTGATGGTAAGTGGATGCTGTGGCCCGTAGACATCTACGTTTATCCTGGATTAACACTAAGACGGAATGCCTCGTAACCGGTAAAAAAGGGTCTCCGGATCTCTACACTCACCATAAAAAAGTCAAAGCATTTAGCTGCTATTTTACGTTGATATTCTGTGAGAGCGTGGTCCTTCCCCGGTCGAGCCAACCTATTCGTGTTACAACTATAATGTAGCTGCAGCGTGGTTCTACCACGTATAAATTCATAATTTTATACGTGAACCACGCTGCAGCCATATTATGGTCGTAGTACAAATGGGTCGGCTCAACCGGGGAAAGATCACGCTCTCACAGAATAATAGCGTAAAATAGCAGCTAAATGCTGCTGTGTTTTTTATAGTGAGTGAACAGGAGACACGTTTTACTGGAATCGAGACATTCCATATTAGTCAACGCATCTGTATTTTGATTCTTATTCAAGGTTAAATGAAGCTGGAATAGGTGCTTGTTTTTCACCCTTATTATATTAAAAAGATATATGAAGATGTCTATGGGCCATAGCATCCATTCACCATCAGGTGGACTACGTGCTCATTTGTTACCATTTTTCTATAAAAAAATAAAAATGTATATATATCTAATATGTATAGATTATATTTATATGTTTTTCTATGTACCTATTACATTATCAATCAAATTAAACTTCATTTAAGCAATTAAAGACACGAGAGAAACGTCGGAAGAAATAAGGAATACAAACGACGTCTAACCGGAGCTGCTTTTGTATTTTTATATCGTTCTTATCTGGCCGTAACGGCCGTAAGTGGTTAGTTCATTCACTTTATTAGCAGTATTGAATTCCATTGAGTCACATAATTAACTTTCATTTAGCACATTCTGAACTTCAAGTTTAATTGATACGTCAGTTACAGCTATGAATGTATTTTCTTTTCTATTTGTACTAACAAATGCAGATTTATATTAAGCATACAATTATTGTCGCAACATATCACGTGATATACATGTAAATAGGCAATGAGCATCCCATTAATATACTTCAACGTTGCAGTTCATGCTGCGAACTCCCAATTTTCGGAGCTATAACCATTGCATAAAAGGGATTGCTTAATTATTTTTAACTGTAAGTCATATCATTTTATGTATGTACTAGTTGTCGTCCAGTGGTCGAAATTTGACCGTAATTTATTACATTTTCAACTTTTTAGGTATATTAATCATCTTTGCCTTCAACTGCATATTATATAAAACACGTTTATATATTAAATTACCATAGATATCTATTAAAAACTGATTATTTAAAATTAAACATAAATTATCACACAAAGTTAACAGCTCATTTAGTTAATCCTTCAGTAATTATTTGTTGACAACATTTTTGGCGATCTTCTGTGTCAGATATTAGCAGTATGAACTTAAATAAGAAATGATTTTTTTTAAATTTAACTTAGTATATTTTGTAAAACACATTAAAGATAAATTCTAGCTTTTGCACTCCTTCTCCATATAAACATTGACTATGCTAAATGTCATAATCCCCCGTGCGCGTCTTTACTTTTTTTGCTTTCTTTATTTGGAGTTGGCTGGAGCTTTACTGTGATTTTGTTTGACAATTCAGTATTATAAAAGAAGTTCTAGGTGTTAAATATATTAATTTCTAAATCTTAAGACACTCATGTCGGTTACCGAAAAGGCCTCTTTATTATCTGATCGTAAACACGTTTTCTGATCATTACGTCCCGGGTTAGAATCTCGGTTCGGGACATAATCAGTTGTTGGTTTTTTGTCAAAAAATTCCAGTAGCAGATTAGATTCACGAAGGTGACGGTGTTTTCAAATCCATGCTTCGAAAAAAATGGTAAAGCCGTTGGTCCGCTCTGCGCTGGATGCTGTCAAGTAGAAAGAGCTGGCACCGATGCTCACCGAGGTCATGAATGCTCAGCGAGGGACTCTTCGTCACTAGAGGTGCTGGTACCCGCTTGGGAAGTTCATCACTTAATTCTGCTACCATTTTGAGGGGGAGGGAATTGGGCCTCCGGCCACCTACACTCACCAAGCGAAACTCAGAGGTAAATCTCTTCTTCATGTTGGTATTCTATGAGGTTGTGGTACCACCTCGTTTTGAGCCGGCTGTCGCGTGGCTCTACCACTGTTGTCTGATTACCGTCCCATTGAACTATGAGAGTACGAAATTCACTTGTATTTACTTACATTAGGGCACTAGAATCCTGTTCTGCGTGACTAGTGTTCGTGGAGACTGGTCTCCCTGACCAAAATTCGGTTTGGGAGTACATTATTATCAAAGGTCCTATGGCCAGCAAAATAGCGTTAAGGTACAAAACTGTAACTACTGTGATCACAAATCTGCCGAGTATTATTATTTCCTGTTCTACGTATTATATTATATTGTATTGTATTATATTCAACTGTACACGATAAATACTGACTGTAAGTAAATTTAACTAAAATTTTATGGACTGATGGCAGTAACAAACACGTATCATGTATGCTAAAAGACAAGATAATATTTATTATATAGTAAGCAAAAGAAGTCCAAATCTTTTCATATTTTATAAGCAACAGACTATAATAATATGATATTTAAGGTTACAAATACACCGTGTATATTATATTTCATTAAATTTAATTTTAATTGTTATAATTTTAGTTGTGTGATAATATTGCATTTTAGAATAGTATCACTCGCTTTAATTTCCGGGCTTTTTGCTTTGGTTTAATTTATTAATCTCCAGTGGTTGGTGCATTTACATGCAATTAGATTTGCTTATATTATAAACATTTAAGTTTAAAATATTAAAAAAAACTGAATATGATAGTAATGCTTTTTGGTAAATAAACTAGAATAAATACAAATGAATAAATGTAAAGAATTATTTTACAAATTTTATCTGTTTATGGAAGGTGGGCAGTAACATCTTTCTAATAATACTTAATAAAAATCTGCGGTTACCAAACCGCTTGCTAAACGTGGCAAATATATTGTTCCTACAGGACAATCTATGGAGGCTCCGATTCTCGATAGGATAGGATGAATTAATATTTTTTTTTTGTAGGAAAAATTTGAGCTTGGCGATTTCGTTATATTTTTCAATATTTCTCTGGAAGCGAAACTTAAATGAGACTCTTTTTTGTTATACACATATGCTATGAGAGTTAAAATTCCTATTAGTGTCGAGACAACTTTGTTATAAAAGATATTTTCTTTTTTATAAACCTGAAGGGACAAACTTACAGTCCACTTGATGGTAAGTGGCTCTTGCAGCCCATGGGCATCTGCAAACAGCTGCAAACAAAGAAGGCTCCGTTGTTAAGGAAGAAGGATCCGTTGTTACCTCTGAGGACCAAGACGGAGTGCCTCGCAGCCTATAATAATTTTTACATTTGACTATCTAAACCCTTCAGACCAGAACACAACAACGCAAACCTGTTATTTAGACCGAACAATAGTCCTACTACTTATTTAAGTTATTGACATAATGTCTATAAAAAAATAAAAACCGAAACATCCAGAATATTCCGGTAGATACGGGCGTCGAATGACCAGACGCAGAAAGTTCCAATGTGGGGCTTCTAGAAAGCTTAATTCTTCTATTCGATACTATATATAGGCGCTGTTGGTCGAAAGTCAAGATTGACATTTTCTAGAAAGCCTTCCTCGCTCTGGTCCCCGACACTAGATAACGCTAGTGCCAGGTACCTGACGTCAACTTGGACGCGCAACAATATTATAATAGCTGAAGAGTTAAACGGTTTCCAGGCGAATAAATGCCTAATCTCTAACAAAAACAATACGAGATAACAGACAAAAAGGTGCCAGTTGTTTCCATATTTCTCGATATTATGAGCAAAGATTTTGATGAGATACACTTGACGTGAAAGGTGTAGTATAGATGGAGTGTTCTGAACTGGATAATCTGAACAAAAACAGTAATCTTTCTAATCGACCGTAATGCGTAGCAATTAGTAAATTAAATAAAATGCAATAGTTTCATTTAAATCACGCTCGAGATTCGTAAATGTAAATTTGATTGTTATAAAATTATGAATTACTTTTACTGTAATGTAATTATTAAAATAATAATACTTTTACGAATCTCATATAATGTTTTATTGTCAATGACGTAATAATAAAATAATAATACAATTAAAATTTTGTGCCTAATTTATTGTATTGCACTGTAATAGTTCAAGATTTCTTCGTATTTAAGTAAAGCTGTATAAGTATTTAATTGTACATAGTATTTGAATTTTACAAGAATGTTTGAACATAATTTTTAACTAATAGTGCAATAATTTTAAAATTATTACGTATCAGCTTAGTGTAATTAATTGTAATTATAATAATTTTTGCATGCCAATTATGGCAAAACATATCAGTTCCACATCATTACACTATCCTATATACTATGTTTTTAAGCAAATAAATTTTCTATCTATCTATATATTATCTATTGAAAAAGAGTTTGACGTTTAGAAATTGGTTTTGGAAATACCGTTTTGGATCCGACCCCATACGCAACCTCCAGTTTTTTCTTAAAAGTTAGTATTTAAATACAATAATAAAAACAAATACATTTAAACATTAAGGAATAAATCAGTGCATAGATTAGAATTAATTACGAATCTGACAATTAGTCTTTATTGTTTCACCTCGAAGTAGTGAGTGGTGGCTTTATAAACCAGGAACTTTTTTGAAAGTTAACATTTTCACAGCTACAACGCGGTTTCCTAATTAAAAACGCTTTGTAGCTATAATGACTCTCACGGGAACTTGTTTGAATGAAAGAATGTACTTTGTAAGTAAACAAACCTTTTTCTCCTATTCATGTTGTTCAAAGAGGGCTTAGAAAGAAAATTCAATTGAAATATTTTAAGAAGTTTACATTTGGATATGAATTAAGTTTTTCTCATCTGATTTATTAAAAGTTTGCAGTATTCAAATTATTAGTTTTTGTTATTGAAGTCAGTTTTTACTATTTATTTAAAGTTATTTTTTAGCTAGAATAAACTCTACTTTGGTAGATCCGCTTACGTGGCTCTATTAAGAAGCAGTACACCCACCGTTTTGTTTGGATTTGAAATTTTCATAGAGCCAGTACATTTACAATTTTAGGAATTGCAAATATCAATAAAAAAAATTATTTTCTTCACAAAACTTAAATTAATGACATAGCCTGTGTTTGGAAATCCCGCTCTTCCTTATCTAAACATACATTTTTTTAATTTAAAAACCAGAAATGACAAAAATTTAATTAACAACCAAAATTTACAAAAATTACAAAAGTGTGTATGTGTGCATGCGTGCGTGCGCGCGGCGCGCGCGCGTATGTGTGTGTGTGTGTGTGTGTATGAAGAATTATTTTGTTATGTTATATTGTACATAGAAGTGAATTATGAAATGCGGTACAGCAGAAATTCGGTTTCTTCATAAGTTTTCGACTGCACCCACTTTAGTATCAGGTTTTTACACTCCATGTACGTTTTGTCGAATATGTTCAATTCTCTATTTATTTTATTATATAGAAATGCAGAACATGAGCTAAATTGCTTACTAGCATAAACTGTTTTGGTACCAGAAGGCTTAACCACAACATCTTTTCGCCGCTTTTTCAAGATACATGGGTCAAAGGGCAGGGATTTGTGTGCTTTGAGGATTGTCATAGTAATATATAATTATCTAACTGAGAGTAGACCACTTATTCTATACATTTGTTCAGTGGAAAAACGTCTTTTTTTAAAATACATGACCTTAATAAGGGTTCGTTGGGCTCTTTCCAAGTTAAGAATTTTGGTCTTTGCAGCTCCACCCTACACCGGAATGCAATATGTTATGATAGATTGTGCAAGGGACGTGTATATTTGGTTAAGAAAATATCTGGGAGAGTTCGACTGCTTAATACTACAGGTAATACGTGTCTTAGAGTTCGAGTATCGAGTTTAATTATAGGTGCTTTTTAATTGCATTGTCGGGTGCATTGAAATTAATGGGTTACGTGGTAGAGCCATTCTAAAGCTCTGCTTGGTGTACATAGCTACAGTTTAATTATTTCAGCATTATTTCATGCCAACAAGCCGCTTGCTAGTTTAGAAGTCGCAAGTTCGGCTTTACATGGATTTTTTTTTATCTTTCTGCTAGGGCATTCCACTGCCAGCGCCTTCAACTTGATGGCATGAATCGTCGACAAATAAATTCTTTCTGGTAGGCTCAATGCATAAGAGCTGCGAAAAAATATGTATCTGCATATCTTTGCATTTTATATCGCATTTATTACGCAGATCGCAACAAAACTCATGGTATTTCCACATCATCCCGATGTTTGGCTACTCCATGTTAGTTGTGTTGCTGTGTTTGATATGGTGAGTGTACATAAGACCCTTTTTAGGGTTCCGTAGTCAACTAGGAACCCTTATAGTTTCGCCATATCTGTCTGTCCGTCTGTCCGTCCTCGCTTAATCTCTGTGACCGTTAGCAGTAGAAAGCTGAAATTTGGTACCAATATGTGTATCAGTCACGCCGACAAAGTGGTAAAATAAAAATTGGAAAAAAATGTTTTATAGGGTAGCCCCCCTATATGTAAAGTGGGAAGTGATTTTTTTAATTTCAACCCTAACGTGTGATATATTGTTGGAAAGGTATTTAAAAATGAATAGGGGTTTACTAAAATCATTTTTGATAATGTCAATAATTTCGGAAATAATCGCTCCAAAATTAAAAAACAATGTGTCCCCCCCCCCCTAACTTTTGAACCATAAGTTTAGAAAATATGAAAAAAATCTGAAATGTAGAACTTTATAAGGACTTTCTAGGAAAATCATTTTGAACTTGGATGGAAACAACAGTACCTACTACCGGGAGTAGTTGCAGGAGCGCGGAGCGCTGCTGGAGCGCGAACATAATGGATACCCACCTTTAAACTCATAAGTGGGAACACTTATTGTGACGGACGGGAAACTACGGAACCCTACACTGAGCGTGGCCCGACACGCTCTTGGCCGGTTTTTTACTCTAAGCGCGGCATTCAATATTAGTCATTAGGGGTGACAACGCATATGCATTTTCATTCTTTTTTTTAAATCATTAGGGCGACAAACGACCACACAGTCCACCTGATGGTAAGTGGATGCTGTGGCCCGTAGACATCACATAAAAAAACAACCACAATAATCCAAAAAAATATAACCCTCCCCCCCCAAATCAAAAAAAAAGCACTCTGAAAATATAGGTGCTCAAAAAAAAAACACCAAATGTTTTTCACCCTTATTATATTAAAAAGATATACGAAGATGTCTATGGGCCATAGCATCCATTCACCATCAGGTGGACTACGTGCTCATTTGTTACCATTTTTCTATAAAAAAATAAAAATGTATATATATCTAATATGTATAGATTATATTTATATGTTTTTCTATGTACCTATTACATTATACTTCAATCAATCAAATTAAACTTCATTTAAGCAATTAAAGACATGAGAGAAACGTCGGAACAAATAAGGAATACAAACGACGTCTAACCGGAGCTGCTTTTGTATTTTTATATCGTTCTTATCTGGCCGTAACGGCCGTAAGTGGTTAGTTCATTCACTTTATTAGCAGTATTGAATTCCATTGAGTCACATAATTAACTTTCATTTAGCACATTCTGAACTTCAAGTTTAATTGATACGTCAGTTACAGCTATGAATGTATTTTCTTTTTTATTTGTACTAACAAATGCAGATTTATATTAAGCATACAATTATTGTCGCAACATATCACGTGATATACATGTAAATAGGCAATGAGCATCCCATTAATATACTTCAACGTTGCAGTTCATGCTGCGAACTCCCAATTTTCGGAGCTATAACCATTGCATAAAAGGGATTGCTTAATTATTTTTAACTGTAAGTCATATCATTTTATGTATGTACTAGTTGTCGGCCAATGGTCGAAATTTGACCGTAATTTATTACATTTTCAACTTTTTAGGTATATTAATCATCTTTGCCTTCAACTGCATATTATATAAAACACGTTTATATATTAAATTACCATAGATATCTATTAAAAACTGATTATTTAAAATTAAACATAAATTATCACACAAAGTTAACAGCTCATTTAGTTAATCCTTCAGTAATTATTTGTTGACAACATTTTTGGCGATCTTCTGTGTCAGATATTAGCAGTATGAACTTAAATAAGAAATGATTTTTTTTAAATTTAACTTAGTATATTTTGTAAAACACATTAAAGATAAATTCTAGCTTTTGCACTCCTTCTCCATATAAACATTGACTATGCTAAATGTCATAATCCCCCCGTGCGCGTCTTTACTTTTTTTGCTTTCTTTATTTGGAGTTGGCTGGAGCTTTACTGTGATTTTGTTTGACAATTCAGTATTATAAAAAAAGTTCTAGGTGTTAAATATATTAATTTCTAAATCTTAAGACACTCATGTCGGTTACCGAAAAGGCCTCTTTATTATCTGATCGTAAACACGTTTTCTGATCATTACGTCCCGGGTTAGAATCTCGGTTCGGGACATAATCAGTTGTTGGTTTTTTGTCAACAAATTCTCAGTAGCAGATTAGATTCACGAAGGTGACGGTGTTTTCAAATCCATGCTTCGAAAAAAATGGTAAAGCCGTTGGTCCGCTCTGCGCTGGATGCGGTCAAGTAGAAAGAGCTGGCACTGATGCTCACCGAGGTCATGAATGCTCAGCGAGGGACTCTTCGTCACTAGAGGTGCTGGTACCCGCTTGGGAAGTTCATCACTTAATTCTGCTACCATTTTGAGGGGGGAGGGAATTGGGCCTCCGGCCACCTACACTCACCAAGCGAAACTCAGAGGTAAATCTCTTCTTCATGTTGGTATTCTATGAGGTTGTGGTACCACCTCGTTTTGAGCCGGCTGTCGCGTGGCTCTACCACTGTTGTCTGATTACCGTCCCATTGAACTATGAGAGTACGAAATTCACTTGTATTTACTTACATTAGGGCACTAGAATCCTGTTCTGCGTGACTAGTGTTCGTGGAGACTGGTCTCCCTGACCAAAATTCGGTTTGGAGTACATTATTATCAAAGGTCCTATGGCCAGCAAAATAGCGTTAAGGTACAAAACTGTAACTACTGTGATCACAAATCTGCCGAGTATTATTATTTCCTGTTCTACGTATTATATTATATTGTATTGTATTATGTTCAACTGTACACGATAAATACCGACTGTAAGTAAATTTAACTAAAATTTTATGGACTGATGGCAGTAACAAACACGTATCATGTATGCTAAAAGACAAGATAATATTTATTATATAGTAAGCAAAAGAAGTCCAAATCTTTTCATATTTTATAAGCAAGAGACTATAATAATATGATATTTAAGGTTACAAATACACCGTGTATATTATATTTCATTAAATTTAATTTTAATTGTTATAATTTTAGTTGTGTGATAATATTGCATCTTAGGATAGTATCACTCGCTTTAATTTCCGGGCTTTTTGCTTTGGTTTAATTTATTAATCTCCAGTGGTTGGTGCATTTACATGCAATTAGATTTGCTTATATTATAAACATTTAAGTTTGAAATATTAAAAAAAAACTGAATATGATAGTAATGCTTTTTGGTAAATAAACTAGAATAAATACAAATGAATAAATGTAAAGAATTATTTTACAAATTTTATCTGTTGGAAGGTGGGCAGCAACATCTTTCTAATAATACTTAATAAAAATCTGCGGTTACCAAACCGCTTGCTAAACATGGCAAATATATTTTTCCTACAGGACAATCTATGGAGGCTCCGATTCTCGATAGGATAGGATGAATTAATAATTTTTTTTTTGTAGGAAAAATTTGAGCTTGGCGATTTCGTTATATTTTTCAATATTTCTCTGGAAGCGAAACTTAACTGGGGCCCACTCTTTGTTATACACATATGCTATGAGAGTTAAAATTCCTATTAGTGTCGAGACAACTTTGTTATAAAAGATATTTTCTTTTTTATAAACCTGAAGGGACAAACTTACAGTCCACTTGATGGTAAGTGGCTCTTGCGGGCCATGGGCATCTGCAAACAGCTGCAAACAAAGAAGGCTCCGTTGTTAAGGAAGAAGGATCCGTTGTTACCTCTGAGGACCAAGACGGAGTGCCTCGCAGCCTATAATAATAACATTTGATTATCTAAACCCTTCAGACCAGAAGACAACAATGCAAACACTGTTATTTAGACCGAACAATAGTCCTACTACTTATTTAAGTTATTGACATAATGTCTATAAAAAAATTATGGGGATATGCGACCGATTTAGAAACTTGTTTTTGCAGAATAGTGCCACAATACTATTTATTTAAAACCAAAAACGGAAAGAGTCACTTATTGCAAAATGTAAAAAAAAAATATTAAACTTGGTTATTCACACATACAAACGCACTCAAACACGCACTCAGATAATAGTACCAACTTACGCACGCGATGGTTTTTAGATTTAGAGATACGAGCAAACATTAATTAAATATTTATTAAACAACGTATTAAATAAACTCTGTTATTCCTACTTGTATTTCTTTGCCCTCGGATATGAAATATCTCACCTTAATTAAAGACTTGCGACTCGTTGTAAAGTTTTGCGCCATTTGCGGCGGGATTTTAATTTAATTAAAAAATAATGAAGCGCTTTTCTCGCTTAATTAGTGTACAAAACGTTGATTTGCGAAAACGAGCCCTTAAATTTAATGAAAGTAGGGAACATTTTACACATTATCAAATAAGTGAAACACGTACCTTAACATCAAATTTTTATTAGATATGTTACTTTAACTAACGGTTCGGAATAACCTCCGTCCTGGGTAAAGGTAGCACGAAAAACAGCAGGAATTTTTGACAACAATATTATACAATGAAAAACACATATTGTACAATCTTTCAAAACAGCTTGAAAGCTTTTTTTCATTGTAGTTTTTGTAGTTACTAAAATAAATAAAACGAATCTACAAAATAATTACTTTATTTAACCTATTTTGTTTAACATTCATCTGATTATATAAGTATAATCAAAGCCTCGGCCGTTTGGTCTCCTCTGCCGAAGTCTCCTATCTGGTTGGATTTTATTTATTTTTTTATTTTTTTTATTTTTATGTATGTGCATATATCTACCATTTTCATTTATATATTTATTAAACTATAACCTCATTCACAGGGGTTATTGTCAACCACGCAGGGCTCACATTGGATGGAGTTGCATTTTGTTTGTATATATACATATAGTAGCTTACACATTTTCCCATGAATGTATAACTGACTCTTAATGAACCAAGTAACTGGTAGCATAGAAATAAACACACTATAAGTTGTAGTTCTAAGTGCATGTGCGTGTGTGTGTATGCTAACTATGATTAAAATTATTTCTTATTGAAGTGAAAGTCAAACCAATAATTCACCTGATTGAAGAATGCTACATATCATCAAGAGTAATCATTTCATAAAATAAATCTGAATTTTTAATTATGCAGACTCTCTATTAGCCTTCATACCAAAATTCGGCAATGCAGTGCACTGAAGCTCCGACTTAACTTTAATATTTAATATCCACTAAGTTGAACGGCTCCTTTTAGTAGGTGGTAAAACATCTATTCTGTCTTGGAATCCTACAATTCATATACGATAATACGTATTAAACCCTTTAAGACAAAGATAAAATCTCACAATGTAGATGATATTTAATAATCGATACACTGATATTGTCTTGTGATACGTGTAAATATGTTACGATATATTAAGTCTTGTACCCATTTCATTGCTCTCTTGTCTGAGTATATAACATTAGTCCATTTGATGGTTGATTTTTTACTATAAAGGTGAGAAAACAAACACACAGTTTACTTGATGGTAAGTGGATATCGAGACTTACAGACGTCCACATTTATCTGCCATTAAAATAAAGTGCAGATGCGCGGTCATTCTTCATAACTAAGATGTAATGTTTCGCATCCAGTAAAAAGTATCTCTGGTTCTGTACACTCACCATACAAAACAAAGCAGCATATAAGCTGCTATTTTACGTTAATATTCCGTCAGAGCGTAGTCCTTCCCCGATAGAGCGACCCATTCTTGCTACAACCATACTATACGAGTAGCTGCAGCATGACTCTACAACTTATATGGACGTGTCACCATCTGTTGGAGGCCGCACTCATTCGTCATTCATTACCCTTTATTTTCTAGCAATCTGTACATTTGAAATAAAATACTGCCGATAAAAACTTTACGATCGTGAGATTTTTATTTCTCTACTCGATTTAATAGTTCTGTCATAAAATCTATTGCATCATGTATACGATGTATACGACGAATGTATATAACACTAAATATTATACAAAAAAATTCCAAATTAGTGACATTTTTTCTATTGTGTAAGCATTATATTTTTCAAAGGGGTAAAGTTTTATAATAGATTAATATTACAAAATTACCTCTGGAAAGGCTTAGAAAATACCGTATAGAGCAATATTACACAATATTACGAAGTCGCTTCGATATGTTACGGAGTCAACAAATTGTTACACTATAGTCTGTTTGCTTAGACAGGGTCGCCTAAGCACCAAAGCGGGTGTCGCACCGCATTAACACGCGCCGCTGCGACATCAAAGGTCGCCGTGTGCGGCGTACACCCGTAGTAGAATTAGGCATTTTAAAATGGAGCGCCGTAGTGAAAGGTGATTTGCTACCTTACTTGTAATTATTATTTATATTCGTATTTTATATCATAAAATACGAATATAAATAAATAATAAGTATGTCTCAGAGTGTACTGTGTTATGTGGCAGAGACAAAAACTCTTTTAAAAATAAATTTATTTAATATATTTAACTATAATACAAACTAACTTAAAATATAGAACTTGAGTCAGAGAGTTTGGAAATAGAATTGTGTTGTGGTATCGAAGGACTTGGTTTATATAGTGTAGGATCGTGGGAAGCTAGGAGGTAGGGGTAAAGATAAGGGAATAACATTATGCTTGTTTGTATTTATCGTTAACTTATTCTAAGATACAATTAAGAATGGTAAACTTTGGAACAGTAAACATTAGTATTTAAACATTACAATCTAATTAGTTTGGTTTCTAGGTAAACAATGTAATTTAGTTTTAAAGTAAATAAGTAATATAAGAATAACAGTATAGGAGTATAGAGGACTTATAAAGTAAATAGTATGTAACACAATAATAGAACCTATAACATAACACCTCCCCCCTTAGAACAAAGATTGAGCGGTTTTGCTCGATTTTTGAATGTAGTCAGCAGCTTCGTCTTCGTCTTCTGATATGCAGGATGTTGTAGCAGTGGTGTTTATCGATGACATGGGAACTTCGACGTGTTGTTGGCGACGAGAACGGTCAAAGCAGTTATTAAAAATTTGTATACAGTTGCCATGTGGATTTATGGGCATGTTATTCCATGGCAAGCACTTGTAACATTTGTAACAAAAATATGTTAGCATAATGATGCCAGTAATCAAACCAAATATGGAAAATTTTGTTGCATGTTTTTCTGAGAATGTAGATTTATTTTCTTTAAGTAATATTGAATGTATTTTTATTTGGTCTCTAACCGAGTTAAGAGAGTCGAGTTGGATGTTGTTGAGCTGGATTGGTGCAAGTTCTTGTTGTTGTAGTTTAATTTCTTCTGGGAGGCAAATGTATTCAATATCCACAGAAGTAAAAGGATGACTGATGTTGATCGTTTTAGTGTCCTCAGCTAGGAGTGTAACAAACGCGGTGTACATTTTACATCCTTGTTCTAGAGTGATGATACCCGCTCCAGAGATTTCGCCGTGAGTTGTTTTGCATTCGCATTCTAAAGCATACGGAGTCTTGCGTTGGAGTATGTAGATCCAGTTGTTGTTTCTAAGAGCTTGAAAAGTATTGATATGAGCTGAAAATGTAGTGATATCACAAACTTCAGGAACTTGTTGACTCGTTGTTGTTAGGATGACAACTTCGCATATAGGTCTGGTGTTGATGTTGTAGATGAGAAGATCCCTGCAGACTTTGGATTCCGTTGCAAAGTCTTTGCATTTGTCCAGTGAGCTCATAACGACGTATTGCTGTCTAGTGGTACTCATGGCAAGGTATGTTTGTTCGGGAAGGATAGTGGAATATAAGGAGGAGTCAGGATGTAGCATAGAGATAGAATATAAATGGTATAATATAAATTTTTCGTTTTTAACTAAAGGGGAATTCTAAGATATATATAATTTTATTCATATAAATATAGGAAGTAATAGAGGCAGATTCGAGAATTTTGTGTATATTAGGTAATGTTATTGGGTCAACTAAGTTTTTATTGAGCTTAGCGGGATTAGAAGACAGTAATTCTTTGTATAGGCGCATAGTTGATATTATTGACGGGTGTATTGCATTCGATTTAATAAAAAGTATACTTGTGGTGACATCGTCAATATCTCGTTCTAAAGAAACTGATAGCTTCAAGAATTTGAATTGTAACGGTCGATATTTCTTCAAGAATAGTTAAATTAAATGTAAGTTTATTTGTCGATTTGAAATATGGATTTATTTTTCTATGTTCAATTTTATAAATGAAGTATAGAAGTATAGAAGAATAATAACGCTAGGTAGATTTGAATGTGTCGCAATTAGAGAATGATAGCTATTTGTAAGATTATAGAAAGTTGTTTGATAGAGTTGTGAGCTAGGAATAAAAGAAATTTCAAATATTAGTATTAAGAAATAATTTTAGAAATAGAATAGAGTAAATAAATTTATGTGGGTATCCCTATCAACAATAGTTGTGGAATACCTGTTAATTAAAAATAAACCTAAATAATTGTTTTAATTTATTTTAAGCTTAGTAGTATAATAATTATTTAAAGATACGTAAACTTTGTATAAAAGGATATAAGTAATAATTTTATAATAAAACGAATTGTAAAATTAATATATGTGTTGTTATTAAAATATAAAAGATTTTCATTTAAACCAAGAGTCTTATTGTTAAAGGTATAAGGGTGTGCCATTATTTGAGCCACCCTGCAATAGGAATAAAGCTAAATACTTATGAATAATTATGTTCTAATGTTAGAGTAAATGTTACGATGATGGAGTGAAGTCATGCAATGGTCTTAAACGATTTGCATGTACTAATTGGTTTTTTCCAGATTTTTGTATAACATAATTTTCATTAAAACCTATTCTAACAATAACATGAGGGCCGTCCCAAAGACTATTTAAGTTGTTTGGACTTGGGACTTTGAGCATAACTTTATCACCTACGTTAAATTTGGCTATATTTTTAATATTACTGTCGTATCGCTCTTTTGCCTTTTCTTTCATTGATTCAACGTTTTGGCGAGCTATGTCACGGGATACCTTGAGTCTTTCGTTTAAATCTCTTAGGTAGTCATGAGTTGTATAATCGTCATTAGCTTTTAGAGAATAAAGCGAACGCGGTTTGTAGCCAAAGAGTAATTCGTGTGGTGTGAATTTTGTGGATTGATTTATTGATGTGTTATGGCACATAACGGCGAATGGTACGATTTGATCCCAATTAGATTGGTTACGTTTGTGGTACATTCGGATGTGGTCGCGTAATGTTGCGTGGAATCGTTCTAAAGAACCGTTAGTCTGAGGGTGATATGCAGTACTAACTGTGTGAGTGGATCCTAGTAATTTCATCAATTGTTTGATTACGCTATTTAGAAATTCTGTACCTTGATCGGAATGGAAACGTTTAGGTACGCCGTAATGTTGACAGAAAATTAGAAGAGATTTGGCTACTGTTGTTGCTTGTTTATCTTGAATAGGGTATGCTTGAACAAAACGAGTCAAGTCGTCTTGTAGTGTGAGTATGTATTTATTAAAGTCGTTAGTTATATCTGAGTAAGAGACTAAGTCAATAGTTACGCGTTCAAAAGGTTCAGTGGAAGAAGAAGTAATAACCATGGGAGCTTTATATGTCTTACGTTGAATTTTGTTTCGTTGACATATTTGGCAATTATCTATATAATTTTTAATAGTATCGGTCATTTCTTTCCAGAAATATTCAGATCGTATTTTGTGTGTCGTTTCGATAATGCCACGATGTCCTGATAAGGGATCGTCATGGAAGGTTTTAAGGATTGATTCTATCTCTTCTGGAGCTGGAGTTTTAACTTTATTTTCACATATGGTGATCTTACATTCGTAAAGGTCGGCTAAATATGCTGTTATGTGTAATTGTTCGTTTCCTTTAAGTTTACAAGTGGGGTCGTTTTTTAAGTCCGGAACGTAAAGTGATTTTAATTTATGGTTGGGTAGACAAGCGAGTAATACTTTAAAATAGCTCTCAGAATCCCAGGGATCGAAGTGAGTGGGTCTCGAACAGCCAAATATAATATTTTGTTTCTTATCTGAAACTAATAAATCTGTTTCGTAAAGTGTTTTGGGTTTACTTAAAAATGGGTCCACTTGAGAGCAAGTGGAAATTGCTTGTTTGAAAAGGGTATTTTTATCGGAAAGTTGACACGAGATTGGGATAAGAATGTTTTTGTGACGTTCGTTTAAGAGGCAGTCTGGGGAAATATGGAGATTTGGAGTATTAAAAGTGTGAGAGTCGATTTCTAAGTAGTGTTGAAAGTTTAATTGTAAATAGTCTTCCGAAGTGTTTGGGTCGAGATGTGTGTTTTTGTCGCTTTTTGTGGGATGATTTATGTTCGTGTGGAGAATTGGCGGGCGTGAGAGAGCATCTGCATTAGTGTTGTTCTTACCTGCCTTATATACTATTTCATATTCGTATTCTTCGAGTTTAAGTCGCCATCGAACTAACCGACTACCAGGGTCCTTTATCGAGAAAAGCCATGTTAGCGGTTTGTGGTCAGTTACAATTATAAATTTTCTACCAAACAAATATGGTCTAAAATGTTTAACCGCCAAAACGATAGCTAATAACTCTTTTTCGATAGTGGAATAGTTTGATTCTGCTTTATTTAGTGTCCGAGATGCATATGCTATAGGCAAATCCTTGCCTATTTCGCCTTGCGATAGCACAGCACCTAGGGCGTTTATAGAAGCGTCGGTGGTCAGTATGAATTCTTTTGTGAAGTTTGGATATTGTAAGATGGGAGGGTTAGTAAGAAGATGTTTGCATTCATTGAAGGATTGTTGTTGGGTTTCACCCCATATGAAGGTAGTGTCCTTTTTAAGAAGGCTAGTTAAAGGTTTAGTAAGTTTGCTGAAATTAGGGATAAACCGACGATAGTATCCTGTAAGGCCTGGAAATGCCTTTATATCTTTACATGATTTAGGAATAGGGAATTCTTGAACTGCCCGAATTTTATCGGGGTTTGGCTTAACGCCTTCGTTCGAAATGATATGGCCAAGATAAGCAACTTCGCGTCTAAGAAATTCGCATTTGTCTGGTTGAATCTTTAGTTGATATTTTCTAAGTCTAGAGAAAACTTCTTCAAGTTTTTGTTCATGCTCTTGAAGGCTGGAAGCAAAGACAACTATGTCGTCGAGGTAAACGAAACATCTTTCACCTTGTAAGCCATACAAAACGGAGTCCATTACACGCTGAAATGTCGCTGGTGCGTTTTTTAAACCAAATGGCATTCTTTTATATTCGTAATGGCCATATGGTGTACTAAAAGCCGTCTTAGGTATATCTTTTTGATCAACTTCTAGCTGATGAAAACCTGAGGCAAGATCTAATGTGGTAAAATATTGCGAATGACCTAATTTGTCTAGAATATCTGTGATATTAGGAAGAGGATAACTGTCTCCTACTGTGACTTCATTTAACTTGCGGTAATCAATAACTAATCGCCATTTCTGTTTCCCAGATGCGTCTAGTTTCTTAGGAACAACCCAGATGGGGCTACTCCAAGGAGATGAGCTAGGTCTAATAATGTCTTGGTCTAACATCTTTTGCACTTGTGATTTTACTTCTTGTTCGTGTACATGAGGAAAGCGATAGGTTTTCGTGTGAATTGGAATGTCAGTAGTGGTAGGTATTTGATGTTTTGTATGATTGCTAAATGTAAGGGAGTCGCCTTCGATGAAAAATATGTCGGGGTATTTGGAAACAATTTTATCTAATGAGTTCGATTCTTCTTTGTTTAAATGTTCGCGTCTAATGAGGGTGAGTACTTGCTTTTGTCTATCGGTGTCGGATGTGTGATTAAGATTATTAATTGAGTGTTTGTTAATGTTGTTTGTTTGTTGATTTGGTTGATAAGGTTGAACTTCGATGTTTGGAATGCTAATTACTTTGTCGGATTTGTTTGTATTTACACAAGTGATAATAAATGAGTTGTTTTTGACTTCAACTAATGCGTTGGGAATAACAATACCGTTATCTATTATTTGTTTTTCGACTATTGCTGTCCCGGAATTTATATTATTTGTTCTACACATAATTACACTCTCGGAACGGCTAGAAAGGAATTGGTTATTAGGGTCGATTATATTTTGAGGATTTTCGTTCAAATAATGTAGGTTTTATGATCTGTCACGTATTCTCATTGTTTTTGAATGAATATGAATGATGAAATTATTGTTTATAATAAAATCGTTTTCTAGGATACCGTCTGCTTTAATGTTAAGGGAAGCAACATGAAAACGATATTTAGGTAAATAATCTAGAGATATTTCGGTGGTGCTGAGGTTGTAATTGAATTTTGGCTACCGGAAATACCTACGATTGACACGATGTTTAATTTATTTAAAGGTGACGAACCTATTTTATCCCTTTTTATTACCGAGATCCCTGCTCCGTTGTCTATGAGAAATGTCACTGGTTTGCCTTCTATGTGAAAAGTGCAGTGTAAAAGGTTATCGGGTGGTATATCGTTTAAGGTAGATATTGCAAAAGATTTTGTATTACATTTAAATTTAGGATGTTTTAACTTAAGCTTTTTAGTTATAGGTTTCGGTTTCGAACGTGGTTTATTGGAAACAGTGGAATTTGTAGGTGTAGTGGTCTTGATGGAATCAGTGGACGTAGTAGGTTTAGTAGTCTCGAGAGAGTCAGTAGATGTATTAGAGATAGTAGATGTAGTAGAGATAGTAGTAATAGAGTCAGTGGATGTAGAAGGAATAGCGTGTTTTGGAAAATCAAGGGTTTGGGGCTGGTTACCCTGTTCGTAGGTTTCCGTTTGAGAACTGGAATTTTTGAATATTGAGTGATGTGTATGTGATGTAGTACTTAAGTCGCCAGTTTGTGTAGACACATTTTTCAATTCTGTCTTACACTTAAGCGGTGATTTAGAAGGTACGCTGTTTGTTTGCATTGTGTGATCTCGATGGTTTGGCGGTCGAGGACGCCTTTGAGAAATAGGGCTGGATTTACTAGAGTTCATATTTGCAGGTTCTCTATGTCTTGAGTCGGGATCGGTGAGCAGGATACTGAAGCGATTTCCAACGAGTTGCTCATCTCGTTGGTCGCTTGGCAGTTTAAATGATTTACTGGGATAGGAGGCGCAGGAAGTGCGCGTTGGGCTTGATTGTTTCTTATATTATTATTATAAGTTCTTTTACGGCATTCTGTAATATTATGCCCAATATTTTTACAATAACTGCATAATTTCGTAATTTGTTGCGGTGTGTTGGCATTATTGTATGTGGTTTGTGTAAAAGGTAAATGAGTTCGATTTATAGGCTTAGTTGTATTACTATTTTTATAATAATTATGGGTAATATATGGTGGTTTTGTAAAAGGTGGTGGCCGCGTTGTGTTTAGCCTAAATAGAGATTGCCTAGCCTTGTTCATCGCACGAATTTTGTCCTCTTGTAGTGCGAATCGACCTGCTTCGCAAAGGGTAGGGAATTCTTTTGTTCTTAGCATTGATCCAATATCGGAGCTAATGCCATTGACAAAAACGTTAAGAGCCGTTTCTTCCGTTGTGGCTAAGCGACCTAGTAATGTCTTATCGCATATTTCGGCGTTTAACTTCTCTATTATTTTGGAGCGACAAAGGTCGACTCTGTGAAAATATTCAGTTAGTGTTTCTGTAGGTTTTTGAAACATAGATTGCAGTTCGAGATTAAGGTGTGCTATGGTTTTAACGTTAGAGAATTTTTCGATAAGGAATGTTCTTAAGTCGGTCCATGAAGCATGTTCTTTACTGTGAACGTCTGCCGCACCCGAACCAGTAATATTGTTCAACGCGTATACTAAAAGTACTGACTTCTGGTCCGCTGAACTAAGATCAAAAGCTGAATTGCATGACCTAACGAATCTATACACTTGGTCCGTTTGAATTCCATATGTAGTGTGTTTTAGTTGCGGGCTTTAGTCAGCTTTCGCCTTAAACAATCACCGTATGAGATCGAACAGAATTTGATCTCCGTCGGCTCCAATTAAATTTGTAAATTGCAATTTTATGTGCTTATCTACCACCGCGAAGAAATAATCGTGAGGTAATTATGTATGATTTTATATTTATAGATAAAATTCTGGTGTATGTAATTATATTATATTTATAAATATAATTATACGTAATTTTACTCCTCCTACACGATTTGGCTTATGGCAAGATCCAAAATTCACCACCATCTCTCTCCGGTCGTATTGGATTGACATCCATTTGTGCTTATTGCCTGGCCACGGGGATCGGCGGCGCGAACTGCGAAGCGGCGGGCAAGAAAACAACTCGCGCGGCGCGGTTTGAAGCCGACCAGACAGGCTAAGAGCGAAATGTCTTTATCAAAGTTATCTCGATATTGCTTAGTAATTGTTTTTTGGTTCAGGACATAATATTTTGAAGAGATTGCGGAGTACATGGTTTCAATAGGCATCGGGTTATAGATGGATAATTCCACAACGAACATATATGTATCCAGAATTTTTTTAAGTATACCAGAATGAGTGTCGAAACCTTCGATTATATTCTTGTTAATTTTCAACCAGAATTGGCTTTAAAAGTCTTCTCGAGTTTTCCGTCCAATCCTGCAAAATAAATATGCTTTGTTGTACTGTTTCCCCATATATTTTATTTCTACCTTTATAACACATGAATTATAGAAATATTCATATTTTATTAACGCTTTAAAAGTGGTGACAACTAGCAATTTTATTGCAAAATGTAAAAAATTTATTTTTTATCTAAAATAACTTCCAATTTAAAAATTGAAGACTTATTTTTTAGTAAAGTGTACTTTTCTCTATTAAAATATAGGAAAGCCCAAAACTCAAGTGCTCTGTGCCGAACTAAAATTCAAGCGTTTTCAAGAACGAGCTGAAGTGGAGAGAAGAGTAGGAATAAGAGTAGGCGAGTAAGCTTTCGTCTAAGTACCAGCAATCTTTATCTGCAAAAAATATTTCCGCAAAGTGAAATGCTTGCTGTTGCTGCAATTCTAGTTTTTAGAATTTTATTAAAATGGTTCAAATTGTAATTTTTCATTGAGAGTATAAATTTCTAAAAAAAGCTATCAAACAAGTATGCGCTACGCTTAGTACCGCGCTTTATAAACATAATTTTCGATTATGAAGATGTGGCTGTTTGTCTTCTGTTTAATTTCCCTGTGTAGCCCTCAACGTTATATTGATAGTAGAAGATATTATTACGCCGATACTACGCAGCGGCACCTATTCGTTAAAATATTAAACTGGTGTTAGATATATTCTTTCGCGATCGGTTCTACACCACCAAATTTCTGAATTTGGGCTGCGGCTGAGAATTTTTTAGCAGAGAAAACCAGTACTTGAATTTGATCCGTATTAGTAGTATATATAGTTACGTACAGTAGTCGCGCATACGCCCAGTGAATTAACCAAGTAGCCGGCAATTACTAAGTTACTACTAAATCTTCCTTACAATGTTCTTTTTGAAAGTGGTAGAGAGCCACGCTACAAATACATTATGATTGTAGCACAAATGGTTCGGCTCAACCGGGTAAGGACCACGCTCTCGCAAAATACCATGGTAAAATAATACTGCTGTATTTTGTGTGGTGAATTTAGAGAACCGGAGACACTTTTCACTGGAAACGAGGCATTTCATCTTAGTTCTTAGGAGTGACAACGCATCTGCATTGTGATTTTTAACTGAGACGTATATGGGCCGACACGTCTCGACAAGGCAGATAAAGAAATAAAGGAGGATATGATGTGATTAAAATATCACATTTACATAATTTTGATACAGCGTTTTATATCATCGATCATTCCGATGTATGCGACGCTAGCTTAGCTTTACAACATAATCTTCCCAAAATTGCTAAAATACGTCATAATGGTTCGTCGCACCGCTGCCTATTTAATGTCATAATCATAGTACGTCATATAACGTGGGGTTTATAGGTTAAGTAAATGTCAATGAGCCATATCATGTAATGTGTCTATTTCATTGCGTAAAACTGACTGCTGGATAATCATTAAAATAACGGATAACCTTTATTCGATAATAAAAACACCATTTAGTTGTAGGAAAATTTTGCAACTTTCTTCATAGAATAAAGGTATAGAGATGACAAACGATCACACAGTCCTGATGGTAAGTGGATGTTGTGGCCCATAAATATCCACATCTGCCCTCGAAAAACAAAATTCAGATGAGTCACCGCTTTTAGACGGAATGTCTCGATTCCAGTAAAAGAGTGTTTCTGGTTCTCTTCACTCATCATACGAAACACAGCACAATTATATTTTACTCAATTATTTTGTGTGAGCGTGGTCGTCCTTTGGTTGGAGTCTGCTTAAAAGTGTTTACTATACCACCAGTTTCATGAACTGCCTTACCGCAAATTAGTGTGAAGCACAAGCCGTGTTATGTATTTTAAATTAGGAAAAAAAATTAATGTATATCCTTACATATTTGTTAATTAAAATATCTCTTTATTCTTTTAATTGTTATGCCTTAAAAAATTAAAAATAATTAAAATTGATAGTAGACCACAAAGCTATGACCTCCTCTTATTTGAACAACGATCGTGATCCAAAACAGATTACAGCTATAATCGTATCGTTAGTCGGTCGTCAGCTGCGGGTAATCGAACTCATCTAATATTACTATGTATCACAAATATCACAGCTATATTCGATATATCCTTTAGCAATATTTCGTTTATACCAATAAACACGAACGAAACATGTGTGCCATAAGTTCCGTTTTATTTATCTTCTTCTTCAACTGCGGATATTCGGTTTTCTCACTATTCATTCGTGCTTGCAAACCAGTGGTAAAAGCATAAGTGACTTTCAATTAGAATTCGTGTTATCTGTATGGTATTTTAATCTATATCGATTAAGATATTATTCTAACCTATTCTAATCTCCTTTTCACATAAAGTTTGTTGTAAATCATCACTTAAAATTCCAAATAACAATATCTGAGGTGCCTGCAAGAATCAAACTTGGCTTACTCGCTTAGTAATAAATTTTTCAACGAGTGACTCACCCCTGAACTACTAGGGCTGATTCTCTTACACCCGTATTCAAGAACGATACTATGCATACGCACAGTAAGCTTTAACGCACAGTGGACGAAATCTTGTTTCATAAACGTCATTTGAGTATTGGGCGACACTATGCAACTACTTAGGGCCACCCTTGGCTAAATTTACCGATTAGCTACTTTAGTGAACGCATAGTGTTGGCGGAAATGCCAAATTCATAACCTCAAAATAATAAATCATAAGCATTATACATATATGTAGCACAAATTATAAAGTTATATGTACAGGAGTATATCGTTTTTGTCTTTTGAGTATTTCAGTACTACCAAGTTTAAATAGAAATAAGTGGTAGTGATGAAGAATTTGATAGTTATTTGGACGAACAAGTGACTCGCCAAGAAAGAGTTACAATAAGGCATGGATTATCAGAACCCTTTCGAATATTATAGTGAAGTGGAATTTAAACAACGATATAGGTTTCGAAAAGAAACAGTATTAAACGTACTTATGCCGCTAAATTCTCCCAATCTTGAGAAACTTACGAAAAGAGGACTTCCAATTCCCCCAGTGTACTAGTTGCTAATTGCACTCAGATTTTATGCCTCAGCCAGTTTTCAAATTATCAGCGGTGATCGTATTAGTGTTAGCCAACCAACCGTTTCAAGAATCGTTAAAAGAGTTTCCTATTTAATTAGTTTGCAAATAAGACAGTACATAAAATTCCCAGAAGACAGTGAATATACGAAACTAAAATTTTATCAGATTGCGCAGTTTCCTGGAGTAAGAGGATGCATAGATTGCACACATATTGCTATACAAAATCCTGTGAAAAAAAAATTTTTCCGTAACAGGAAAAAACTTTCTCCATAAACACACAACTTGTGTGTGGCCTTAACTTAGAAATATATGACATTGTGGCTGACAGACCAGGTTCAGTCCATGATAATCGCATATTTCAAGCAAGTAGATTAAAAGAAAAGCTGGAAGTAGGAGAAATTGACGGCTTGCTTTTAGGTGACAGTGGTTATGGCTGCCAAACTTATCTATTGACACCAGTTCTACGACCCGAATCGGATGCTGAACAAAATTATAATAAAGCTCATAATAAGACCAGAAATACTGTTGAGAGAACTATAGGTGTTTGGAAAAGAATTTTCCCATGTTTGTCAAAAAAACTAGCAACAAATTTGACAACAACACAAAAAATTATAATTGATATTCGAGCTAAAATTTTACTTAAAACAGTGTTACACAAACCAGTTTGCAAAAATCAACATATGATTAAGGTTATGTACTGATTGACATTTGACATTTGAATAACAACTTGAAGCTAGCCCCGAAACCGACCAATCAAAACGCCGAATCCTTCCCTAAGCATTCACTGAGTGAAGAAATACTTAAGTGTTGAATATGAAACAAGTCTATGGACATCTCCAACACTGTGAGAAATCGGACACTTCGCAGTGAGAACCAACACACTTAAATAAGGGTGGTTCTTGAATACGGGCGTTATTCTGCTACTACTAATTAAAACCGCCATTTTTTATAAACTTGACTGCACTGTACTCAACGGATCAATAGTTCTATACAGCAAGTGACACTATATTATATTATACTCATCACACGGAAACTTATTTACACAGTTCAGCTGATCAGTGTGCCTACACATACTTAATGACAACATAAAAAGCTACATGAAGGTTTATCTAATAGAGCGTACGGTAAGAGAAAGATGATTTTATTATTCCTTGCATCATTTAAATTGTAACAAAAATATTGTTTCATTTCCAAGTTACTAAACCATTGATTTTTTTATTTAATAAAAGAAAATATAAATAATTTTTGCTTATCATGGGGATCTATCCATTCATAGCCGCGTAGCGAATACAGGACTTATTATGTCCATAATAATTTTTTAAATTTGCCTCATGTCACGACGAGAAGAGGCCACCAAAACGCTCCAACATATTTTTTTTACTTTTTTAAGGCAAGTCATAGCAATTATTCACTGAAGCAAACACAGGCTATAGCCATGGATTCAATTTGGAAATATACTTCTCATCAAAAAAATCGAAACACCTACGTTTTAATTTGTTAAAAAATTGAAACACCTAATTTAATACAAAAGAGTTTTCATTCCATGAAAAAATAAAAACGTTATTGTATATTTCATTTGTTTGTTTATCCTCTAAATTAAATGAATCACTATTTTGAGACAAATGTGCGTCTACAGTTGGAGACCATTTCGCGTCATCTTTTACGTTTTTGTTTTTAATACGTTTACTGTGACTTTAAGACGTCTCAAAAAAGTTTTATTTCCTAAAACATAAGTATACTTCGCCCACAGAAGCAGCCCAAGTGGTGCATTGCTGGATTCTGGACTTAGTCAGCGTGTTGTGGCTCTAAGCCTGTCATCTGTTCATAGAGTCTACAACCGCTATCGAGAGACTGGTATGTTCACGCACTGTTCTGTTGCAAAAATGCTGAAATGATACTTTCACAATTTTACCATCAGACAAAGTAACTGCATTTTTAGAACATCTTAATTCCATAAACGCTAAAATTCAATTTACTATGGAGTTAGAGGCAAATAATTCCTTACCTTTCCTAGATGTATTAGTCATCCGAAATCCTAATAACACCATTGGTCACACTGTGTATAGGAAAAAGACCCATACAAACCGATATATAAACGGTGAATCTCACCACCATCCTTCACAGTTAGCTACCGTGGGCAAATCTTTGTTACAGAGAGCACGAGGGATCTGTGACAGCAAACACCTGGCCGCCGAGCTTCAGCACGTCAAGCAAGTTCTGCACGACAACAAGCTTCGGGTCCCGAGCCTACGTCACAGTGACCGAGTGAAGCCGGCCACAGTCGAGCGTGTGCCTGCTGTACTACCATATGTCAGAGGTGTCACAGACAAGATTGGCTATATCTTGAAGCGAGCTTCTATTACAACATTCTACAAGCCGCCGAAGAAGATTAGTCAGTTCCTACCATCCGTCAAGTGTCATATTCCTCTACAAGATGCAGGAGTGTACAAGCTTGATTGTGAATGTGGTCTCTCTTATATAGGACAAACCAAAAGATCAATTAGGACCCGCGTAAAAGAACATATAGCTGATGTGAAGCATCAACGTTCCGGGAAGTCTGCAGTTTGTGATCATATCCTAGACGGCCCCAACCATTACATCAGATTTGATAGACCACAAATCCTCGCGAAAGAACACCGATTCCTACCAAGGATGATACGTGAGGCTATTGAAATTAAAAAACATCCTAATTTCAATAGAGAAGGAGGCTGGGTACTACCACCTGCTTGGGATCCTATAATCAATAAAATTAAAACTAAACCCAAGCATACCACTGCAAGAACTCAAGACATAGTCAGTTCATTTTGCATAGATCGGACCATAAACAATAATTAAAAAAAGCTGAAGGTACTCCGGGTTTAACAATGACATCGGGACGTCAGTCATCTCAGTCCCCCGTGACCATGGGTGCTGGAAAGCGCCCGAAACGTCGGGAATTAAAAATAAAAAGTAAAAATAAACGCGATAAAATCCGTAAAAGTAGTTTTAATCATGAACATGAAACCTATGAAAATTTAATTTGAATTTAGAACAATAACATTAGAATTTGAAAACCTCATAAAACTCACTATTAAGCGACATTTGATATTTATACGTAAATAATTAAAAATAAAACTGATAATCCTTACAAAACATAAACTTGAAAGGTGTTTCGATTTTTTTCATGAGAAGTATATTAGACATGTTTTAGTGTCGATAATTTGTACTCACAAACAATTTTTTTAAATCAAACCTGTTTTCTTACAGTACAGCAAACGTTGTTTGTTTGAAAGCTACGTTGATAATTCTAAAAAGTTACATTAAAAAACTTGATGTTACATACTTAACCAATCTAAATACAATAATGGCTGGACCGGGAGAAAATATGGTTTTATAACAACATATATTTCGTTACATTAATTTTATTTTTTCATTTCTGTAGAAAAAGCTATGTACTCCTTAAATGTAAGAAATGTAATCTTCTGGCGAAAACTTTGTTCTATATCTTCTCAGTGGCGAAGCTTCCATTAAAGCCGAAAAGCCGGGCTTGCCTTATTAAAACTGAATCAATCAATAATATCAAGTAATAAAATAACTCCTAAACTGTTTCAAATTATTTCAATTTTCCCGCGCACTCCACTGTTCGACACATGTCGACCGATGACCTCGTATTGCCTTAGCGATACGTTTATACAAAGGTACTCTGTGGCGATACTGCTGCTGTCATAAAGTGAGTTTTAATAGAGCGATTAGTTGTCTCCCTCACTCGCGTGGGCTTTTTACGGGGCTTTCGAGAAGACGATCGCTCTCTTTCTAACCTATGGCAAAATATTCTTTAATGAAACAAAACTACGAATTGTTTATATAGCAATAACTATTGAGCCAAAAAGCCTGGCTTTGCCATGAAGTTGTTTAGGAGTGCGTTAGCGACTAGCGAAGTGGTTGCGGGCCCCTCGTATACAAGTTTACTTCATATTTCAATGTTTATGTTTGTTTTTGTTGTGTTTGTTAAAAATGTATGCTTTTTCAAAGATTTTCAGTGAAAATGGGAGGATAATAGTGTTCATTGTGATAAATATAAGTGTGTTGAAGTGCTAATCGACGAAAAAAGAGTAAAAATCTTTAAAAATTAAATTTAATACAATAAACATTTCTTCATACTTTAAATATAGGTACAGGGCTCTTTAGTATTAAAGTTTAATTAAGTTAGGCGTATTTAAAGGTTTAGTAACTCAATATTAATATTACCATACGAATTAAAAATATCAATTTGAACAGCAGCATAAAGTATGAGACCTAGGTTTAATTTTAAAGGAAATAAGTGTTACAATCTTTTTTTTTTAACGTGAAGCCCAAATTTTAATTAAATAAATCAAAAGAATACAGAAGAATGTATTGAGGTTATTAAAGAATAGTACTCCCTTTAGTTATTTCCAGTTGGGTTTCTCTGTCTACTTTTCAGTATATAAAATTTTAATGGCGCCATCTACTTAATTCTATACGTAAAGTCATTTTATCGAACGAAAATTGGTTGATTCTCACGATGGTACCTAAAGATTACGCTAGATTGCACAAATACACTATCGGCTAATTTATAGTGACATATGAGTTTAAAAATATCATTTTGTACGATTTATTATGAATTGAAAATGAATAATTATAATAAATAGTCATTATTTTATGGTAAAAAATTAGCTAAGCTTTATCTTCTCATTATAACTATCTAATTCTTGCCGTAATCTGTTCTTTTATGCATATAACTTAAACAAAGTATAATTTCGAGGTTTCACATCTGCCAGGCGTCCCTTTTTTAACTTGTTACATAGTTTGTTTGTACTTTGTTCATGTATTGTATTGTTTGTAAATATCTGAAGCAAACCCAAACGGCTCTTTTCAAAACCACCGAAGGTGTGCAATTGCATATTATGTCACACAATCTATCTAGCGATAGTATGCTTTCTGTGTGCTTTGTAAAACACGTCCTTGTCAGCACTGAATATGAAACTAAAGAGTGGAGACAGCTCAAGATTGGTGTATTTTTATTAAACTGCTAAAAACAACAAAACCATATCTTGGGCTTGCCCTAGTTTGGAAGCTTCGCCACTGTATCTTCTACGTTATCAACGCATTGATATGTACCCATTACTCTTATTCTTCTTAGTGAAAAAACGTAACCTTCACATAAGGATTTTCTCCTGTATCGTAAAGGCAGTTTAAATACATAAATTTCACATGGACAAACATCCAGAATCGGAAAAAATATTTGTAGGACATTCAAATTCTTGTTCCGTGTGGAAATCAAACCGGCGGCCCTAAGCGCTGCAAGTCATTACTAAGCCAATGCGATACGGAGTCGTCTGAAGTTAATTATAGGGAGGATGCCTAGTGCTTTTAATGTCTGAGGTTAATTTGAGGGAGGGTGTCTTGTGCTTTTATCGTTGCTACACATCACTGGTATGGGTATTTTAAATTTGACTATACTAATTACAACACTAATTACAATACTAATTACAATGTAAATAAAAATTAATAAATAAACTTACAGCCAATAACAGATCTACTTTATACATTTTTTAACTTATATTAATCGACCGACAATCAATAAGTTTGAGCCACAAGACATACTATTTTAGATATTAATATCGCTATATATAGGAGAACATGAGATTTTTCCTGAATTTCCTATACCTAATCGCCACTTATTACGCCATAATCAAATTGAAGAACCAAATGGGATTACTTAAATAATTAAAATAAGAATTTAGGAAATGTAAGATTTTAAGACTTTTTTTCGATTTTTCAATCGCTTTACAACGCGAACGAGTAAAAACAACGGCTGTATGAATGAGATAATTCTATTGGTAGGTTTATAAGTTTACTCAGCTAAAATTAATTATTTAAAGGTGCTGAAAATAACTCGAAACCTCATCATCATCATCATCATTACAGCCCTTCACAAGTCCACTGCTGAACATAGGCCTCCCCCAAGTAATGCCACGAAGCACGGTCCTGAGCCACCTGCATCCATCGACTTCTTGCATGTCTTACCAGGTACGAGGTATACTCGAGAGGTATACTAGAGATATACTCGAGGTACGAGGCTGCCACTCGAGAAACTTTCTTCCCCATCGGTTATCGGTTCTTCGAGCTATATGGCCGGCCCATTGCTACTTCAGCTTACTAATCCGTTGGGCTATGTCGGTCACTCTGGTGTTAATGCGGATATCCTCATTTCTGAGTCTATCACGCAGAGAAACTCCAAGCATAGCTCTCTCCATAGCTCGCTGAGCGACCTTAAGTATCCTCATACGGCCAGCAGTGAAGGACCACCTCTCAGATCCGTAAGTCATCACTGGCAACACGCACTGGTTGTACACTTTGGTCTTCAGAGATTGAGGTACACCTGACGAGAAGATGTGTAACGTAATTTCCCGAAAGCTGCCCAGCCGAGTTGAATCCGTCGATTGACCTCTCGGTCGAAGTTGGACTTACCTAGTCTGACTATTTGTCCCAGGTAAACGTACTCGTCAACAACTCCGAGCATAGTGCACCCAACAACTACCGGCATAGGTGTGACATGAACATTAAACATGATCGCTGTTTCGTCCATGTTCATCTTAAGACCTATCCGTTGGGAGACACCATTGAGGTCATTGAGCATAGTGCTAAGATCCTCCAGCGATTCTGCCATAAGGACTATATCGTCGGCAAATCGAAGGTGAGTGATGTACTCGCCATTGATGTTAATATCGTATCCTTTCCAGTCCAGTAGCTTGAAAACGTCTTCCAATGCAGCGGTTAATGGTTTCGGGGATATAATGTCACCCTGTCTTACAACTCTTTGCAGTTGGATCGTGTAATGTACACGTCAATAAAAGGCAGAGATCTGGTAACTACTGTTTATTGAAAACTTAAATTAACTCACATCACATTTATTATCGAAGTACCGACATAACACTTTCCCCCTATATTTTAAATAATCTAACTCAAACAAACGAAAGACATGCCATTTTTTTTTAAGTAAAAACATAATAAACTACAATGTCAATACAACAATGTGTAAAGGAAACACCGTTAAATTCACTAAGCATGGTTGATTAATGATGGTACAGTAACTAGTTACATAATATATATATATATATATATATATATATATATATATATATATATATATATATATATATATATATATATATATATATACGTATTTATATGAACGAGATGCCAATATAATACATCAGATAAACTTATATTTATATCTATATATATTAAAAATCGATAGTTGCTACATGTGTTTCACTCCTCATTAATAGCTGTGCAGTGATGAGTGTGATGTATGAAAACAAACCATAAAATATCTTTACATCTCTTTTAATTTATCAATGCAGCGTAATGCAGCCTTTCTATAGACACGATTCTTCGGTGTTGTCGGTTGTTGTCTGTTGGTGTTGTCGTCACGTCTTTCAGACACGGTTCTCGATGGAGGCGACTCCTGTGCCAGTTGCCATTCATCTGCGACTTGATCGTCCTGATCAGTGTCAGGCTTCGCCATTGGCTCTGTATCAGTTTGTCATACGCCTCCTCTTCCACCTTTGACAATGAAAATCTAGACTTTGGATGTTTAGTTGTTAAGATTTGATCAATGTGTCTCTTGTGTACACGACGATCTTGAGACTTTACTGTATAAGAAACTGGACTTTCTCGACGTACCACCGTCCCCTCAGTCCACTTTCCCCGGTTTTGAGAATAGTCCCGTAGTAGCGCGGGTGTCTCGTCGCCGCTCACTAATCTCCTGCCGCTGTCGCACCAAGTCTCGTGTGTCAGGCCGCAGCAGGTCCAGGCGCCCACACAACCGTCGACCGCACATAAGCATTGCGGGCTCGCACCCAGTGGTACTATGTTCAGTGTTTCTATATGAGAAAAGAAATTTACTGAGTGCCGTATTAACATTTTCATTATCAACTTAGGCCTTTTTTAATGCCCTCTTAACCAGTTTCACGGCATTTTCAGCCGCCTCATTGCTCGATGGGTGATATGGTGCAACTAGGGTATGGCGAATACCGTTAAAGTCCAAATATTTTTTAAATTCTGCCGAGGAGAAAGGCGGTCCATTGTCGTTAACAATTCTTTTAGGTAAGCCAAAACGCGAAAATTTTTTTCGTAAACAATCTATTACCACCGCAGCGGACGTACCAGAAACATGGTCAACCTCGATCCATTTTGTATAAGCATCGACAATAACTAAATAATGCTTATTATTAAATGGCCCTAAAAAAGTCTAAATTTAATCGAGCCCATGGTTCCTCCGGCCACGGCCAGGAGTGCAGGGGAGCCGGGGCGGGAGCTGAGCGCTGTGACCGGCATGCGACGCATTCCTGTACTGTTCGCTCGATATCAACGTCCAATGTTTCCCACCAGACATAATTTCGCGCTATTTGTTTCATTTTTACGATGCCTGGGTGGCCGTCGTGAATTTCTTTCAAAATTGACAATCATAATGATTTGAGAATTATTACCCGGTAACCCCAAATTAGGCAACCTTGATCCACACAAATATTTTCCTTACGATTAAAATATACTTTTTCAGTTTCAATATTACTAGTTTTTGGCTACCCGAACATTACGTAACCATATATTTTACTCAATAAGGAATCTTTAGCCGTCTCAATTTTAATGTCTTTAAAACTAAGTGGAAAATTTTCTTGCACAAAATTAAGGTAACTACAGTCGCTGTCCTCACATTTGACTCTGCTTCTAGTAGAATTCAAAGGAAGACGAGAAAGCGCATCGGCGTGACAATTTTGAACTGATTTAATAAATTCAATTTTAAAATTATAAGCAGATAGCTGAACGGCATAACGCTGTAGTCTACTTGCGGCTGTCACAGGTATTCCTTTATTCGCCCAAAGATATAACTCAATGGACGATGATCACTACGTAAAATAAACTGTCGCCCGTATAAGTATTGGTGGTGCTTGCGCACATCGAACACAATTGCGAGTGCCTCCTTGTCCAGCTGCGAGTAATTTTGCTCGGCGGCGCGGCGTTAAGTGTACGCGACGCGCAGCACACGGGTCGCTCACTGCCGTCTACGTACCGCTGAGGGAACACGGCGCCCAGTCCGTATACGCTGCTGTCCACTGATAACACCAACTGCAGAGTAGGATCGTAGTATGCCAATACTGGTGCACTGCTCAGTAATTTTTTCATTCGACAAAAAGCAACCTCACACTCATCATTCCATTGCCATTTAACATTTTTTTTTGTAATAAGTTGTACAACGGTTTCATTATATCACTTATATTTGAACAACACTTTGAGTAAAAATTAACAAGGCCCATAAAACTTTTTAATTGAGTTACATTTGTTGGAGATGGGGCTGCCATAATGGCTTTAATTTTGTTAGAATCCGTGTGCAAGCCGTCCTTATCAATTTTATAACCTAAATACGTTACACAATCCTTAAAGAATTGACATTTACTGAAATTGATTCTTAACCCATTTTGTTTTAACCTTTCTAACACTGCTCTCAAATTTGCTAAATGGGTAGTTTTATCCTTTCCAGTTACACATATGTCATCTGCAAATACAGCCGTTGAAGGCAAGCCAGTCAATGTTTCCTCCATAATCTTTTGAAAGTTTTCGGGAATACATTTTATTCCAAAAGGTACTCTTTTGTAAATGAACGTCCCGATATGAGTGGTAATTGCTGTCAGCGGCTGTGATTTTTTATCTAATAAACATTGTTGGAACGCACTTGATAAATCAAGTTTTGTGTACTGTTCGCCGCCCTCCAAGGTCGCAAAAAGTTCTTCAATCCGCGGTAAAGGATAATGAAAATCTTTTAAAATCGGATTTATTGTTATTTTAATAATCCCCACATATTCTGATTGAGCCATTCGATTTAATAACAGGGACAATAGGCGTACCGTATTCTGACCTTTCGACTTTGTAAATAACCCCTTCGTGTTCTAACCGTTTGAGTTCGCTTTCGACTCGCGGGCGCAGTGCCAATGGCAGCGGCCGAGCCTTCACAAACACAGGAGTTTCAACCTTGAGGTGCAGCGATACAGGTGACTTGAACCTAAACCTTCTGCAAACACTTCAGAGAAATTGTCTCTCAAAGCTATTGCTACCGACTCCGAGTCGCTAATATTGTGACATTCAACAATTTCTATTTTCAATTTCTTAATACACGTACGGCCCATTAAAGGTGGACCACCATTTTCAATAATAAATAACTTAAGCATCGCCGACTTTGAACCACAGGTAACCGTTACCACAATATAACCGATGGTCTCGATAACGTCGCCAGTAATATGATCTCAGACATAACAATTTAGTTTGAATAGGTACATGTTTAAAATGTTTATCATAAAAATGTTTCGAAATAGCCGATATTTTACTGCCCGTGTCAATTTCAAATTTACATGGCACCTTTTCTACTACTAAATTCGCATAGTACGGTCCGTCACCGTCATTACTTGTAATCAAGTTAAAAAAAATTACAGTCATCATCTGAGTCCTAATCATTTAAAAAATACTGACCTTTGTTCTCCTTTGCACTCTTAAGTTCACTTTTACCTTGACACATTACTTTTAAATGGCCCTTCTGGCCGCACGCATCACATATATCATTTTTAAAACGACACTTACCGGCAACGTGACCGGTCTTACCGCAACGCGCACAAAGCCGACGCTGTGACGTCACCGTCGTAGGCACGGGAGCCGCGCCTGATCGTGCGCGCGCTTCAGCACTTCGATATACCAACAGTCAACTTGGCGCCGCTAAAGGGACTGTAACACCGCCCAAATTTCGACGGAATCAAAGGCTTTCTCATAGTTCACAAATGCCAGGCAAAGTGGCAGATTGTACTCTTCGGTCTTCTATACAATCTGCCGCAGGGTATGTATATGGTGTATGGTACTGAAGCCTTTTCGGAAACCGGCTTGTTCAGGAGGCTGGAAGTCGTCGAGTCTGCGTGCGAGACGATTCGTAATGACTCAAAAACAGCACGTACACACGTCTCAGAAGGGATATCGGTCTGTAGTACTTCAAGAGATTGTTGTCGCCTTTCTTAAAGAACAAGACCATCGCACTTCTGCTCCACGCCTCCGGAATAGTGCCACCATGGAGGACGGAATTGAAGAGCTTCTGAAGGAATTCAAATACTGGTGTTCCGGAGGCCCTGCCGTTTTTAAGGTGCTGGAGAGCCATTCTAATCTCGCTCAGACTGACGTCTGAACTTAATTAAGACTTAATCTTGGATCGTTACTCACACTTGCGTGTGGCTCCAACGATGATGTGTACAGCTGCCCATAGAACCTCTCTATCTCACTCAAAACCTCAGGTGTCCTGGAAACGATGCTGCCACACTCAGTCTTCAGCTTTGACATTTAGATCTTTCTGGCAGATATATCTCTGGCAAAGACTTTGGAGCCCTGGTTCCGCTCGATCGCTTCTGTAATATGAGCTGTATTAAAGTTGCGTAAGTCTCGCCGCATGCATTTGTTAATCTGTCTGTTCAGTTGCCTGTATACTGTCAAATCTGTTGACGATTGCAGCCTCATCTCCCGCCTAACAGCCATGAGATTAAGAGTGTGATCGGAGAGTTTTTGTGTTTTTCTGCGGCGGGTCTTGCAGAACTTAGCGCCGACCGCATGGACAGTTTCCACGAGCTTTATTCATATCGTCCACTGCATTGCAATCTTCTTGGCACT